>BMAU01021255.1:1265000-1642500 GCA_019973935.1 Trichonephila clavipes | reverse complement strand
ACAGATTTAACGTGCATCGCTGCCCTACACACGTCGGGTCTTTAGTGGTACTGGGCTTGAACTCGTGACAAGGCAAGCCACGATCCGATACCTATACCACTAGGCTACCGTGCCCCCAAAATAAGTCAATCTCAATGAAATTTAAATATGTTAGTAAGCAAAAGAGCTCTTTCTTTGAAAGATATAATATTATACAAAATAGCGACGATGAGTCGGAATACGTCATCTGCGAGGAGCATAAAAACAAATGTCTCGGAGCAATTGTCGCAGCGTGTCTGAGATTAGAAATATGATATAGCAAAGTAAAAATGGCCTCCAGGCATCATTTGACCGAAGAACTGCGATAGCGAGTTATTAGGAGACTAGAGGCAGGATAAAGTCAGATAGAAGAGGCTAAATGGCTGAATTGAGTCCGTCTGTGATTTATAGACTTTGGCAACAATTTCTAACCACAGATTTGGCATCCAGAGGGTTCAACCAAGGACGGCCATGCGCTACCATGAATGCCTGTGACCGATATTTGATTTTTGCACATGAACGAATAGTACCACAACTCCAGATGAACTTAGATCATCCCTCGCTGCAAGCTCCAGATGGTTGGTTTCAAGGTCAACCGTGTGTTGAAGACTTCACGAACGTGGTCTTTATGCTATATGTCCAGCCATTTGTGCCCCGCTCACGTCACGCCACAGGCGGGAACGTTTGCAGTGAGCACGTGAATATGTCCACTGGATGCGCAATCAATGAAGGGCTGTTAACTTTACGGAAGAGTCCAGGAATCTTGAAAGCGATAATAGGCCTATTTTCATTTGGAGAGAATCAGGAACTCGTTTTCATCCATTACACTTCCGTGAAAGACGGATCAGGAAGTGACTGTGTTTGGGGTGGTATCTCTTTGGGTGGACGCCATGTCTTTTCCCGTGGAAATGTTAATTCCTATAGATATGACAGCCTGGATGCTTATGTGCACCCTTATGTCAAGACAATAGATAATGCTTTCATGCTACAGGATGATAATGCGAGACCACACAGGGCTCACATCATGGATGCTTATCTTGAGCAAAAAACAATTCAGCGCATGCAGTGGTCAGCTAGTTCATCGGACCTTAAATCTATCGAGCATTTTGGGGGCACTCTAGAACGACGTGTAGCTGCCTTCAATCCCCCTCCCAGGACCTTAGCCACGCTTTCAACTGACTTGGTAGAGCAATAGATTGCACTTCCTACAGAATATGGATCACATAATTGAGGGCATCACACATCGCTGCATATGCTGTAGTGCTCCTCGGGGGATCATACCCCATATTAAAAAGGTACTTTTCCTGCACTAAATTTACTCATCCGATTTGTTCATTGTATACATATCGTCGGTCTAATTATCAAACTGCGTAACTCCATCTGGGATGCTAATTTGATACAGTAAGGCTAGGTGCCAAGTTGTTTATGTTCGCCAAGATAGGCGATACTATTACAATATGGTTTACTTTGATATTTTTATCGTGCTATAATGTGGTTGCAATGGGGATAACGTATATTAGTGTGTTTTTTGGGGGGTTTTTTCCGCGGGATCTCTGCTCAGCAAAAGAAACGCATTGTTCAAATTTTTTTTGTAATGAACGCTTAAAATAGTGTAAATAATTTATATCTGGAAGCGTAATACATTAATATTACTTTCTGTTGTATTTATTTTATGTTAAAATCTTGCCACCACCTCTCCCTTCGAAATCTAGTTTTATTATGAAATTAAAAAAAGTAGTGATTATACTGATCGAGGAATAAATTAAAAGTGGAGCGTGCACTGAGGCATGGTGTAGACAAAACAAAAGGATTAAGGAATCGCGCCAAAAAGCGCTTGGCACGTTGCACTCCTATATCAAATCAGTAACGCCGGTGGAGTTGCGCAGTTTGATAATTAGGCCGACGATATGCTAATTTCTATACCACTATAATTTAATGATTTCTTTATATGCTATTTTACACCTTTATATATATTTGCGTTGAAACACTTATACGCTTTCATTAAATTCTACGCATAACTTTTAAATTTATCGTCATTTATGTGATTTTTCCTTAATTTATGATAACCAGTGTATATACACTCATGGACAAAAAAATTAGCGCACCAAGAAATAATTGCGGGATCTCAACGAAGCTTGGCATGAAGGTACATGTCAGGGTTTGATTGATTGATTGAATATTAACGTCGCACTGTTCAGCTACACGAGGGCTTTTGGCGACGGACCACGTAATTTTGAACCATGGTCAAGTGACGTGGACGACACCTGAGCTGGCACCCCCCTCTCCTAACTACCACACCACACCAACTGGTACATGTCGGGGAGATATGCAAATGATTAGAAATGCAGCGTGATTACGCGTTACGTACAACCGGCAGAGAGCATTTGACGTTGTTCTCCGTGAAGTATAAAACAGGTAACCAAAGCTTGTTTGAGTGTGCTGAATTGTTTACAAAGGAAGAGCTGAGGTAGACATGCCATTTTCGAAGACAACATGAGCAGCTGTCGCAGTTTGAGAGGGGGAGAATCATCGGCATGATGGAAGGTAGGTGGTCAGCTAAGCGAGTAGCTCGTCAATTAGGCCACTCTGATTGTGTTGCGAGGAGGTATTGGGACCAGTTGAATTGAGAAATGTCATTTACACGAAGACCAGGCTCAGGACGCCCTCGACAGACCAGTCGTCGAGAAGACTGCCACATCGTAAAAAATGCACGCGTACAGCCAACTGCTTCATCGGCCGCCATCCAGGCACAGCTAGCACCTTCATTAGGGACCCCTGTGTCTTCTCGAACCATACGAAGATGCCTGCCTGAAGGACATTTGGGATCGCGGCGCCCATTACGAGTGCTACCCTTGACGTCCACCCATCGACGCTTCCGTTTGGAGTGGTGTCACGCACGAGGAAACTGGACAGCAGCGGAATGGAACCAGTTCATCTTTAGCGATGAATCCAGATTCAATCTCAGCAGTGATGACAATCGCGTTCGTGTGTGGAGACCCCGTGGTGAATGCCTCATTCCTGCCTTTGCTTTACAGCGACACACCGCTCCCACAGCTGGTGTGATAGTATGGGGTGTCATTGCTTACAATACACGGTGACCCCTAGTATGGATCCGTGACATCATGACAGCTCAGGGGTATGTCCATGACATCCTGCAACCACATGTGTTGCCACTCATGCAACGGCTCCCGGGAGCCATTTTTCAACAAGATAATGTCACAAGACTATCTCCGCACTGTTATTACCCTTCCTTGGCCTGCCCGATCTCCAGATTTGTCTCCAATTGAGCATATCAGGGACCATTTGGGATGGCGAGTTGGCATCCCACGAGTTTGAACGAACTACAGGCAAGGTTACAGAAAATACGGAACGAAATATCTCAGGACATCATGCAGAACTTATATGCCTCAATGCCCGATCGTATCGCATCGGGCATTCGCGCTAGAGGGGGTTCAATAGGGTATTAAATCCTCCGTTCTTTTGCCTTTTTCTCTGAAATAAATGATTCTTTTTTTTAATTTTCTAATCATTTACGTATTGCAAAGTATTTATTGCGTATGTAACATTTCATTTCATTTTGACGACTCCTTCTTGGTGAACTAATTTTTTTGTCCATGAGTGTAGTATACATAGTATGGGTCTTTAAAGGTGCTTCATACACAAGTTTAAAAAGTTATTTCATCAAAAGTTTATTCAAATACATCTACATGCGAGTTGTAAACATTTTGCGCATTCCTTCTCCTCATCTTTTTTTTTCAAACATGATAAGTGTTTTTTTGTAAACTGCATTCTCATAGACCAACTAAATATTTTAAATATATCCTAGACTTATCATATGGTGTATTATTTTTAAAACTGTCACTGTCATCAAATGATGTAACACTCAGTTATTTCCACAAGTTAATGCTGTGTTAGTTAATGGTACTTCCACGTGGTAGCAAAACTAAAAAACTACAACATTATGTCTCTTTTTGGGTCTATAAATGATCAAAATAAGTTTTCCTAATTTTACATGATTGACGGGGAAAAATTTAGTCCTCTACTAATACTATTTTCTTATTCCTTACTGACTTCCACTCTGTGACAAAAATATGAACTCTTTTATAGGTATTGTCTGAGTAGCGTTCTATATCCTTCCTGTTGTTTTGTTTGCCTTAATAATATAAAAATAGGACATTTGATTATATTCGGGGAAAATAATGCTGAGAGATTCTTCAAAAAAAAATTCGTTAATATTTTGCAGAGCTACAAAATAAAGTGGCAGGAAACCTCAATTATATAAGTACCAAATAACTGCAGTAGAACTTCTTAAAGTTGTAATAGTAGCACTTTCATATATTTCAAAGGATTTACCGAATTTTACACAAGTTCTGATCGACATAAATGCTTTCGAAAGCAGCACACACACATAAAATCATTAATCATCCACTAATTGCCATAAATCTAATTTAAAGACAAACAAGACAGAGTTTTAACAAAAAAAAAAGAACTGAGATAAGTCACATAATATTTTTAGATCTGCCAAACTGACCTAATTTTTATACCTTTTTAGACCTGCCTTCCAGTATATTTGCTTATAATATTGGACTTAAAAGAACATAAGAAGAATAAATCGCTAAAAACCCTCTAATTTTAGTAATATTATACTAAATAAGTAATACCTAGCTAAGTCAGCTTTTAAAACCAAATACCATGGCAAGAACATTAATCTACATACAAAAAGACAGAAAAAGCAAAAGTCTAAAGAGATATTGAAAAATTATAAATAAAAAATACATAAAGGGATTGCTTCATCCAGATTCCGATAAAACAGACAACATGATCGCACTTGAGGGAAAACTACGCACAAAAAGTTTTCCTTGTGGGATCCTATTGTTTGTTTTGCCGGAATTTGTGGATGGAGTAATCCCTTCATGCATACCTTTTTTAAATGTTTTTTTTATAATGATTTTTCTATATTCCTTTGGTTTATCATATATGTATATGTGATAGAACAAAAATATTCTTCAGTTTTTGAAGTTAAATATTTGACAAAAGTAAACTTGATGCATATAGAATCCATTGGATATGTATTTGTAGGTTTGTAATTTAAGGAAAGGAGGAAAATAGCGCTGCAAAAATGTTCAACATTCGAATACCTATTTTTTTAGATACATGCATGAGAAATACATTTCAAAATGCATGTCTCAAAACTGTTATAACCTCCAGATGTGTGTCAATTATTTTGATGCAATTGGTAAGTGAAGAAACATTCGAGAGTATAATAATTATTTTTGTTAGGGGAGAGAATGAAAAATCCGTCATATATAATTTTTTACAAAATGACTACCCTGTATGTTTCTTAGGGCAGGCATTTAAAGATAGGAACGAGTAAACAAGCCATGTTATGATTCCAATGAGTTCAAGCTATGATTCCACCAAAAATAGTGGCGATGAATATAAGGGAGCTGCTGCTTGCTAGATTCATAGTACTAAAAATAAAAGCTTCAAAATATTTGCATGATACGATTTAGAGTTTGAAAAGTGAAGGTTCAAATAACTTGTCAACTTCATCACATGATAAAAGAATTCAAAATGACACACACAAGTCATTAACCTCTCACTATGTAATTGCAATAAAAAATGATGTTATTTAGAAATGATCTCATCTCCCCAACAAAATATGTTTTTGTTATTCGTATATGTTCGAAAAATGAATATGACAAATTATGTGTATACAGTCCGTAACAAAATAATACGGGCATTTATTAATTGTATCACAATTTTTTATAAAATGATGTGGAAACTGCTTTTAAAGTTATATCTAAATCATAAAGTAAACAAAGAGATTATAAAATGTTTGTGAAAATAGTATTCGATGAAGTATGAAATATTCAATGAATTGAGTACCTATTTTTAAGATATACACTCAGGAACATTGAAAATAGCGACCCAAGAAGAAAACATCGGATTGAAATGAAATTTAATACACATAATGACACAGATGAGAGATTCACTTGATCTCAAAAACAAGACAATTAAACGAATACAGGGTGTGCAATGACATAAATACTGGGAAACTTCAATAGCGCGTTGGACCACCTCCAGCTGCAATACATGCCGCCACACGGTTTGGCATTGAGTTGATTAGACACCTTATGTTGTCCTGAGGCAGATGGGCCCACAAATCTTGAACAGCCAACTCTAAATCATATACAGAGTGACACGATGGCATCTGCCGTTTTAGCTGATCCCACACGTGCACTACAGGGGACAAATCGGGGGAGCAAGTCGGCCATGGAAGAGTCAAAAAATGACGTAGAAAGTCTTGAGAAACTCTTGCTGTATGTGGACGAGCATTATCTTTCTGGAAAATTGCCCCTGGGAGACCATTTGGGAAAGGTCCTACATGGGGTCGAAGAATATCATCAACTTAACGTTGACCTGTTAAGGTTCAACGCATCACAATTAAAGTGGACAGGCTATCATAGGCTATGCCCCCCCCAGACCATTACACCAGCTGTGCGGGCAGTGTGACGTAGAACAGTGTGGAGGGAATTGTACCGCTCACCAGGGCACCTCCACACCCGTACACGGTTATCATCTGTCCCCAAAACAAATAGGGATTCATCACTAAACACAACCTTTTGCCAATCTGTGACATTCTACATTGATCTGGCTTGGCACCACTGTAGACGCAGTTGCCGATGTTCCGGTGTTAAAGGGAGTGCACGGAAAGAGCACTTGGATTTAAGATTTGCTTCTGCAAGGTGTCTGGAAATTGTTTGTGGAACAATTGCTACGCCTACGTCTGCTCGTATCGTTGAACGAGTCACTGTGGGGTCCACAAGTGCTTGGCGCACGATCCTTCGATCCTCTCTCCTCGTGGTCTTCCTGGTCGCTCCAGACCCGGTTTTCCGCAGGTGGGTACCTTCTCGTGTCCACTGCTCCCAACAACTTCTAACGGCACACTCCGAACGATCCACCTGGCCAGCAACACGGCGTGTCGAACAGCCTGCAGTTTTCATCCCGATGATCAGGCCTCTTTCAAACTCGCTTAACTGTGAGAAATGTCTTCTAGCACGTTTACCTGGTATGTTTCGCTTACCAAAGTCTTCCTACAATCGGCGGGTAATCGTCACGTTTATGAATCTTCGAATTTGCGCTGAATTATATAGCACCCTCTTCCTGATTGTAGTGCCACCTCGGCTTGTATGAGCATGCGTATTGGCACAAAACTTGGATCATTTGCATATCACATTACGCTGTACTTATTTGCAAAGTTTCGCGATTGTACTTAGCTTCCTTCTTGGGTCGCTATTTTCAATGTTCCTGAGTGTATTTTAATAGATTAAAAACCATCATTTTAAAATTATGGCTAGCGAATAACAATTAGAATTACGTATATTGCAGCATGTCCTTAAGATATTAAGAATAATTAAAATTTCACAGTCATAAGAAGCAAAATTACAAGCTAAAAGTTACACCTCTTTCAGTATTCCTTTTGTAAAACTTGTAATGAATATCTTGTGCAATAGCAAGGACATGTAAATATTTTGCTGTAAAGACGTCACTTGAAATTGTCGTATGATTCTCTGTCGAAAAATCGATACGTTTTCTTGGAGAAAATAGTGCTTAATAGCGTTATTACGAAGCTCAAACATGTAAAACTCTAATAAAAAAGTATTATTTTGAGGAAACAGATTAGAAAGATGTAGTTTGTTTTGCAATAAAATATGGAGTTTTGATTCATTTCAGAATTTTTCTGTTATTACTATAATGCAAAAAAAATCTGTATAACTTCATTTATACTTACTTGGTGTTTACATACACTGCTAGGAATCAAAACTGAAACGCCAGAAAGAAAAGAAAATAACTAATCATTACTTTTTGTAAGCATAATGCATAATAGGAAGAAGAAAATGATTAAATTTTCAGGTAATTGGCAGGTATTCAGGGTCAAAATAAGTGCACACAACTGTCGCCTCTAAAAGGCTCTAAGTCGATTAGGTACCGAATTGAACTGGACTTGAGTGACAGATACACAGGTCGTTTTATCCCTCTTCAAGTCCATGCCACAGTTTATCTGATAGTGTGGGTACTTGTGCTGAAAACAAGTGACTTCCTGACTCAAGGTTTCAGATGTGGCTATGCAGTCCTTCAAGGCCGACCTGACAGCATGTTTGTCCTCTCTGGCATTGCTGGTGGGAGGTCATGGAGATTCCACATAGTGTTTAGAATGATCCTTCGGGAACTCTCAACGCCATATTCGAATATCAGTTGTTGGATTCCACACAATGTGAATAGCAAAATCTCGATTAACCACATTCTCTATAGGACACGATCCTGCCGTTTTGAATTTTCGAATCCGTGCTGGCTTAGCTATTTCTTCTTATACGAGGCATAGCATAGTCTTCTCACAAGCAACCACATTTAAATGTGATTTGCGAATTTGAAACACGTTGCATAACTTTCCTTTTATGTAGAGTTTGAGATGCCGTTTCTTCTTCCTTCGTCATTTGATTGCGGTTAAATGCTAATAATTTGTATGCACTCTCTCTAGAATCTTCCTTCTTTCATACGAATTTCACCTTTGTATCCCCTGTCCAACACGGTGTTGCAACCTTAATATCTAGCAGTGTATTTTCTTAAGTACATTTACGTTTCAAGTTTTTATAAAATTTTGAACTAGACTAATTGTTGTGATTGCATACATATATACGAGGGTTGGGGCAATGTCATGGCAACTATTTTTTTCTTGTATATATGTGAATGGATCACAAACGTATATATGTCGTGTGGAAGTTTCGCAGGCATAGTGTGTATACAAAAGAACAGATGACTGTGATAGCTGGTAGTAGCACAGCGAGGGCTATGAAATCAGTCAATTGGTGAGTGTCGTGTGATGGAAGTAACCCGTGTTGAGCAGCGTTCTTACATCAAAATAGCCGTTCACCGAGGGAAAAATGCGATGGAATATCTCAGTGAATTAGTGGAAGCCCTTGGAAATCATGACTAACCATACCGTACAGTAGCACGGTGGGTGTACTGTGTACTGTGTTGTCATTGTTTTGCACCGTGAAGACCATATTGCCCTGTATACTACCGTAATAAATTAGTGTGTTACGATATTCCAGTGCTATTCATTGTCCACACATGTAATTAGCGCATTATCCTTTCGTCTGTGTCACATTTTCCAACCGGACTGGTATCTACAAGGAAAAAAACAGCTGTCATGACTTTTGCCCCAACCCTCGTATATACACACACACACACACACACACACATATATATATATATATATATATATATATATATATATATATAAACTCCTGTTTGTGAAAATTGCAACACCATGAAGGAAGCATCATAGTTGAATGAAATTTAATACACAGTTGAGTGGTAATGGTACAAATAAATGATTACATTTTCAAACCAAACAAACAATAAAAAAAGATATAGAACTTAGTATTTTGTGTGGCCACCACGCGCCGCAATAAGAGCTGCTACACGACGCGGCATGGAGTTAAACAAACTTTGAATATCTGCCTGCGGAAGAGTATTCCATATTGTTTGTATGCGCAACCAAAGTTCGTCTGTAGAAGCAACAGGACGAAGATCACGAGCGAGACGCCACCCAACGATATCCCACACATGTTCAGTCGGTGACATATCCGGCGAATACGCAGGCCAAGGAAGAAGCTGTACCTGCTGCGAATCAAGGTAGGATTTGACAGTCTTGGAGACATGTGGACGGGCATTATCCTGCTGGAATACAGCCCCTGGCAATCCTTGCAGGAAAGGAATAGCTTGGGGCTGTAAAACTTCGTTTATGTATCGGGTACTGTTCAAATTGCCCACAATTTGTAGCAATTGTGATCGTCCATGATATGCTATGGCACCCCAGACCATAACTCCAGGTGTTCGTCCACAGTGGCGTTCGATAATGTTCTCCGGAATGTGCCGTTCACGGGCATAGCACCTGACAGGAATTCGGTCATCATGGTGCCACAAATTGAAGCGGGATTCGTTAGAAAAGACGACCTGCTGCCAATCAGCACGCCAGCTCCTATGCACATTGGCCCATTGTAGCCGCAGGCGGCGATGGTTTTGCGTGAGAGGAATCATGTATAAAGGAATCCTTGCGCGCAGCCCACGCTGCAGCAGACGTCTCCGAATTGATGAAGCACACAATGAAACACCTGTAGCTGTTGACCACTGTGCTGCCAATTGTCTAGAAGAAGCTGTGCGGTCCGTCTGAGCCATTCGCGCCAGGCGTCTGTCATCGCGAGCTGACGTCACATTTCCGGGTCGACTCCCGGATTTCCGAGCTGTCCGACCCTCGTCCGTCCACTGCTTCGAAACACGCATGATTGTGCTGCAGTTACGCTGCACACGAGCGGCTACTGCACGATAAGACAATCCAGCTTCACGAAGGCCGACGATTCTGCCCTGTTCAAACTCCGAAATTTGCTCAAATTTCGCTCCCTTTCGTCGACGAGGCATAGTAAAGATTCAGTTAACGTTTACACTAGCATATAACCACCAATAATCATACACGTCTCGCTACAGCCGTCTATTTATATTCGGTTTGATCCGCCCTTCAGAGGGCGCTGCTCAGCATATGCATGCGCTACCGGTCTGCAATTCTAATCATTTGCATATCATGCCCTACTTTACACACACACACACACATTTCCTGAAAATTTCAGCTCACTCGCGTAGGTCCTTTCGTGGTGTTGCAATTTTCACAAACAGGAGTTTATATACACTGCTGGACAATTGCTAAGGACGGATCACAAATTGCTATGTAGCATAACATTAAGCGAGACATGAGGCCTAGTAGGATAAAATATAGTTGCCACACTGTTCAGACATTAGAATAAAGAATATTTATTGTTCTGGAAAGTACAAAAGCTGTGAAACATCTGAAAGAAAAAAAACTGTTCATTTGATCTGCGTACGGAGAAATGGAACAAGGCATCTAAAAGTTAGCAGGCACCTTAAAGAACGGTATCAGTACGGGATATGTCCACCGTGGAGTGTGATGCAACATTTCAAACGTCGTACCATACTTTGCACAACATTATCCAGCAGCTGTTGAGGCAATTTATCCCATTCCTCTGTGAGTGCACGGATGAGGGTGTTCTTGTTTGTCGGAGGATAGTTTCGACCAGCAACTTGCCTCCCCAAAGCATCCCACACATTTTCAATGGGGTTTAGATCTGGAGAACACGCTGGCCATACGAGTTGTTGAATACCCTCGCTGTCTAGACAATCCTGAACAGCGAGAGTTCGATGACAAGTTGCGTTGTCGTCCATAAAAACAAATTTATCACCGACAGCACCACAGAAAAGACGAACATGAAGAAGTAGAACTTCATCAATGTATCGTTGGCCCGTCATAGTCCCATTCGCAACCACATGTAGGCGCAAGCGGCCATTGATCATTATGCCGGCCCACACCATGATACTGCATGTCGGATATCGGTCCTTTTCCTGATAATTTCTGGACGATAAGCAGTACCACTCTCGCGCCAGATCAGTTGGCGTCTACAATCCGATGACAGACTGAACCTACTCTCATCTGAGAATAGTACGCATGACCAGTCCTGTTCAGTCCAATTGTGATGCTCATGACACCATTGCAAACGGGCAGTACGGTGCTGTCTGGTCAATGGGACACATACAACATGTCTGCGTGCGTATAGTCCTCCTCCCCTCAAACGTCTGGCAACAGTTTTTCGGGAGATCTGCTTTCCTGAGGCAGCAAGAAACTGATTTGCCACCTGCTGAGCTGTGGTGCGCCTGTTCCTTTTTGTTGATAGGACGATATATCTGTCTTCTGCAGGCGTCGTAGTTCTAACACGACCTCCCCCGTGCCGTCTACTACACATTCCAGTAGTTTTAAATGACTTCCACAGCCGTGAAACAACGCTGTGAGCGATGTCGAACTCCATGGCAACATCTGTTATTTTTCGCCCTTCTTCGATCTTTCCAATAATTCGGCCACGCATAAAATCATCTATGAGATGTCGGGAAGGCATGCTAAAAATTTTAAGTTCGTCTATTAAAATATTTCCTGTAAAACTTTGACTTGAAACAACAACTGTCCACACGCGTCAAAACCTTTAAAGCTCTTATGAACGCTATCACGTGATGAACAGACGTGGAAAAAAATTTGCATACTCATACTTCTTCTTACTAATATCCCGCACTTATTCTAATTTTCCACATTTTGCTTCCTTTCATTTTGTGGTTGCTATGGATGATAGTGTTATCCGTCCTTAGCAATTGGCCAGCAGTATACCGGGTGGGCAAAAAGTCCGTAAAAACTTTAAAAATTCATAAAATCCGGAGAAATGAACGAAAAAAAACTGTTTGCGGGATCAGCATTAGTATGTCACGGGATTTTTTTTAAGCTAGAAAAAAAATAATTCGAAAATCATCCGGTAGGTGGCGCTGATGTACGCAAATCAAAGAAACAATGCATAAATAATGAACAGAAAACTTTCACAACTTTATTACACCAGAATATGTTCCACATGACCTCCATCACAGGGGAGAAGACATTCCAGACGAGTGACAAATCCAGCAACGGCAGAGTGCAACATGTCCGGATGTATGGAGGATACTTCTCTGTGGATCACATCTTTCAGTTCCGACAGACTTGATGGACCGGATAGATACACGCGAGATTTCAAATATCCCGACAACCAGAAGTCTGCCGGTGTTAAATCTGGAGACCGAGGAGGCCATGGGTACCTGCAGTGCCTGCTAACGATTCTGTCTTCCCCGAACGTCTGTATCAGGAATGCCTTACATGGGTTAGCAGTGTGACTGGTTGCTTTATCTTGCATGAACGTGACATTCGAAAACTGACCTCGTTGAATTAAACATGGCACCACAGTCTCCCGCAAAAGCGTTAGATAACGCTGAGCATTTACCGTTTCCGTTATCCATCCATTTACTGCGCACTGCGTTTCAAAGAAGAAGGGTCCTATGATAAATGAACCCGTGAAACCACACCATGCTGTCACTTTTGGGGAAAGCAATGGCTTCTGTGTATATTCACGTGGATTAGAGGTCGCCAAATGCAACAGTTATGGTTATTAACGTCACCATGAAGCGAGAAATGAGCTTCATCTGTCCACAAGATGTTAAAAACCCAGGTGGGATCCTGTTCCATTTTAGAGAAGGCCCACTTCGCAAATGCTTCCCTCTGTGCGGTATCTGCTGGCGAAAGTTCATGGCACGATTGCAATTTGTATGGGTTCAGCTGGAGGATTCGACGAAGAATATTGCGATCAGATGATGGTGGTAAGCCCAATCGTCTGGCAGCTTCACAAGCACTGCTGGTCCCTGAAGCTGCTTCGGACGCAATCGCTTCCATTTCGACAGCAATGCAGGGTGCACGTGCTTCTTTCAAGCATGGTCGTCCGGCTCGTGCTCGATCCTCCAACTTTCCAGTTTCCTCAAAACGTTTAACAAGCTTTAAGTTCACATTTTTCTGAACTCGAAATTTACGCAAGGCAATGGTCGCTGATTCCTCGTTCATGTAAAATAACTTCACCAACAAAGCTTTATCCGGTGCATTGAGCATTCTTGTTCACATTCACTGTTTGCAATGGTGGAATGAATGTGGATTCATTGACAGCAAAGGTTTTTATAGCCGTCTAATTTGCATATTTCACCACAGACGCTTGTGTAACAGCGCCACCTACCGGATAATTTTCGAATTATTTTTTTTTTTTTCTAGCTTAAAAAAATCCCGTGACATACTAATGCAGATCCCGCAAACAGTTTTTTTTCGTTCATTTCTCCGGATTTTATGAATTTTTAAAGTTTTTACGGACTTTTTGCCCACTATATATATATATATATATATATATATATATGTATTGCAATATTTGAAAATTAAATGGAGATCTATGTGAAATATTATTATTAAGACATATTTATATGAAGATATATATATACACCGTATTTCCAAACAAGATCTAATTGAAAAGTCCAAGCATGATTTTTCACGATTCTCGTAATGAACCCTTACTAAAACTGTAAGCCAAATCACGAGCCAATGATCAAAAATAAACAAGCCACATTACATATCACAAACGGACCTAATTATACAATAATCTTCGGACATGAAGAGTGGTAAAAAAAAAAAAGAAATGAACCATGTTCTAGGACAGGGATGGTGAACCTTTTTGGATCAACGCGCGTGCCATTTTTTCTAAAGCAGTGTTTAATGTGGTACAGACGTGCCGTCCAATAATTTCGACTTCTGATTATTGGGAAAATAATAAAACTAAATACTAACAAAAAACAGCAAACTTTGTATTTACTACGAAAAAATACCTTTTGCACTGTATAGTTATAAATGTTTTAGTTATACGTGCAATTCAAATTAAAGGAACGTTAGTGTGACTTCTGTTGTTGCAGATTGTGCTAATGACAAATAACTTATATTAGGATTGTAAGATGTTACTTTTTGTAGAATACATGCTGAACTGGATTCATCTGCCAAACGGTTTCTAAGCAATTATTTTTGCTGTGGCTCACTTTTTTGACAAGAGGATTTGCGATTTTGTTTCAAAATGCCATTTTACAGACGATGTTCTGTATACCACTGTTCCAGAACATAAAACACACACCTCTATGTCACCTTTACTAATCATGCCATATTTATAGATCCACTAAATTTGAAATTCTCTGTTACACTTATATATTGCACATTAGTTCTTTTGCTGAATTATAGCCATGTTAAATAACAGTTAAAAATCGTAGATATATAACACAAATAAACTTAAAAATACAGTTGTGTCAATGAAATTCACTGTGCTATGCGTAGACAAAATTTACATCATAAGCAATTGTAGTCTGCGACGTAACTAAGGCAAGACAATAGCAAACGAGTGTGCGCTTGTTTATAATACTTCATAAAGAACTTTAAAATAAAATGCAAATCCTTTTCACCACTGGCGTGCCAAAAATATTGTGTCGCGTGCCATCAATGACACGCGTGCCACTGGTTCGCCAACCCTGTTCTAGGAGAAAGAAGTATTCCGCTGAGATGTGGAAGATTTTAGGAGTTCTCCATTGAGTATAGAGGAAAATAACTTGTGGAAGACTCCTGTAATAAGAAACTACAGCTTTCTGGAAACAGACGTAGGGGCTTCTATCGGTTCAAAAAATGGTCATTTAAGTAAGATAACCTCAATGATAAAATTGACGAGGTAAATGATAAGAAGAGTAAGTTTAGATCAGATCTTGGCAACCATTATTTCTTAAGCAGGAAGACATTTGTGAATGGATAGTTTGGTTGCTCGCAGGGCTCCTATAAAACATTCATCTTTGCTGTGGTATCACAGTTAAATTACAATAAGATTTCAAAGCATCACAATACTAGATAGTAGACTTCCTTTAATAATGTGAACGACGATGAGCTACACTGAAGAGCCAAAAAAACTAGTACACCTGCCAATTAACGTGTAGGGCCCCCAAGAGCTCACAGAAGTGCCGCAACACGACGTGGCATGGGTTCTATTAATGTCTGAAGTAGTGCTAGAGGTAATTGACACCACAATGAATCCTGCAGGTCTGTCCATAAATCAGTAGGAGTAAGAGGGGGTGGAGATCTCTTCTCTGAACAGCACGTTCCAAGGCATCCCAAATACGTTCAATAATGTTCATGTAAGGGGATTTTGGTGCCCAGTGGAAGTGTCTAAATTCTGAAGAGTTCTTCTGGAGCCACTCTGTAGCAATTTTGGACGTGTAGGGTGTCGCATATTGTCCTGCTGAAATTCCCCAAGACCGTCGGAATGCACAATGGACATGAATGGGTGCAGGTGCTCAGACGGAATGCTTACGTACCTGTCACCTGTCAAAATCGTATCTAGATGTATCAGGTATTCCATATCACGCCAGCTGTACACGCCCATGCCATCACAGTGCCTCCACCAGCTTGAACAGTCCCCTGTTGACATGTAGAGTCCATGGATTCATGATGTTACCCGTACCTGTCCATCAGCTTGATTCAATTGGAAACGAGACTCGTAAGACCAGGCAAAGTGTTTCCAGTCATCAACAGTCCAATCTCGGTGTTGATGGGCCCAGGCGAGGCGGGAAGCTTTGTGTCGTGCAGTCAACAAGGGTACGTGATTGAGCCTTCGGCTCCGAAAGCCTATATCGATGATGTATCGTTGAATGGTTCGCACGGTGACACTTTTTGATGATCCAACCTTAAAATTAGCAGCAACTTCTGGAAGGGTTGCACGTTTATCACGCTTAATGATTCTCGTCAATCGTCGTTGGTCCCGTTCTTGCATGATCTTTTTCCGGTCACAGCGGTGTCGTAGATTTGATGTTTTACCAGATTCCCGATATTCCTATGTACACTCTTGAAATGGTCGCACGTGAAAATCCAGATTTCAACACTACCTCGGAGATGCTACGCCCCATCTCTCCCGCACCGACTATAACACCACGTTCAAACTCACTTAAATCTTGATATCCTGCCATTGTAGCAGCAGTAACCTATCTAACAACCGTGCCAGACACTAATTGTCTGATATAGGCTTTGCCGACCACAGGGACGTATTCTGATTGGTTCCATATCTCTTTATTTGTATACGCATGCCTGTACCAGTTTTTTTTTTTTTTTTTTTTTTTTTTTTTGGCTCTTCAGTGTATAAGACAATGTTTCAGAAGAAGGCGACATGGCTGTATTTGAATAAATATAAATTATTGTGCATGAAAAATGAAGAACATCCCCTAAAAATAAGTTTAAATGCATCTTTTCCAGCAAAAATTAATATAAAACCGGATTACAAGAGGAAACAAAGTACATTATACATATGAGAGAACATTCGTCAAGCTCAAAATCCGGAATTTGTTTTACTATATATATATATATATAAATATATATGAGTGAGTGAGTGAGACGGACCTTTGTAATTTACTCAAGTGACAAACTGGTAACCTACTCTCCTAACTTACATACCGCGTCATTGGGAGGACTTTAAAGTCGCAATAGATTTAGCGCGCAGCAGTCTCCTCGACATGTCGAGATTTCAACGGTATCAGGAATCGATCCCGTGACTTGACAATGCCGTCCACGAGATCGTGATCATAGCCATTAAGCTACACACACACACACATATATATATATATATATATATATACATGAATATAATAATATTTAGTGTGATTTCTGTTGTTTCACATGTGATTTTGTTAGAAACTGGAGGATGTTACCCTTTCACAACCAAGTTCATTGAAATATGTTCTTAGTTCACGACAATGCTTTGCTAATTAGTGTACAAGTAAGACTTCAGTAATTTGATTTGAGTTCATTTCCAATCCTTTTTAAGAAAATTGTAAAAGATATTTCGGAATTCGACTGCGTTCTTACTGATGCAATTAACTGCTCGTTAATTTTCATAAGCAAATTTTGATTTCTAGGAAAATCAAACAGGAAATAAATTTCTTTGAGAAATTGTATAAGTAATTCCTCATTTCAAATGTGTAAGTTATTAAATTGCTGCTTGAGAGTTCAACACACATAAATATTTTATATTTTATAAGAGTTTTTATAGAAGTTATTTGTTTCATGAAAAATATATTCGGGATCAGGAAACCACAAAGAGACGCATGTCTTAAAAACTATAGTTGCTAAATAATTAGTAGCTATGCCTTCAATAGTGTTAAAATAGTCTTATTAATGAATTTTGTATCATAAAAATTATAAGGCAGTTTTGTCAGAGTTATTTTCAGTAATAAAGTTGTGTGCAACGCTGGCTCTTGAAATTGCAACACCAAGGAGGAATGATCTCTGACGAACATAAAAATTACTTGAAAGGAAAAAAGATGAGATATGCAAATGATTAGTATTTCAACCCATTTAGATGATGCAGAAGTGAAAAATGACATCGAAAACATTACATAAAATAAAAGTTGTGTAATGGATTTTTCATTTGGGACGCGTTTTGTAAGGTTGGAGTTTTCTCAGAATATCTCGTGTTGTGCGTCGAATAAGAAGAGATGCTTGCCAGCAAGTGTAATAAGTAGGATCGTTGCCTATCGGGAGTGTGGATTATCGTTCCGTGATATCGCTCATCTCACTGATCGAAATCAAACCACTGCCATGCGAATATGGAATCAATGGGTTCCTGAGGGCCATACTGAATGGCCTGCAGGATCTTCACACCCTCCCTTGACTAACACCCGAGTGAACAGACATATTGTGAGGTCGGCTCTGTAAAACCGTATAACAACATCACGGATCATTAGTCAGGAAACGGGCATGTTTGCAACAAGTTCAGTATCCCCTCGTACGGTGCGACGACGTTTGCAGGAGCGTGAACTGTCAGCACGGCAGCAATTACTTCGGCATCCCTTGACAATGCCGCCATAAAAATTTACAGTCACTCACTCACCCCTTGACAATGCAGCATAGAGAGAAACGGTGAGCCGAATGACAAATTGAGTACAGGTGCTCACGATGTCATCTTTTCAGACGAATCCTGATTCTCCGTGCAGTATTCTGATGACCATGCACCTGGTGTGACGTGTGGATTGGGTAGAATAAAAGCACATTTCTAGTTTAAATCGACGGCAGTTTAAATGTAGTTCGGTACATTTCTGGCATCTTACGTCCAGTTGTTGTGCCTTGTCATCGAGTTCTGCCAAACGTCTTATACCAACATGATAATGCAAAACCACATGTTGTACGTCGTGTTCTAACCTTCCTCGATATACAGGATATTCCATTGTTACTCTGTCCTGCATGGGCTCCAGATCTGTCATTAATTTTAAAAATCTGGTCTTGGGTTACTGAGAAACTGGCCCACTACCCCTCTCCAGCTAATACGGTTGATGAAGTGTGGCATAGTCTTGAAGCAGCACGGAATGAATTGCCCAGTTCGACTCCATGCCTAACTGGGTAAGGGCCGTTTTCATTGCCAAGGGGGGCAGCTGTTTCTATTAATTTTGCACTCCTGTAAACTCTTTTTTTTTTTGTATTTGCTTTCCTTCATGGAGCTGTACAATCTTAATGGCCAGCAGTATATATATCCCAACGAAAAGAAACTTATATTTAAAATTCATTGTTAATTATTTTTTGTCTCTTCATAATGCAAAAGAATTCTGATTTGACATGAGTTGGAATAACTTAAATTTTATATAATACATTACAATCACTCTACTACTTTATTTGTGTCATAGTAAAGTTAATCTGTTATGTATACGTGCATTTTTTATTCTTTCTATTCTATACTGTCAGCCAGCTAAAAAATATCATTGTTTAAATGCGTTACGGTTTGTTTCCCTATTTTCAATCTGATAAAAATGCTCTAGAGCATCCGAGTCAAATCAAAAGTTGCTGCTTAAATAAGTAATGTTATTTATCTGTAGTCACGTGTTTCGAAAATGCTAAACTACTTTATATTTACATTGCACGAATATTTCTTGTATTTTTCGCTGAGAAATATCTTTAGTCGCATTTTTATCGTAGAGAACCTATCAAATAAAATTCACTCCTCATTGATGACTTATAATTTTTGCTGATGCTTTATGTGTATCGTCACATTTGCTTGAAAACACGCTAGTCATTATCTTATTCATACTAAAAAAAATCGAATATATAGATGTAATTCCTTAATAATAGGCTAAACTGCTGTAGTTCTAAATAGGTAAGAATAAGACACTAGATTATACTGCACAAAGTAGAATAGTTACAGTAATATAATATCTATATATAGGTTGCGCGGGAAGACTGTCTAGCCTTAAAATTAATTAAACTCCATTTATATGTAAATTTTAACCCTTTAACGGGCACTCAGCTAAAATACAGTTTTCTGTGATAAGTACTTGATATAAATTTATGTTCTCATCCTCTATAAACATTATTTAGTCACAAAAAATATCTAATCGTGGGTTTTTTTCTAGGTGGCGGCTAGACGTTATAGCCACAGCTCATTTAGGACATTTCACTTACTTTTCAGGACAGAAATAATGAGTCATATTACAATAAACATTTTATGAAAAATTAACACATTTATGTAATAACTATTTCAATAACAATTAAATACAAAGTAAAAGTGTGTAATTAAATAATAATTGAATAATTGTACAACATAGAATATACATACTTAGAATATACATTTAAATTGGTATATATCCACATTTTATATTTTATTTCATTTTAGTATAAAATGTTAGAAGTAAAGTAATATTTTTGAGAATTTGAATTAGTTATTTCACAAATTTGATGAGCTATTTACTGTGAAACTTAATAACATGCAAACGTTTTCTCCGAGCAAGAAAGCTGTAATGAAAGATTTTCGAACCCGAGAATCTTGTACCACATATTGTAAACAAAGTTTGTTTATATTTCTTATCCCCAACATTTTCCCGTGATTCTAAATGCTCTCTCTCGAGTACAGGAAAAGCGAAAATTTCTAGATCATTTTTCTGTTCTAGGTGGGCAGTGGATAGAGCCTCTATCCACATATTAAAGGTTTCCAAAAACCTAAATAAAACCTTTTTTTTAATTGTACAATTGCTTAATTCATTCAGATGAGAGAAAAGTATACTTAAGACATGTCGAAATTTTTTTGAAACATCAGAAATTTTATTTTTAGTAATCAAAATACAATTTGTAGATTTACACCGAGAAGAACAGTTTTTAACCACCCATCAGATGACATGAAATGAAAAAAAAAGGTATCGTGCTGCCATCCGTATTAATATTTATGCGTTTAAACTTCAATTACCGAATAAAAATAGACTAAATATTTAACACCCGCTTTGAGAAAAATTTTAATATGTGGCTAGACGTATTAGCCACTGCCCGCTAAAGGGTTAAAGCTGTCCTTACTGCAGCATTGTTTATAATATACTGCTGCGTCCATCCTTTTAAATTTACACAATGATATTTTATCAGTGCTTTTCCCAAGTCATTTCTGTCTCAGATGTGTGTGTAGAGTTTAATAAACACTATATATATATATATATATATATATATATATATATATATATATATATATATATATATACAGAGTGTTTTTTTTTCCAGGTATAGAAGTTTAAGTTGGCATTACTTTCCAAGATGGCGACCGATTTAACAGCTGTCAAGTGATTTATTCTCAGTTTGGTTTGGCAATTCATCATGAATAGACACACGCCTGAACAACGCTTTCAAATTGTGCAATTTTATTTCGAAAATAATGGTCGATCTTCATAAGCGAATTTTGTTTAGCGATGAAGCGCACTTCTGGTTGAATGGCTACGTCAACAAAAACACTGCCGCATTTGAGTGAAGCTAACTCACAAGTGTATGTCGAAACACCGTTACATCCAGAAAACTGACTGTTTGGTGCGCTTTATGGGCTGGTGGAATCCTTCTTCAAAAACGATGAAGGCCACAACGTTACAGTCACTGGTGATCGGTATAGAGCCATGATTACTAACTTTTTCATTCCTGAATTGAACAATCATGATGTCCAGGAGCTGTGGTTCCAACAAGACGGCGCAACATGTCCACTTTTAGCTCGTGCCACAATCGATTTATTTAAAAGACACGTTTGGTGACCGCCTAATTTTCCGTTTTGGACCTGTGAATTGGCCTCCAAGATCTTGTGATTTAACACCGCTAGACTGTTTTCTGTGGGGCTATGTAAAGTCATTGGTCTATGCGGATAAGCCACAAACGCTTGACCATTTGCAAGACAACATTCGCCGTGTTATTGCCGATATACGGCCACAAATGTTGGAAAAAGTCATCGAAAATTGGACGTCCAGATTTGACTACATCCGAGCCAGCCGTGGCAGTCCTATGCCAGAAATCATACTTAAAATGTAATGCCACAAGATTATCTATCGAATAAAAAATTCATGTCAATCGAATAATACATCGTGGTTTTATTGCAATTTAAAGTTCTATACCTCTCAAAAAAAACACCCTTTATATATATATATGGGAGGGGGATGTACGTATATATATACATATACAGAAAAGCCATTACACTATGAGCAGCTGTTTAGTTTGAAGTAGAGCCACCTCTTAACTTCAAGGGGATGTACAAGGTAATGATAAGTAGTCTGAGACATCCAGTACCAGCAATTCACCAACTGGTGCTGCAATTCTCTTATCTTGCGAGACGGTGGCTGAGCAAATTCGGATTTCCAGGTGAAACCACGAATGATTGAGTGAATTCATGCCAGGTAAATTTGGAAACTAAGACGTGACTTCGAATTCACCACTCCTCGATTTATTCCCTTGATGACTGAACCATGTACCAGGTTTCAGTCAAAAATTGATATATTTACACTCGCCTATCAATGTAATTTACCAGAATACTGAGTTTTTTGGACCAGGAGACCTGCTAACATTCCACTTTGGTCCATTACCGATTTTCCAAAGCCCATTGCTGGCACTATTGGAGATGACTGTCCATCAACGCAGGGACGCGATTCGGGAATCTGCTGCGTTGTCTTATGCACAGCAATGGACGTTGTACTGTGTGTTGAGGTACTTAATTTAGCTCACCACGCTTAAAGCCTTTCAGTCATATCGAACAATGTATAACACATTCCTCTCTCCTCCATTAATGGTCCGTGGCTGACAAATTGCTGGCCAATTCCTCAAATCAGGATACTCTTATAATATAGTCGTGACCACAGCAGCTCAGTGTTTATGGTCATGAACTCGGGGCCGGGCTGTCGTGGGTTCTATTCCTGGTGCGACTGAAGAGCCACCTTGTAGAGGGGGTTGATGCAGGTTAAATCTGTCAAGCTCAAAGTCTTCCCGTTGGTGTAGTGTGGTAGTTTGGAAAAGAGATGCCAGCTTATGTGTTGTCCTCATAACTTGACCAAGGTTCAAAGTTACGAGGCCCGTTGCCAATAGTCCTTGTGTGTTGCTTTATAGTACTTCTTTAATATAACTCTCACTCACTCATAATTTTGCACATTAAATTCTGGATATAAAATATCCCAATTATAGCAGATTGGTGAAATTTTATCTTAAGGCTGTTTTCGCCAAATGTACGAGAGCGTGAACTTGACGCGGAGCATATTTTCAGACAGAAAAAATGCCTCACTTTTTATAAAAATGACTGACATTGTAACTCATGCATTTGTTTATAATATAGTGTTTTTAAAATTTCAAAATATTTCGTAAATAATTAGTTTTTCCTTTTAACATGCGAAGGGATAGCTCATTTAGCATTACGGTATAGGGGGAAAATGCAAAACACATTTTATAAAAGAAAAAATGTGTCAACTCGGATAAAAATGAGTAGTATGATAAAAAAAAATAAGTGGTTCTCTACAGGATAGTGTAGCCAGAATATATAATATTAATGTTATAGTACTTTTATATCTGAAAAATTATTTCTAATTTGGCCCCTATTCTTTAACATCAGCCGAAGATAGCATTAAAGCTACCGTCATCTACTACTGAAGAATAGGGTCAGAATTCAAAATATTCACCAGATAGAGAAAAATACCCACCTTGTTTTAATTATATTTTGAGTTCACTTGTGCACGCAGAAGTTATTTATCCCAATGTGTTGTTATTCGAATCAATCCATTCTTCCCACGTGAAGTAGTTTTCACATTTTTCTTCCCCACTGTGAATACAAATGATTTCTTTTTTACTTTATATGTTAAAATGAAATCGAATTTGGTGTACATAAAGTTCAACAAAAGCAATCCATAATAAAAGGAGTTTTTATTATAAAATTTATTCTTTTTTTTAAATTCTCATTATTAACATTACATTTAATATATTTTAAACTGGCAGTCTTGCCACTGTTGCAGGGCTTCGGTAGCCCAGTGGTCAAGGTCCATCGGATCATGGCAGGCATGTCATGAGTTCGAGCCCAGTACCACTAAAGACCCACCGTGTAGGGCAGCGATGCACGTTAAATCTGTCGAGAGCTGAAACGTCCTCCCGTTGGTGTGGTGTGGTAGTTAGAAGAGGGGCCAGCTCAGGTGTAGTCCACGTCACTTGACCATGGTTCAAAATTACGTGGTCCGTCGCCAAAAGCCTTCGTGTAGCTGAACACTGCGACGTTAATATTCACTCACTTGCCGCTCTTGCCAGTTGGCATGTAATACGAAATTCTGAGTTTTTCTCGAGGAATATGTCAGGTAATAACATTTGACGATTAAAATTATTCGGATAATGAACTTACTGACGCCGAGTTGAGAACGAGACCGAGACTGAGGTTCTGGACTCAAGCCCAGTTGGCTCATGCTTTAAAACAACCCTGGTGCTATTAAAGATCCATCGAGTAGCAGGAATGTGATGCACATTAAATCTATCGAGATTCAAAATCCCCTCTTTGGCGCAGTGAAAGTTCCAAGAGTGGGGTACCGGCTCAGATATATTGTCCTCGCCAATTAGTCCGAAATTGTAAGGTTTATCATCAATAGCTTGTGCATCTGAATTCAATGCTAATGCGTACTAAACAAATTAAATCATATCTTATGTATCTGTGGAAGAATTTCCCGCGGTAAATAATACATGCCAATATTTTTATGTAACACATGTCAGAATCCGAGCAAATTGTTGTTTCAATTCTTTATACCAAAATAATGGGGGCGCGGTAGATAAGCAGTCAAGATATCGGAATCGTGGCAGGCTTGTCATGAGTTCGAGCCTTGTACCGCTGAAGACCCGCCGCAAAGAGGGGACCGATGCACGCTAATTATATCAAAGTTCAATTGTCCTCCCATTGGTGTAGTGTGAATGTTAGGAGAAGGGTACCAGCTCAGGTGTCGTCCTCGTCAATTGACCGTGGTTGAAGATTCGTCACCAATAGCCCTCGTACAGCTTTAAAGTGCGACGTAAATATAATTTTCACTTACTCACTCTAAATTAAGGGAGGTAAATGGAATTAATGGAGGGAGGGAGAGAATTATATTAACGAATCACTATAAAGCAACATCAGGGCTATTGGTGACGAACCTCGTAATTTTGAACCTTGGTCAGATGACGAGGACGACACTTGAGCTGTCACCCCCTCTTCTAACTATCAAATCATACCAACGGGAGGACATTGAGCCTTGACAGATTTTTAGGGCATCTTTCCCCTACACGGCGAGTCTTCAATGGTACTAAGAATCAAGAGTTCATGACCATAACCACTAGGCTACTGCAGCTGTTGGAGTTAACGAAATCTGCAATTTTAATTCGGAATATTTTAACAAATGTTTTATGACAACATTCATCGTTTCATTTCCATGTTTTTGAGCTCTCGTAATGAAAATTATCTCTTCTTTTTCTCTGCAGCCCTAGGCTGTCTCCTAATGTCTTTGCCATCTGGTCCTATCCGGTGCAATAGTCCTCCATCAGTTTACTCCAATTTACTCTTTACCTCTTCTGACCCAAGATACATATATTGAACTTGCGGTTTTAACTTCGTATCTTATTAACGGATGAAAATAATCAATTGAGATCGAAGGCTATCTTTTTTTCGTGCGCGTTCATGCTTTTTAGTTTTGCCACTAGATGGGGATATTTTTATTTTATCCTCTGAAGATTTTCAATGCGCAAAGTAGCAATGGCCGACTCGACAAAAAGCCGGAAAGGTAAGCAATTTTTTTAATATATAATTAAAACTTTTGAACTTGGCTTTTTTTTTATTTGATGATCATTTCCAAGAGTTGATACATCATATAATTATCCCACTTTTAACAAATGTTTTGTTCTAATTAGAAGTAACTTTTGAGGTGCAAATTTGTGCACCTCAAACTGAAAATTGTTATTCGGTTCCAGATGCAAATGCGCCTCAAACTGAAAATTTGCGTGTAATGTTATTTATTTTGACAATGGCGTGCTTATTTTGTTGATTTATAGCTATAAACTTAATTTTAAGTAATTATATTTAGATCATGCGTTTTTATTCTAAACAATCTAAGAAAAATTTAGAAATATATAAAAATTTTATAGAAATTTGTTTTTATCATCATATTTCGTGTTAAATCGAGATTTATTGGACTATCTCTCTTATTTATAACTGGCTATAAATTACAATGTTTTTCTTCAATTTTTTTCCTACAATTTCTTTCTTTAAGTAAGTTTATTTAGATCATACGTTTTTATTCTAAACAAACAACCTAAGAAAAATTTAGAAGTATATAAAATTTTTATAGAAATTTGTTTTTATCATATTTTGTTGTAAATCGAGATTTATTGGACTCTTTCTCTTATTTATAACTGGCTATAAGTTACAATTTTTTCTTCAATCTAAGATTTAATGGTACTTGCGTATTAACGTCACAGCAGTCAAATTGGCGCCACGTAAATCGCGCCATTTTCTGCTAAAATCCGACTGGTTGGAATTTTTTCAAATAACACACATAAGAATCTCTTTTGTTTTGATATGGTGCTATTCGCGTGATGTCAATTTTGCTGCAGTGACGCTAATACGAAAGTACCTGTTTAATTTATACGCATATAGTTAAAATATGTATTATAAGTACTGTTATATTCCGATTCAGAATATTTAACTTGTCAAGTGAAAAAGAGGAAATTATGAATCAAAGTGATTATATTTCTGAAGATTCAACTGAAGGGAATTTTGAAAATGTAGTTTTTCCTGATGCAGTAGTTGTATTTGTTGAAAATGAAGAAATAGGGAGGGTATGAATGATACTACAGAGGTATACCACCAGATGTTATAATGAACACCTATGAAGTTAAAGCTGGACCACAACTTTTTCCGATGTTCGATTCGATACAATCGGACATTTCCCTCGATTTAAAACAAATTTTGCATCTAAATGTAGATAGGGATGTTAAAAGCTAGAATTCGTGTTTTGGTACTAAATGCAATTAATTTTTGCACCTTTGTTTTTATAAAAAAAAATTATTATTTTGAAAAATTTCACTTCCTTAAACTTGATTATTATGCATTTCTTCCATTTTTAAAGAATTATGAAAATAAATGTAATTGGAAAAAAAGTTGGATTTTTTTATTGTTGCAGTTAAAACTTGAGGTTCACATGAGTACCTCTCTACATAACAAAATTGCTAGTAAAAATTGAATTTTCTCTTCTTATATTTGTTCTTTTGATTATACTATTAGAAAAATCAAACCAACAAAAAAATGTTTTCTTTCATTTAAAATATGTCGGGTCAGAAGAAGAGTTGTAATTTTCAACGTTATTCAGCCATCTTGTTGCTTGTCTTCCTTTCTTTCATTTTCCATCTGTTCTTGAAAAATTTATCTTTTTAGTTGTAAATGAGTCATCATATCAAAAAAGGGACCCAACCAGCTAATAAGAAAAGTTTGAGCTATTTTTATAATGTTGAGTTTTCACCATATTTTTCATAAATTTTATAATCTAAACCAGAGGTTCCCAAACTTTTTTGTCTCGTAGGTCCCTTGCCATGTTTTTTGGTTTGGGGTAGATCCCTGCTTAATTAATACTGAATTTTTGAAAATTTATCAACTTAAATGTCTTTCTGACAGCTGATACTACTACTTTAAAAAAATTAAATTTCTAACTGTAATGAAGTTCAGGGTTTAAAATTAACATGTGCTTTTTAAGTTTTAAAGTTAATTAATACATAAAATAATTGTTACATAAAATAACTAAATAAACAAATATTATTGAGAAAGATGAATCTGGTGCTACAATGACAAATTTCCAACATTTGATATCAATCTTTTGTCAGGTTTATCCTTAAATCTTTTCTGTTAGTATAGTGACCAGTTTTTTCTTCCTTTTGTTTTTGTTTTGAAGATTGGCAACCACCCTGAAACTCACTAGGAAAAGCAATTAAAAACTTTATCACGATATCCCATAATTCGGGACAAATAACAGATTTGTCCTTTTAAAGCCGAAGTTGTTGACATCCGTTTCTAAATTTTACTTTAAGATCTTCGTTAGTGCTTATTCTGATCACACACAGTTCCTGTTGTAATGTGACTTTTTTTTCAATGTGACCATATGAATTCATTGCCTACTGTGGTATTACCACAGTCAAAGCATTCTCAAATCTACTGGTTTGAAAATTTGAATAAAATAATTTAATTATTGAATTTATGTTAAAACGACATGACAGATTGTCTGTGAGAAATTGAGAAATTTTGGGATCTCCAGTATTATACTTCTTAAGCTTAATTCTGGGGAAAACAAACGCTTAAGTATTTCTTTTTTTTTAAAAAAAAAAAATTGCTATCGCTTTGTAAGTGCAAATTATCCATTAAATTTCGTAAATAAATCTGTTAGATAAAAGTAAAATTTGGTTTCTCCTTGGTTAAATTTTGTTTAAAATTAAAGTCACGATCTAGTTTAATAAGAGCCAATATCACACACATATGACGCACATCACACTTACACCTCACGGATCCCCCCCAAATATTTTTCTTTGTGGACGTGAACCCCTTACAAGTAGTCATAAGCCCCTGGGGGTCGATATAGACCACTTTGGGAATCACTTATCTATATTATTAAAACTCGTAAGTAAGCAAACGTATATATATATATATATATATATATATATATATATATATATATATATATGTGTATATATGTATATATGTATATGTATGTATATATGTATATGTATATGTATGCCTGGCTATATCTTCTAACGAACTGCTCAATGCAAAAACGCACCAAAAGATTGGAAATGATCTAAGAAAGCCATTTTGACCATTTATATTCCAATACTATAATCAGTTAAAAATATATTCATTAAAACCATTCAACTCAACATTCGCTTGCATTGTTGTAACAACATTGTAATAAAAATGACGTAAGTTGGCATTTGTTCATTACTTAACAATACTTGGTTTAAATTAATATATTTTTACAAATTTAAGCAGTATTGTTTTTTATAAATCATAAATAAATTAATTTTTAGTAATATAATCTTACATTGTTCGTTTTTTGGTAGATGAAACTACAAAACTTCAGTACAGTAAAGTGTAGATCTTGTATTAAACAACATAGCCGACAACTTCATGCTCACAATATGACTCTTATAAGCATTGGATTGCCAGAACCTGCCTTTTCACATGCGTATGTCAATACAGATTTTTACAAATTAGAAACAGAAAGGCAAGAAGGTGAGAGACTAATGGCAATGTTGAACCTGGACCTTGTACAATTTTCGATGCTGTTATTCAGTAATCCGAGATGTGTTGATGAGGCTTCACCTAAAGCATTTTGTGTGGATGATTTTGCTGGGTCAGGCAAAAGTTTTTTATTCAATGCCATAATTCATTCAGAGGATCGGGGAAAATTGTTGTTCCCGTTGCATGGACTGGAATTGCAGCTGTCATTTTGGAAGGTGGCAGAACAGTGCATTCAACATTAAAGTTACCGGTCCTCATTCTGGATAATTCTTCATATACGTTCGTCATAGCACCGAAGAGGGAAAACTTCTGAAGGCGCAAAATATCATTATTTTGGGATGAGTGTACCATGACTCCTCATCATGCTCTGAGTGCAGTTAACAGGCTGTTCAGAGATATGATGAGTTTAAACGTACCATTAGGAGGTGAGGGTTTTGTTTTTGGTGGTGACTGGAGACAGATTTTACCTGTTGCAGAGAGCACATGCGAATAGAACAGCAGTTGCTGAGGCTTGTTTGTAAAATTCACCTCTTTGAAGCTCATTGAAGCAATTTTCACTCATTAGGAATATGAGAACAGAACCCTAAAGAACACGATTTTGCAAGTTGGCTTCTACATCTTGGTAACGGAACTTTGAAGAATAACTGCCAATTAAGAGAACGTATTGTGGAAATTCTTGAAGATGTTGTGAAGTAGTAAATTGGTGATGAAATTTTTGGATCATCTGTTTTTGGTATGGAAAACATGTCCGAAAAGGCTATTTTATGCCCCAAGAAAGAAGATTCTTTAAAAATGAACGAACAAGCCTTATCAAAACTTCCAGGCCAGAATATCACATATTTCAATGCATTATTTCAGAAGATCAAGAACAGAACAATTTTCAAGTGGATTTCATCAATGGAATAACTTCTGGAATGCCACCGCACTTATTTAACCTGAAAGTAGGAGCCGTCATTATGTTGCTAAGGAATTTGAATCAATCTGCAGAACTGTAATGGAACGCGTTTGTTTATTCGAAAACTGATGTCCATTGTAATGGATGCTGAAATTTTGACTGGCCACACAAAAAGGCTCATACTCCTTTATTCAAAGAATTACGCTTTGTCCTTCTGACAGCAATCTATCTTTCCACCTTCAAAGGTGGCAGTTTCTAGTGTGACTTGGTTTTGCGCTATGACCATAAATAAATCTCAAGGACAGACTCTTCAATAATTATATAATATTATTTATTTATTTAAGGAATATATTTGCCTTAGCACGTATTTTCACATAGGATGTTGTATGTTTTCTTTTCAAGAGCAATAGCATGTATTGTAAAAAGCCAAAAGATAGTTCTATTCAATAAAATAAATTTTTAAAAAATGTGCGTTTCGACCGAATTTGCTCATTTTAACTTGTTCGGACATCTTAAAACAGTGAATCTGGACCTTTTTTTGTTGAGGCACCCTTTTAATAATTTCAAAATTTGGGGGCACACTAAAAATAAGTTTAAAAGAATTTTATATATACTTATCTATAAATATATTATGTAAAATAGTTTGATTGTAATTTTCTATGTTAAATAAGTACGACAAAGACAACAAAATGTTTATTGAGTGCTTAATCACAAATTAATAATAAGAATACATTTAATATAAAATTTGAGCTTGATGATTTTTGATAATTTCGTTTATATTTGGTTTCAAAAATGGTAATGTTACTCTCATTTCGTCATGTACATTTAAAAATCTATCTTTTTCCACTTTTATATTTGTTAATGCTGAAAATCCGGATTCACGGAAATATAATGTAGAGAATTGTAACAATATGTTTAAGGCTAGGCTTTATGAGAAAGTCCACCTCTGATTTTAATCCTAAGTAAATTGACTCTTCCGAATGTTTTTAAATTCATTCTCAATTATTATAAATATATACTGAGAGAAATTAGTTTTTTCTCTTCATTCAAAGTTAATTCATACGCTGATGTATCAGTTATCACGAATGTTATGAACGCAATCAAATTCTTTTTTTTATATCCATCTATCTACACGAATGGATAAGTTAAATTTACCACGAATATTCTTAGTTTATTTCTATAAAACGGCTGAATGATTTGGTCCCGGGTTTTTTTTTCCTTAGAGTATAATTAATAATCTTTAAAAAATTTAGTGGCACACACCTCAAGAATTTGGCGGTACAATGGTTGAGAACCGGGCCATAAAGCCATTTTTTTTATTACTATCCACCTCCTCAGTAATTAATTTTGTTCACCCTTATGATTTGCGATATGCCCAAAACTTTCTTGTTGTGCAACAATCTAAGATGTCACATTCCATAATTCTTATCCATTGCCCTGTTCTGGAAGGATACCGCACCCACTGAGTTCCGTATTATCTTTTGACAGATGTTCCAGTTCTTAGGCAGGGCTTGACTAGTGTAACAATCGACCTTGTGCCTAAAAGTGTCGTCTGATTGAATGCGTCGTGTTGGAGGTGACTGACATTTTAGAATTCGAAGTTCACGTCACTCGAGACCTTACAGAAAAAGGATTTGTAGAATCGCAGGGGAAAGGGGAGGGAAAAAAGGGAGGTACTCTACCTCAGACAAGTCTTGAGGATGACCTTCCTCTTACAAAGCAAAATTACATCTTTCGAATGTTTGATTTAACTTTATTTGCGTCGTTCGATTTAAATATATTTTATCACTATCTGTGTGAATCAGAAAAATATTGTCGGCGCCACTTAGAGTTATCACTTCGGAAACCAGACAAACAATAACAACAGAATTTTAATAATCATATTCTTGAAAGTGCATTACTGAATAACGTTAACGTCAAATCGTTTGTTAAATAAAGACCAATGGCGTAATTTAATTTGTAAATAAATAACACTTACCACGCGGAAGGAAATAAAAGCGTTAAAAATACATTTATTTTTGAATGGCTGACAATTGACCTTCAGAAAACCATTGATGTCAACTATTCTTATTCACATCGTTTAAGTTGGTTACGGAGTCGTGACTGGCAGGCATGTCATGTGTTCAGACCTAGGGTCGCTGAAAACCCGTCGTGTAGAGGAGGCCGTTGCACGTTGAATCTGTCGAGGATCAAACGTCCTCCCGTTTGGTGTAGCGTGGAAGTTGGGACATGGAGGTGCCAACTCAGGTGTCACGTGACCATGGTTCAAAATTCCGAGGTCCATCATCAATATCCCTCGTGCATCTTTATAGTGCGACATCAATATAATTCTCACTCAGTGCCGGTTTATCCATTGGGCACTTAGGGCGAGTGCCCGGAGCCCGTAAAAGCGGGACTTAACCAGATTTTCTGGTACAAATTTAGATCCAGCAGTGCCAAAGGGGCATGTAGATCTTTTGCGCCCAGGACCGGAAAGGAGCTGAAATCGGCATTGCTCTCACTTACTCTAAGTTGGCGGAATGCAATAGTATATGCCACAGCACCTTTGTAATTTAGAGATTTATTTTTGAATTTTGAACTCATTCCCTCTATCATTTTATCCTGGCTATCCTTATGTCTCCATTTCCTTTGTTAAATTTCGTGCTAACAAAAGGTTTACATCTCACTACATTTTGTTCTCAATAAAAACATTTAAAATCGCTGACTTCATGTCATTTTCTTTTAAGCATTGATTCTTCTGCACATTTTGTGTGAAGCTTAGTACAACGAAACCTGTTTTACACGATAGATAAGTTTCCGAAGAATACGTGCAACAAAATTCGTTTGAAAATATATTGCATCTATGGAAAAATAAAGTATTGGTTCTAGTCCCCCCCTAAAAAATCGCAAAAATAAAACAATAAGTTCCTCGTCGTGTGCATCACTTTTAATTTTCTTATTCTTTCACGAACATTAATCGTTATGTTTTGTATCATGAGCAGGGCCATTTTTAACCTCCCTAGGCACTTTACATTGTTACCCCCTACACACACTATTTCCAGAGCGCCCCCTCTTGTTTTTACCTTGCCAGTTTTGGTTCGAAAGATTTTTCCTTAACTTTCTTACTCTTTTCCTTTTCTTTGATTTTGCTCTTTGGATAGTCTTTCCATTATCCACAAACTATGAACCCCCGTATCCCGGACTCGCAACCGGCAGCATAAGGAAAGGAAAGTGACATGGTTTGGCCACTCTTGTTCATTTTTTACCTTAAGGCATCACGGACCTCCCTCCCTTTTGTGAATTAGAACAGTAAATTTATGAAATCATTTGCAATTGTAGTGTAGAGTATGCATTATTGTATGAACTGCTATCAGCCTGTTTATTATCATCGCTTATCACTTTACTATTTATTACTTTTAGACATCCTTATTTTTTGTTGAGTCACTCTCACTATACTTGTACAATAAAGGTTTTCTTCGAGTTTTGATCATTGCAAAATCGTTAATGACATCGTTGTAATCAATTTACAATGTAATATCATTTTGAGCACAAAACATCAATCTTAAGCTTTTCATTTTTCATTGTAGATGTTTTCCATAGTTCCGGGCACATACATACACAACACAACGCATACATGATTCGCTATGCGCTGGTTCATTCGCTGTAATTTTAATTTTTTCTCTTTTCGCCCTACATTTTGATGCGCCCTACGCAAGTGCCTAGAGTTCCTAAGCGGAAAAGCGGCCCTGATCAGGAATTCGATATCTTGTTATTCACAAAGCAGACAAAATTTCAAATTGAGGCCATAAAATTTGGGGAATTCTCAATAAAGGAAATCCCTTTATACATTCCTCGTCTCCACTATCGTAGTTGTAAAAAAAAAATTAAGGAAAATTTTCTTATTAGAATTTCTTATAAGAATCAAAACAAGTTGTGTAAAAAGCGAAGCGAATTTTTTCTAATTCGTATTAAATTAAAATCGCGTGAAGGAAATTTGTGTTAAAACAGAATTGGGTGTATTACAGTGTAGAACTGTCATAAACTAATAAGATACGTATCAATTAAAGTATTTAAAATATTAAAACTATGTCATTTTATTTTAGAGATAGAAAAAAACTATATTGCCGGGTTTTTTTTATTAGTTTGAAGAATTCCGCTATAATGTGGCGTCTCCTCCTTCAGTGAAATAAAACCTCTAGAATGAATGTTGCATTAGAACAAATAATTTGTAATGACGGCAATTTATTTTGTGAACTATCCATATCAATGTTTGCGGTATTGCATATAAATCAAATCACAATTATATCAATCAACACCAATCTTAATTATTTGAGTTTGTCACCCTTCTTTCAAGTCAGTCACTTTTCGAAGTGCTGTTGATGCTAAGTTAGCTGAAAACTTTGAATAGATAATTAATAACGTTTTCCTTTTTCTCTTAGTATACCAGACGATAATATTAAAAATGACAATATTAAACTTTTATCTTAGGTCTTTCGGATAATAAATTAAATATCGATGAAAGAGGAAGAAGTACCACATGTATATATAAACTAAAAATTTAAGTGATAATAATTTTTTTAGTAAATTTTAATTGGTGAATTTTTGAAGTTGTTTATATAGATTTATAATCAACTTTTACCTTGATGTAATGCCATGGTCTAAAAAGGAGATTAATATTTTGCGTACTTAAAAAAATGTAAATCACTTTTTCGATTCCTATCTGTTTTAAAGGTGTTTTATGTGAGACCGGTGGCTCACACAAGGGGAGGATCCTTGGGTCCAGAACCCCCTCCATCCTCCTCGATTTTTTTCCCTATTGATTATTATACTGTGTATATAGTACGCACAAAACTTAAGCATTTGTAATTAATTAGTGCTAATTATTGATTCAATAATTAAAATTTTTATTTTTTCTTGTTCTGGACAATCGATAAAATCAAAAGAATGGTTGGTGGCGCGTATTGCAGAATATAAAAGAATTGGTGGGCTTTCAACCCTCAACCTCCCCTTGAAGAATTCCATGTGTGCCACTAAGTGAGACTAACATATCTTGAATAATAAGCTTTTTTTTATAATATAACTATTTTCAAAGTATAAAATTATGATTATTTTCTGCAAAATGTGAGATTTGTTTCAACCATTTGTTACCATCAGCAATTTTTTTTAAAAAAAATTAAGTAATAAAGACGTTAAAATCCGATAGTTAAACTTGTATAGTCTGTATAACTACGAAAATCTTTAAAAAAGGTATCCACAGTCTATTTACAAAATGGAAAATTAGTAAACAATTAATTAATCAAGGTGGCCTATTTACTTGTACTATCATACAAGCCATCAAGAAACGGCCAACTCCTGGACATATAGCAACAGAAACACACTGCAGTATCTCAACTCATCATACTTTATTTAATTTCCACTATTTAATGGAATAATTCTGTCATGTCTTAAGATCCTCCCTTTGGCGTGGTGTGAACGTTCGGGGATGAAGGGTGCAAAAGAGCTCAGATGCTCTCCTCGTCACAGATAATCTCAACTGCAGGGTAGGGTACACCTAAGCCACTTAGAATCATTTCGAAATGCTGGATCGTACTAACATTAAAAACACAAAAGAAGAGCTCCACGTAAGTGAATAAGTGGCTTATTATATATAATATACATTAAGAATTAGTAAACTACTTACAAGTCAAATCAGTTGTTAAAAGTAAAGTCTACGAGCTATAATGCAAAGTAGATCGCTATAGATCACGTTTTCGAATTTGGATTACCCTGTATCAGATGTGGCACTATTTCTTTATTGTTCGTAGTTTTTACCATCCGTTCTCGGTGTCCGTTCATATCTCTGGAAAGAAACATTGTTAGTTAATCCCTGGTGTTGTTTATGGCTGGAGAAATTCCCCAGCTTTGTCTCCCCCTCTCACAAAATGTGCAAGAGCCATTGTCACTTGGTCAGAGCAAGGCTGGATACGCATCCTCTACAGCAGTGGTCTTCAAACTTTTTCTACTCACGGAGCCCCTAGAACTAGAAAATATTTTCATGGAAACCAATACACATACATAAAAGAGTAAATCTTAAAATATTATTTAAAGTCGATCAACACATGTTATATACTTTATATAAAAGCAATTAAAAAAACATTTGTAGATGTAGTAGTTTGTAGATGACTTATCTTGAGCTGTGCTCTGGCAGAAAGCATATTGATAAAAAGACTTGGCTCGCCCCCCGGTTCATACTTGGTATCGAGATGATTTCCCTGGAGGATTCCTTGCTATGAATTGCGACCGATGCACCCAAATGGAAGTTTCCAGATTTCTTAGTGGACATTTAAGAAGCCTTGCCTTCCAGGGTGGCCATAAAACCTATCCGACTTGTCCAAAATGTAACATCGAGCAGGCTTCTCCGACTCACATTCTTATATGCCTGGGTTTGTCCTTGTTACGACGACTTACTAGGTCTTCCTATGCTTTAATATGACTTTTAGAGAGTGAATAAACTCAAAGATCTCATTTAGAAGAGAGAGAGTGTAGCTGAACAGTGCGACGTTAATCTTCACTCACTCACTCACTCACTAGAAGAGAGAGAGAAACTAGACAAAAGAAGCTAAGCAACAACAACATTAATTTGTGATCCAAGTGTCACTTACCCATGCATTATATTTAGGAACCACTGGTGTAGCTAGTCATGAGTGGGCCTTGTACCAAAATTCCCTAGGGGCTCTTTTATGGATCCCTTAATATCTTACGGTTTTTTGCCAGCGCATTTAGGGGCCCCGTATCATTGATACGGTGGTAGTTACACCCCTGATGGTAACTGGGATCTGAATGGCATTAACATGTTTATAGCTTTGTGAGAAAAACTGCATTTTGCTTGAAAATTCGCAACAGAACATTCAGAAGCTGTTCTTGCTTAAATTTCGATTTTAACATAGAATATGGTAATATTTTACTTCTTCATTATAGGTGCAAAAAGGTGTATTTTTCATTAGAAAACTATTTAGTTTTGAAAGACATTGTGCGAAGTAACGAGTATAAAATTATCTCATGGATCCCAAGATAGTAAACAATAGAATACTCACAATCTAGTAAGAAGTATAGTATACATAAAGATAAAACGCGTTTTGATATTTCTTTTATTATATTATAATAAAAGTTAAAAACTTATTGCAAAATAAAGATATTTATAACTAAAATTTTCGGTTTTAATGCATAGGATGAGATATAGATTCTTGTAATTATACAAACTTCAGAAAACATGAATCCATTTTGCATACATATTTATAAGTTTCTTTTCGATCTTTTACTGTGACTTGTGGAACCCCTGGACATGCCTTGTGGAACCTCAGGGTTCCGTAGAACACAGTTTGAAGACCACTACTCTTCATTGATGAGTCAAGATTCAGAACACATAGTGATTCTCGACGACTTTTCGTTTGGAGAGAACCTGATGAACGTTACCGTCCCATAAATATCTGAGAAATCCACTCTTTGGTAGCAGTGGCATCCTTGTATGAGAAGGAATCATGTTAAACAGCGCATACTACTGCACAATTTCCTTGCGGTGAAGAGCAGTGGGTCTTCAAACTGTGTTCCATGAAACCCTGGAGTTCCACAAGGCCTATCCAGGGGTTCCATTAGTCACGAAATAAATATGAATGCAAAATGGGTTCACGTTCCCTATGCAGCTTATATAGTTACAAGTATCTAAAGCTCATCCCCTATACATTAAAACTGAAAATTTTATTTATATATAATTTTATTTTGCAACACTTTTTAAACTTTTATTACAATGTAATAAAATAAGATTTATCTTTATACATATACTTCCTACTAGATTGTGAATATCCTACTGTTTACTATCTCGGGTTCCACGAGATATTTTTATACTCATTAGTTATAGCACAATGTCTTGGAAAACTGAATAGTTGTCTAATGGAAAATGCACATTTTTACATTTGGTGGAAAACAACACCTATAATGAAGGAAAGGGAGCAACATATCAACAGAGATGTTAAAATCTAGACTTAAGCAAGAAACAACTTCTAAATGTTAGGTTGCAAATTCATTCAAAATACACGGATTTCTCACAAAGTTATAAGCATTTTAATGCCATTCAGAATATTGTGTTTAAGTGAAATATATTTCTCAACGTAAGTGGCTACAAAAACAAAGTATAAAAACAAATTAAACTCAGAATATATATAATGCAATTGCATTTAATTTCAATAGACCTAGGTTTCAACAGTTTGTGTAAAAAATACTTGCATATATCCCAGTTACTAAATATAATGCATAGGCAGGTGACACTTGAATCACAAATTAATATTAGTAAGTAAATTATATTAAAAAATGGATTGGAATTTTTAATAATAACTGCAATACTTTTTTTTAATTACACTTACATTAAGGACCTATAACATGCTGATCTACTTTAAATATTATTTTGAGAAATATATTATTCGAAGTATATGTGTATGGAATGGGGTTCACACGAATACACTTTCCAGTTCCACGAAAATACTTTCTTGTTCTAGGGGTTCCGTGAGTTGAAAAAGTTTGAAGACTACTGCAGTAACAACATTGTGCAATAGAGGGACGATATTCTCAAACTGCTTTTGTAGCTTTTCTGAGGAGCTGTCAAAATCCAGCTCGTTTTATGCGTATAACGCCGGACTACACAAAACTATACTTGTCGATTATTATTTGGATGAAGAGGATATTCACCACATTTGAAGTGGTCTGCAAGGTAGACAGGTTTTAATCCTATAAAGAATGTTTGGGATGCTCTAAAAGAGCCATTTAGGCTTTAAACACAACCCACAAGGCCAGAGGGGGGGGAGAACCTTTATTGATCAACGTGCCATTTTTTCTGTTTGAGTATAGACGTGCCCTCAAATACTAACAACACAAAACTCTTTATTTGCTACGAAAAAATATATTTTGTACTTCATAGTTGTAAATGTTTTAGTTATACGTGTAATTCGAATTAATGTAAACATTAGTGTGACTTCTGTTGTTGCAAATTGTGTGGCTCGCAAATAACTTATTTTAGGATTGTAACATGTTACTTTTAGTAGAATGCAAGCTGAATCGGAATCATCTGCCAAACGGTTTTTTTTCCCGGCCGATGCAATTCTTTTTTGGGGGCTGCGGTAGCCCAGTGGTTAAGGTATCCAACCATGGCAGGCATGTCATGAGTTCGATCCCAGTACCACTAAAGACCCGCCGTGTAGGGCAGTGATGCACGTTAAATCTGTCGAGAGCTGAAACGTCCTCCCGTTGGTGTGGTGTGGTAGTTAGGAGAGGGGGGTGCCAGCTCAGGTGTCGTCCACGTCACTTGACCATGGTTCAAAATTACGTGGTCCGTCGCCAAAAGCCCTCGTGTAGCTGAACAGTGCGACGTTAATATTAACTCACTCACGCCAAACGGTTTTTAAGCAATTAACTATTTTTGCTGTGGTTCACTTTGTGACGAATCTGTATGGAACCTTTCCACTCTCTAATATTCTTAGGCGTCTTTTGGGGGATTATAAATTCGCGTATATTTCCAATCAACTCCAAAAAGCGAACGGGATATGCAAAATAGATAGAGTATTTAAGTAGAGCGTTGTAAGCTAGTAGGAATGAAGGCTATTGAGCCAGCAGCAGTAGCCTCAAGTTTGGAGGATTCAATTGGATTGAGATATTGAAGAGTTACTGTTAGTAATCTACGAAGACATCTTGTGATGATACCTAAGTATTGACAGGTGATATAATATAGTTTTTTATCGCTTAAAACAATCGTTAGTTTAATTAAATTAGTTTAAGTTAATGAAAGCTAATAATTCGAGTTACGTGTATTTCTCGGACCTCCTATTTAGGTAGACCTTATTTGATCTTACGCGTAATTATTAATTATTTTCATAATTCGTAATTTAATTTAATATTAAAGGTAAATCCCTTTTGTTTGACGTAACATAGAAATATTATGTTATTAGAGTTTCTGATATTTGAATCGATATAATAAATACAAGTTATTACTATACAAATGGCTCTTATTGATTCTTTGCCTCAAATTAATCTTGGTGTCCAGGGTGGAACCCAGGGGGGTTCTAACAACTTTTTTGACAAGAGGATTTGTATTTTGTTTCAAAAGGCCGTCGTACTGACGATGTTCTGCATATCATTATTTCAGAACGCAAGACACTCACCACTTAGACTTTTACTAATGCAATATTTCTAGATTCACCAAATTTGAAATTCTCCGCTACACTTACTATCTTACACTTTTTGTTCTTTTATTGAACTAGCCATATTGAAATATTGAAAGACAATTGAAAGTTGTAAACATAATAAAAATAAACTGTAAAACAAAGTTGTGTCAATGAAATTGACTATGCTATGCGTAGGCAAACTGTGCATAAGCAATTAGAGTACAGGACTTAACTAAGGCAAGACAAAAATAACGAACGAGTGTGCTACCTGCAACCGATCACTGGCGTTTGTTCATCATACCTCGCAGAGAACTTTGTTGTTTTTAAATAAAGTGCAAACCATTTTGATCGCTGGCGCGCCCAAAATTTTGTTTTGCGTGCCACAGGTTAGCCATCCCTACACTAGGCGTTAAAAATGTCACTTTTGGGAGTTGTTGACACAATCACTGATTTACATCCTCATTAACAGTGGGAGCTGTTGTGACACTTAAACAGTTGGTCGAGGTGGGCACACTCGTTATTAGTCCGACTTGTCTAGCGTTGTGATGTGGCCGCGGTAGCCGAGTGGTATAGGTATCGGATCGTGGCTTGCCTTGTCACGAGCTCGAGCCCAGTACCACTAAAGACCCGCCGTGTAGGGCAGAGATGCACGTTAAATCTGTCGAGAGCTGAAACGTCCTCCCGTTGGAGTGGTGTGGTAGTTAGGAGAGGGGGGTGCCAGCTCAGGTGTCATCCACGTCACTTGACCATGGTTCAAAATTACGTGGTCCGTCGCGAAATGCTCTCGTGTAGCTGAACAGTACGACGTTAATATTCAATCAATCTAGCTTTGTGATGTATCCTGTATTGAGCAATGTTACTTTCATTTGCAAATCGCTTTACATGCAATTCCTGTTTTTTAGTTACTATTTTCTGCCTCACAGTTTAATATATATACATATATTTAGTGAACTATGTTTAACGAGAAAACGCTCAAGAAGAAATAACGGTTAACGCAAAGTAATGCAAAGGTCCCCACAAACTACTATGTGTTTTCAAGTATTATTTTCTCTTAACATGAAAAGTTTTCTCTTCTGGGAATGAACAAAATATACGGAAAACATCACTGCGTTTTCTTTTCTTGAAGAATTTTTTCATGAGCACAATAACAAAGAGCTCAGGGGAAAGCAAGCTGCGATTTCACTTAAAATGAAGATGGAGCTTCGTAAGGCTGTTGATCAAATGCAGGAATCTGTAAATATTTTGGATTGCTAACTTTACATTAAACATTTATGACATTTGCTCTTTTTCAAAATATTGTTTAAACTGAGTAAATTTAAGACAGAGCGAAAACGCATGAGAATGGCCAAGCACGGGAATTTAGAGACTGTTTTACTTTAGTTCAAACATGCGAGATCTGAGTATCCTCCCATATCAGGACCTTTAATTCTAGAAAGAAACAATGAGCTTGCTAAACAAATGGGTAATTACATTTTCTCCAAATCCAAGATGGTTGGAACGTTTCTAATCCGAAATGAGAAACATCGTGAAAAATATGCGCAATTATTTAGACGCACATTCCAATGGTGAAATGAATAACCAAAGGGACTACAATAAATTTAACCATTTGTTGCTAAAAAAGACAATGCAAAGAAAAATCTGATTATTTTCCAAAAATTTAATAAATGTTTTGTTTTTCAAAAAACTTGAAAATTTTGTATTAGATTTCATTAAGTTCTTGTGAATGTTTTTGTTTCACAGATTTTTATTAAATCATACATATGTATTCTAATAAATTTAATTTTGTCGAATATTTGGGGCTTTTTTTGCAATATTCTTTAACACGAAATTCTTTCAACACGAAAAAATATTTCAGTCCCTCAGGTTTCGTGTTAAAGGATTTTCACAGCATGTACCAAGTTTCTTTGCATTCAATGTATAAGGGTAATTGTTTCCCAGAAATATACTCGTATGCGATTAGTTTATTAATATTTACTAGGGAAATAATGAATATTTATTATATATATATATATATATAATAAATATTTACTGGAGAAAATGTGTATCAATCTTTAGTAAATAAATTCTAAAATGCATAAAATTATGAAAATTTTTCCTAAGATGAAATTGTTCCCACAATTCCCTTTCTCAATAATTAAAATGTTTCTCAATAAAATGGGAAATAGTGATCATCTTTAAATGTAGTGCATAAATAAGAAGCAAAAAATAAGTTTTCATTTTCGGTTTTGAAAATGTTTTGGAAAAAAAAAATTATCACATTTCGGAAACAAACATCACGTTTTCGATAAGAAAAGTATACATTTGATCTCAGAAGGTTGTTTGGAATGCCAAAAATAATCTCCACATCCGCTCCTAATAATTGCTTGATTGTTGATAAACTTCGTTGCCCTTCCAGAGATAATTTGCATAACGCGTTTTTTAGTGAGTAGCTGATTCAAAACGTCAGATAAAGTGGACTCGATATCTTAGGTCACAGTTTTATTTTATTTGTTAATTTTATTTATTCATGCCAATTTATTTTCAGTTTTCTTTTAAGGTTCCAGTCGAATTATTATTAGGAACACTCTTATCTTTATCTAGTAATGGACATAAATCTGTTGAATAAATATCCATTATATATAAGATTTTATTATATTAAAAAAATTGATTTTACATATACGTATACTGGCTCTCAAAATTGACTTTACACATTGCATTAAAAACGCTAAGCAAAAGGTAAAAATAATGCTTCCAACTAAAGATGCATATATTTAGCGTTGATTACATACCTGTGAATATGTGCATGTGAACCCCGCACTGAGGGGTAAATGCTTCGTAAGTGCATACACTAATTTCCTTGTTTCATTCCTTCAGACCTTGGGCGGCCGCGGTAGCCTAGTGGTCAAAGTAACGAACTCGTGGACGGCGTGTTGGTTTGAGCCAATTACCGCTCAAGACCCACCGTGCAGAGGAGACCGATGTATGTTAAATCTGTTGAGGCTCAAACGTCCTCCCGTTGGTGTGGTGTGGAAGTTAGGAGAGAGTGTGCCAAATCAAGTGTCGTCCTTGACCATGGTTGAAAATTACGAGGTTCGTCGCCAAAAGCCATTGAGTAGCTGAATAGTGTGACGTTAATATTCACTCACTCATACATCTCTCTCTGTTGCAGTAAAATTCAAAAACAAAATGAATAACCACCAACGTTTGAATAATGGAATAAGGGGACAAATCGTCGAACGACTTGAAGCAAGCAATCTCAAGCGTAGATTGCTGGAGTTTTTAATGTAGCGCATTGTGCTGTGGGTATATATATATATATATATATATATATATATATATATATATATATATATATATATATATATATATATATTACGAGAATAATTTTATAAGACCGAATCTGTGTAGAAAGAAGGTCGATGCGAGGTTGTTCAACAAGGATCGGTAATGATCGATATTTGTCTGTTGGAGCGTGAGTGAGTGAGTGAAGATTAACGTCGCACTGTTCAGCTACACGAGGGCTTTTGGCGACGGACCACGTAATTTTGAACCATGGTCAAGTGACGTGGACGACACCTGAGCTGGCACCCCCTCTCTAACTACCACACCACTCCAACGGGAGGACGTTTCAGCTCTCGACAGATTTAGCGTGCATCGCTGCCCTACACGGCGGGTCTTTAGTGGTACTGGGATCGAACCCGTGACAAAGCAAGCCACGATCCGATGCCTATACCACTCGGCTACCGCGGCCACGTCTGTTGGAGCAAATCGAAACCTACTCATGTGGTGGTGGTAGTCGAGTGGCTCTGGTCACGAACTCGTGGACGGAGTTGTTTCCAAGTCCAGGTGCCATTCAAGATCTGCCGTGTAAAGCGTCCGATCCCCATTAACCCGTTCAGGACCGGGAAATTTTCCTGTTAAGCCTAACTCCATTTAAAATTCATAAAAAAACCATTACTATATACCCTGCTGGCCACCGTAAATGCAACACCCTGAAGGAAGCATGCAAATAACATGAAACTTACAACATGCATTAACGGAGGTTAGATATGCAAATGATTAGAATTTCAGCGCATACACACATCACGTGCGCCTGTGGCGCTATTTCAGGCTTGGAGGTTTCGACGATTTCAAGTTCGGCAATTGTGTTTTTCTTGTGGTTTTTTCAAAAAGCGATCAGTTATGTCTCGTGGAAAACACCGATCAGCTTTTGATCAAGAATCCGAGTTCGACAGAAGAATAGTGGCCTATCGAGATTGTGGATTATCTTTCAGGGAAATTGGTAGCCATGTTGGACGAAACTAAAAAACTGTAATGCAGATATGTGACCGTTGGATGCAGGAGGGCACGACGTGGTCGATCGAATCCACCTCAGTGCACCACTTCACGTGAGGACAGGCAAATTGTGCGCATGGCAGTGACGGATCACTCAGTCACATCACGAACCATAGCACAGAACATTGAGTCTGTAACGCATCATTAAGTGTCTGCGCGTACCATTCGACGCCGTTTACAGCAGAGTGGTCTGTCCGCAAGACGTCCATTGCTTGGTCTACCCTTAACACAGAACCACAGACGTCTCCGCCACCAATGGTGCGATGAAAGAAGGATGTGGGTGGCAGAATGGAATGAAGTTGTCTTTACTGACGAGCCACACATCTGTCTGCAACACCACGATGGTCGGATTCGAGTCTGAAGACACCGTGGAGAGAGGATGCTGAACAGCTGCGTTATGCACCGCCACACTGATCCTGCACCGGATATTACGGTATGGGGCAGTATTAGATATCACTCTCGCACTCTAGTACGCATTGCTGGTACTTTAAACAGCCAGCGGTACATCTCCGAGGTGTTGGAGCCAGTTGTCCTTCCTTACCTTCAAGGCATGGCCACAGCCATATTTCAACAGGATAATGCACTACCACATGTGGCACGCATTGTCCGAAGGTTCTTCGTCAATCGCCAGATTGCATTGCTTCTCTGGCCGGTGCGCTCTCTAGATCTTTCACCGATAGAAAACACGTGGTCCATGGTTGCTCAACGATTGACCCAGTTTACACCCCCCAGCTGCCACACCAGATAAACTTTGGCAACGTATGAAAGCTTCTTGGACTGCTGTACCCCAAGAATACATCCAAAGTCTCTTTGAATCAATGCCGAGGCGTTTGGCAGCGGTGATCTCCAACAATGGCGGCTACTCTGGCTACTGATTCTGGCAGGAACCAAACTTCACAGAAGTCTATAAATTTAACCATTTGATACTTGGTCAACATGTTATCTACAAAATAAATTTTGTTGTGCTATCTCTTGTCTTTCTTGCTGTTGCATTTACGGTGGCCAGCATTGTATTAGTAAAATATGCCAAAATTTGTAATTTATAATCATTCTAAATTCTAATCACACCGGTGTGATCATGGGCCTCAGAACGGGGAAAATGTAGTTTCCTATACCATGGGCCCTGAATTGATCACATATGGGATCATGTGGTCCTGAACGGGTTAAAGCTGCCAAAGTTCAAATTCCTCACGTTGACTTGGAGTAGAAGTTTGGAGAGAGGGTTGCCGGCTCAGGTGTCGTACTCGTCACTTGATTGTGGTTCATAATTACGATGGCCGTTGCTAGTAGCCCTTGTGCTCTTTTGGCATACGAACATTGATTGTTTATTAATCTCTCATTTACTAAAGTGTGTTATTTACGGGATTTTATTTTGCTCATTAAGTCAATGATTTTAAGTTTTTGTTTACTATTTAAATTTGCAGTTGAAAAGATATTACCTTTTGAGGGAAAAATATTTTGATTATAGCTCTCTGTGCTAGAGTTATATTTAGATCCCATTATAAAGCAGCATGAGGGCTATTGGTGAAGAACCTCAGTAATTTTGAACCATGGTTAAGTGACGAGGACTACATCTAAACTGGCACCCTCCTCTCCTAACTTCCACACCACATTAACGGGAGGACGTTTGAGCCTCTACTTATTTAACATGCATCGGCCCCCTCTGCACTGTGGGTCTTCAGAGGTACTTGGCTCGAACTCATGGCACGGTCGAACACGTAACGCAATGGAGATATCGGTGATGAACCTAGCAATTTTGAACACTTTAAAACATAACCTTGAGGACACAGCATCTGATAACACATCAGCATAACTTCCACTTCATGTCAAATGTAGATTTTGAAGCTCAATTTCATTTAACGTGCATCCCTTCCGCCTTACATAGGACGTGTCGTTGGTGGAACGAGCAATACATTACATTTAAATCCCGCGATTTCCACATGCAAAGAACGTGTAGCAGACGTAGCAATATGCAGCGACAGGGTTAACAATAATTGTCTATTTTCCTTTACAAACAAAAAAAAATTTAACTTAGCCATTCATTATCGGATAAAATATTTTGATCTAAAAGGATAATGTATCTATATTCCAGCGTTTCTCAAATTGTGGGGCGCACCCCCCTTAAAGGGGCGTGATAACTCTATGAGGAGAGCGCGATCATATTGAAATGTCGAAAACAAAAGATTATTTAAAAAAATTATCAATTTACCGAAAGTAAGCAAACTAAAACACTTTCTGGTATAATAAAAATAAAATACACATTTACACTGATGTAACAACTTATAAATGTATCAGTTCTGAAGATGCATTTTATAATTAATTTATAAAACTATGTTAAGAACAATTTTAATAATTACCAGTGACCCCATGAGCAAGTCATATATAAAATTATACACAAAAATTAACACATCAAATAATTTGTATTGTTCATTACTAATCTCTTCACTACTTAGGAAGTGGCCGCGGTAGCCGAGTGGTATGGGTATCGGACCGTGGCTTGCCTTGTCACGAGTTCGAGCCTAGTACCACTAAAGACCCGCCGTGTAGGGCAGAGATGCACGTTAAATCTGTCGAGAGCTGAAACGTCCTCCCGTTGGTGTGGTGTGGTAGTTAGGAGAGGGGGTGCCAGTTCAGGTGTCGTTCACGTCACTTGACCATGGTTCAAAATTACGTGGTCCGTCGCCAAAAGTCCTCGTGTAGCTAAACAGTGCGACGTTAATATTCAATCAATCAATCAATCACTACTTAGGAAAAGTTACGCAATTCGCTCCCTAATGGCACAGTTTTCTACATTCGTGTGCGTATGTAATGTATTGGGGAGGGGAGGGGGTTAAGAAAAGGAATAAATAAACAAATCCTGCGCAAACACTGCCATTGTCTTTTTATCGCATTCCAAAGCCTTCAGAATAATTTTATGAATGGCAGTGCACAGAAAAGATCGTACTTCGGAAAGACATGTATATACATCTCTGGGCTTTTAACGCTTTGGGTGAGTGAGACGTTTATATACGCCGATGGCATTTAAGAGGTTAAAGTCGTATTGCAGCTTTAGTGTCAAAGTATAGTGTTACTGAATTCAATACATTGTTACTGTAAGGAAGGGGGGTACGATGAAAATTATGGTTGAATGTTGGGTCCCAAATGCTGAAAGTTTGAGAAGCACTGATCAACTCGAATAAATTACTGTTCCATGGAAGTTATAGCTTTTGTTGGTCCGTATTTCATATGACCCAATTGAACTGCGATAGCCGGATGGTCATGATCGGCGTTGTTTTTGTCGAGTCCTGGTGCCATTGAAGACCTGCCGTGTGGAGGGGGCTTCTGCACGTTAAATCTGTCGAGAACTCAAATGTCCTCCCATTAGTGTGGTGTGGAAGTTAGGAGAGAGTGTGCCAACTCCTGTGTCGTCCTCGTCACTTGACCATGGTTCAAACTTACGTGGTCCGTCGTCAAAAACCCTCGAGTGTGGCCGAATAGAGCGATGTTAATAATCAGTCACTTACTCAAAATTGAGAGTTCCTTGAGTAACATTTCTTGTGTTACTTTAGTGTGCGATGCTCATAAAAAACAAGGAATCACATAACTCAATCAAGCAAGTTACTGTGCTGTATGTGGTTCTTTTTAAAATAATTTGAACTTTTTTGCTCATACTGCGAAAGAATTACACAAATAGTATATGATATTAGCAAAAGTAAATAAGCCCAGTTGATGTAGTAGTTTAAGTATAAAAATTCAGTGAATATATCTGATTACGCAAGCTATGGGTGCTGGACATCGTAAATCTCAATCACGAATTAGACAATGATGAAGACACACACACAGCTGCATTTATACCTTTCATTACATTTTTCATTCAATATTTTTGAACGGCTTATAGTAATCACCTTTTGTGTATATGGCATATTTAATAAGGCTGTATACATAAAATCATAACACAACATTCAAATAGAAGATCGTATACAATTGTGCAAAAAAAGGAAAGGAAAAGGGATCAGATACCTTGGGATTCTTTCTCACGTAAGTACTTTATTGTGTTTGCTTCGAAAAGCTATACATATTTCTTTATTTTTACATTTCAGATATTTTATAGTGTTGATTAATTCCATGTAAAAAAAATCGTAATATCAATGATTAATTTCATTGAATTTTCAAGATGTTTTGTATATTTTATGAAGCATTTCTTAGTTTGTTTAAACACGAAATGACTTAAAAAGCGTGGCTTTTCGTATCTTAAAAGCTGTAAATTTATTCTGGTATTCAATATAACTGATTTTTTAAGCCAAACCTGACTAGGTCCTGTTCGATTTATTTCCACAACTTCAACTGACATGGTAAAAAAATTAATTTGTTACGTAAGCAGAATTTCAGAAAAACTTAAATCATATAAATAACGTTAAATTTCTTTAAAAATATTATTCCCGATAAAAGTCAATGTTTATCAAATCCTTACAATATTGCAAATTTTTGTTGAGGTAGATCGCTTACAAATTGGGCAAAATATGTATATTGAAAAACAAATTCGATTTTCTAAGTTAAATTTTGAAAATTTATTTTCAATACTGTTATTTTTATAAATTCAATAGGTATTTGAGGAAATGCTAAAATGCACTTATCGAATCGCACATCGAAATTTATTACCATCCTGAAGTTTTAATACGAGAAAAATTATATTTTCATGGACAATACCATCAAATCGAGTTGTGGATTGAATTGTGATTCCACCAGGAATCGTCTGTGGAATAATGAAGAATGTCGTATGTTAAATTCAATTCAATCTTAAATTCCTGTTCTTTTTTGGAGTGATGAGAAAATTAGTAGTTAGGCTCCGGCTATTGGTGTTCTCGGTGACTGCGGTAGTTGAGTGGTCAAGGTATCGGATCGTGATAGGCATGCTATGAGTTCGAGCCCAGTACCACTAAAGACTCGCCATGTAGAGGTGCGATACATGTTAAAACTGTCGAGAGCTCAAACGTCCTCCCGTTGTAGTGTGGTTGTTAGGAGAGAGGGTGCCAGCTCAGGTATTGTCCTCGTCACTTGACCATGGTTCAAAAATACGAGATCCGTCACCAAAAGCCCTCGTGTAGTTGAACAGGGTGACGTTAATATTCATTCACTCACTTGGTAGCGTTCTCGAGCACCCTAGTGGTTGCAAGCTCGTGACCGGCATGTCATGAGTTCGAGCCCTAATGTCACTTAGAGGGGCTGATGCACGTTAAATCTGTCGAGGTTCAAAGTCTCTGGCGTGATGGGGTGAGGCTGCGGTAGCCTAGTGGTCAAGGTAAGGGACTCGTGGCCAGCGTATCATGAGTTCGAGCCTAGCACCGCAGAAGAACCGTCGTGTAGGGAAGCGAAGCGCATTATATCTGTGGAGACCTCAAACGTCCTCCCGTTGGTGTGGTAGTTAGGAGAGGAGGGTGCTAGCTCAGATGTCGTCCTCATCACTTGACTATGGTTCAAAATTACGAAGTCAGTCGCCAATAGCCCTCGTGTAGCTGAACTATGAGATCTTAATATTCACTTCTTCACTGGCGTGATATGGTAGTTTGGAAATGAGGGTGCCAGCACAGGTGTCGTCCTCGTCATTTCACTGCGTTTCAAAATTAAGATGTCACCAATAGTCCTTACGTTGCTTTATAAGTGCAACGTTAATAAACGTTATCTCGTCCTTTTCTTGAAACTTGTTGGATCTCGTAATTTTGAAACACTGGCGACAGTGACTTTAAAGTGACGTTAATTCAGCATTATTTTTAGAACCAATCAGTGGCGCACACAAGGGGTGGGAGGCTGGGGATCCGGACCCCCCCAAAGCCCTTGATATTTTTTTCCGATTGATTATAATTCTAAGTATATGGTACGCAAAATTTAATTAAGTATTTGTTTTAATGATTATAGTTTTATTAATTAATGCTAATTATTTATTCTATAATTAGTTTTTTTACTGTGTTTTGTTCCCGAAAATCGACCATATCAAAAGGAGCATGATACAAGAATGGTGAACTTTCGACCCCAACCCCCCAACCCCTTGAAAAATTTCTGTGTGCGCTCCTGGAACCAATTAAACATATTGGATGTTAAATAGCTTATTTACATGGTATTTTTATTTATTTATTTTATCAGCGTTGCACTCAGAAGCTACATTAGGGGTATTAGCAACGGACTTCGTAATTTTGGCCGTACTTCAAGTGACGACACCAGAACCTGTTTGGTGTTTTTGAGGGGGATTAGAAGTAATTCCACACAAAATAATTTATTTTATTGATAAGATGGTTAAAAACCACATGATTTACTTACAGATTTACGGTGGGACAGAAGTTTTATTACATTCTGTCAAAATAGAATTATTTTTAGAAAACAGTTTTGTTCCTGAAATATTTTTAATTTAGAAAGTAAAATTGGTTCGATGGTTATTTTCCCTTTCTTTCAGAATGTATAATAAATGCAGACAAAGAATCCTAGGTTCCGATATTGAAATATGAAGAGCCTTTTATATTTTAATTTTAAAACGAATACAAGAATGCCGTATTTATAATTTTAAAAAATAAATAAAAGAGGTTTCTAAGATTCAAATATCTCATTTTTTTATTTAACTTGAAATTTTGTCATTTATTTCTCACAGTAGAAATACTAATTTACTAAATAGTGTTATTGTTTGTTTGTTAGTTTCAACACTTTTTGTTTAAAAAATTTTTTTAAACATAGCAAAAAACCAACAAATCAATATTCATCTGGTTCTTAAATTATCTATACTTTAAAAAATTTAGTTTCTTATACTTAAATTTATATTTTTAATTTTTTGTTTGTGTGCCTATATATACATCAGCGTATTTTTAAAATAAAAAAAGCCTGTTTTATAACATACATATAAAAAATAATCGACCATGTTTTCCATTGACTTTGCGAAGAAATGTAGACAAGCACTAAGTAAATTTATAAATAATTATTAACTATGAGCCACATTTCTCACGCCTGTAGAAACCAGTGTTCTAAATAAGCGCTGGGAAACACTACGCTATCATGCTGTGAATTTACCATGGAGATATTTAAGCTTTGTTCATGGCGCCATCTCTTAGAAGAAGGAAGACTAAATATCTATGTTGCTAAATTTTCCTTATGTATATTTTGCTGCCTTTATAATTAACTTTACCCATAAATATTTTGAGCTAGGGAATAAACTCGCAGAACATTATCTATTCCTACTCAATTTGGGTAAATTTTATTAATAATTTTAAGCTCATGAATCATTTCGAATCACATACAGAAGACACTTAAAGCTCAATCTATGTGTAAGCCGCCTCTACCATTGCTTCAGCTAATTTTATTAATTATGTTATATTTCCCCACAAACTATATATATTTTCCTCATTATCTAACACAATTCATAATTTACTGGGTTTTTTTTTCATTCTTTGAGAAAAGGTTTGAACTAAATTCCATAATTAAACGAAGCTGATTCTAAAAAAAAAGTCCTCTTCCTACGAGAAAATAATCCATGAAAAAATGAAAGTTACTTATTTTTTAAATATATTTACCATAAACAATAAAATATTTGAAGAGATCTTCTATATATATATGTCTGTGTGCATGTGTGTTTCATTATTATTTTGCTGAAATGTATCACTTCAGTGGTGTATCGTACACCCCCACATTGCGGGGGGTAGGCAGGATTTCAAGGGGACCCAAAGCCTATGGTTTCATAATTCCTTGAAGCCCAAAACCCGACTTTGCAAGGGGGGCCCTAATATTCTCCGTTTCACCACTGTATCACTTCATGATGCAGTATTTCAGCAAGAAGGTTGCAATCCTACAAAGCAGTGGTCTTCAAACTGTGTCCCACAGAACCCTGGGATTCCGTGAAGCCTACTCAGAGGCTTCACAATCAAAATAAAAATTCAGAAAACTATAAATATGTATGCAAAATGGGTTCGCGTTCTCTTTGGAGTTTGTATGATCTCATCAGGGCCGTTTTTAACCTCCCGGGAGCACTAGGCCCTTCAAATCGTTAAGCGCCCCATTATTTCCTGGTGTCGTCCTCGTCACTTGACCGTGATTCAAAATTACGATATCCGACGCCAATAGCCCTCGTGTAGCTTTATAGTTCGACGTAAATATAACTCTAACTCTACAGAATACAATTTATTTATGATAATATAAGAAAATAGTATTTAATTGTATATTCTTGCGATTATATATATATAAAGCTGAAAGAAATATCCCAATGCCCAAGATTTACAATTACTATCTTTCCAACGAAATTACACTTTATTTTCATAGAAAATACAAATCATATACTTTTTTTTTCCATAGAAAAATCTAATACTTTACTTTCTCTATTTAAATTGTCCTATTATAAAAATACAAAAATGTGATTAAATTAAACAGATAGATTATTACAACTGAAAGGACTTTATTCTTTAAAAATACCTCGCACATACGCATGCCCATTTCATCCACGCACGCGCATACACTTATATATAATGTATACTAAATTTCTACTTTATCTCACGTCTTTCGTATGTATCCCAGTAATACACACACGACAAGAACTAAATTTCTATAAGCTTTTTGCTAAGCAGTTTGGTTGATTGAATATTAACGTCGCACTGTTCAGCTACTCGAGGGCTTTTGGCGACGGACCACGTAATTTTGAACCATGGTCAAGTGACGTGAACGACACCTGAGCTGGCACCCCCTCTCCTAACTACCACACCACACCAATGGGAGGACGTTTCAGCTCTCGACAGATTTAACGTGCATCGCTGCCCTACACGGCGGGTCTTTAGTGGTATTGGGCTCGAACTCGTGACAAGGCAAGCCACGATCCGATGCCTATACTACTCGGCTACCACGGCCAGGCTAAGCAGTTTGAAAGAATACAGCAAGATAGATACTGCAGGGATCCCAAAGTGAACTATCCACAATATATATTTATAAAAACATGCAAAATACGTAAAAGTGTATAAATAACTATACTATTATCACCTAAACTGCACCTTATTACTACATCTGTTACATCTTGCAGCACTATCTAGCGTATTTCCTGCCATTACTTGGTGCCTGCTCCCGTGTCGTCCACGTCACTTAACCATGGTTCAAAATTACGTGGTCCATCGCCAAAAGTTCTCGTGTAGCTGAACAGTGTGTGACGTTAATATTCACTCACTCACACTCCTGTCATTACTTAATTCATATCAGACTGTCGGCCAATTGTTTTTCAACACATTTTCCTCGAAGGAAGATGTTGCCAATGATGTACACTAAATGTTAATACTTGCAGTTTATTATAGTTAATTTTGTGAAGAAGTTAGTGGGAAATGTGTTGAAAGTGGAAGGCACATTTACCGTAATGGAGAACTATTTTACCTCTTGACTTTTCAATTACATGAATCGAATCTTTATTGACCGCAAGCAGTCGTCCATCTTCCTTTTTCATTCTAATACCCATGTTTGAATCACTAAATCCCACCACGTTACTAACCTTTCTATGAAGCTCCATTTTCGAAGTTAGATTTAAGGCGATTTTACGTTTTCAATTTTTAGAAGTGATAACTAATATTTCTTTATTACGATAAAGATTATGTCTAGGTGACAGAACTGAAGTAAAAAGCTTCAAAATTTTAGGCACTAAGCTTTGATCCCGCGGGAAAACTGTGTGACCTTTTCGCACGTTAATTTCAATAGAGCCAGTAAATAATTAACTTTTATTTCCCTTTTTATTAACATTTTAATGGTGATGGACCTCGTCATTTTGAACCTCTATCAAGTGATAAGGGTCTCAGTGGTGTCTCTACATGGTGGGTCTTCAGGAGCGAAACATATGGCCGGACAATACTAAGAGGACGAGTTAACTAAATTAAAATGTAAAATTTCAAATTTGAGAAGCCTTTCATAAATGAAAATATTAACACGTTCGTATACGAAGCGGTTTATATACCAATTTACCTTGACATTCTATAAGACCAGGATGGGCATTACGTCGATCGCGATTGACCGGTAGACCACACACACACCAAGAGAATTTGAGGTGACCCCCTGAAGATAAGCAGTTAGTAATTATGTACGGAAATATTCAAAATTGGCTGACAGTTCGCAGACTAACTCTTCTATTGACTATAATTACGAGAACTAACTTAAGATGAAAATTTTTTATTTTTTAATGTATTTTGAATTGTTTGATTATAAATGCATCATTAGATATTATATTTGTGGCTATTATTATTATGTTTGTGTATTTTGCGTTTTGCTTTTAACGTGGTTTTAAAAAAAAAGGTTTTTTTTATTTTATTTACGTAGGTAAGTACACATTCCATGTTCATTATTAATTTATAATAAATATTGTTGACCTTTTCCTTATCCACACCTACGGCAGTGGGCGCACTCGTGAATTTTTTAAAGAGGGCGCGTCGCGGTAGTCCAGGGTCGAATGTGTCTACCATTCTAATATCCTACCCTAATACGTAGCTAAACACATATATATACACTGCTGGACAATTGCTAAGGACGGATAACACTATCATCCATAGCAACCACAAAATGAAAGGAAGCAAAATGTGGAAAATTAGAATAAGTGCGGGATATTAGTAAGAAGAAGTATGAGTATATGCAAATTTTTTTCCACGTCTGTGTTCATCCCGTGATAGCGTTCATAAGAGCTTTAAAGGTTTTGACGCGTGTGGACAGTTGTTGTTTCAAGTCAAAGATTTACAGGAATGATTTAATAGACGTACTTAAAATTTTTGGCATGTCTTCCCGACATCACATAGATGATTTTATGCGTGGCCGAATTATTGGAAAGATCGAAGAAGGGCGAAAAATAACAGATGTTGCCAGGGAGTTCGACATCGCTCACAGCGTTGTTTCACGGCTGTGGAAGTCATTTAAAACTACTGGAATGTGTAGTAGACGGCACGGGGGAGGTCGTGTTAGAAGTACGACGCCTGCAGAAGACAGATATATCGTCCTATCAGCAAAAAGGAACAGGCGCACCACAGCTCAGCAGGTGGCAAATCAGTTTCTTGCTGCCTCAGGAAAGCAGATCTCCCGAAAAACTGTTGCCAGATGTTTGAGGGGAGGGAGGACTATACGCACGCAGACCTGTTGTGTGTGTCCCATAGACCAGACAGCACCGTACTGCCCGTTTGCAATGGTGTCGTGAGCATCACAATTGGACTGAACAGGACTGGGCATGCGTACTATTCTCAGATGAGAGTAGGTTCAGTCTGTCATCGGATTTTAGACGCCAACTGACCTGGCGTGAGAGTGGTACTGCTTATCGTCCAGAAATTATCCAGGAAAAGGACCGATATCCGACATGCAGTATCATGGTGTGGGCCGGCATCATGATCAATGGCCACACGCGCCTACATGTGGTTGCGAATGGGACTATGACGGGCCAACGATACATTGATGAAGTTCTACTTCCTCATGTTCGTCTTTTCCGTGGTGCTGTCGGTGATAAATTTGTTTTTATGGACGACAACGCAACATGTCATCGAACACTCGCTGTTCAGGATTGTCTAGACAGCGAGAGTATTCAACGTCTCGTATGGTCAGCGCGTTCTCCAGATCTAAACCCCATTGAAAATGTGTGGGATGCTTTGGGGAGGCAAGTTGCTGATCGAAACTATCCTCCGACAAACAAGAACACCCTCATCCGTGCACTCACAGAGGAATGGGATAAATTGCCTCAACAGCTGCTGGATAATGTTGTGCAAAGTATGGTACGACGTGTGGAATGTTGCATCACACTCCACGGTGGACATATCCCGTATTGATACCTTTCTTTAAGGTGCCTGCTGACTCTTAGATGCATTGTTCCATTTCTCCGTACGCAGATAAAATGAACATTTTTTTTCAGATGTTTCACAGCTTTTGTACTTTCCAGAACAATAAATATTTATTCTAATGTCTGAACAGTGTGGCAACTATATTTTATCCTACTAGGCCTCATTTTTCGCTTAATGTTATGCTACATAGCAATTTGTGATCCGTCCTTAGCAATTGTCCAGCAGTGTATATATATATATATATATATATATATTTCATTTTATAGATTGTCGGGAACAAAGAACAGTAAAAAATAAATTATTGAATAAGTAATTAGCTTTGACTAATCAAAAAATTATTAATAACAAAATTAAATTTTACTTGCTATATACGAATATAACTTAAACTCAGTGGCGCAACAGCCCATGAGGGCCAGGACCTACTGTGCCCATCTCAGTATACGTGACCACTGGGCCCTGAGGTGCTTGAGCAGATGTCCCAAACAGGTGGTCAGTCTGAAGCGAACATACGGATATAATCGATCGAGGGGGAATCATGGGCTATGGAACAGAGTCCGGACCCGTGGAGTCCCCCCCCCTTGTGTTCCACTGATACTGGATGGACCGCAACACCTTGAAAAAGTAACTCATACCCTGCTCGTACCCTGGAAAAGTCTGCCCACCCTTGCTATAAGATAAGGCTGTTTTCACACGTGCCAAATGTACAAGAGCCAGAACTAAACGCGGAGCACAATTTTAGAGAGAGAAATGTCTGCATTTTTATGAAAATTTGCAGTATTATAATTCATGCATCTGTTTATATTCTAACGTTTTTAAAATTTCAAAATATTCTATAAGTACTTATTTTTTTTTCAATTTAACACGTAAAGGGATGGCTCATTTCGTGTAACGGTATAGGTGAAAAAAATGCGAAATACAAAAAGTAGATCGATTCAGATAAAAATGAGGAGTATAATCAAATAGGTTGCTTTCTCGAAGAGAAGTCAGATAATTTAATATTTCATTTCTTTTATACCTGAAAAATAGTGAAACTCGGGCCCTATTCTTTGCCATTTAGCGAAGTCAGCCTTAAGATAGGAAAGTGTCAACGAACGCGTTAAAATGAATGCTTTTTAAATAATATTCGCCGCCCATCCAGTATTGTAGTTAGTGACGCTGACTGCGGTACCGTAGGACCTGGGTACAAATCCTGGAACAGGAATGGATGTCTGTAAATGTATAGTGCCTTCGTGGTATGGGGGTACAGTAAATAGCCGTCGAGTCGCAAGTCCTGTCGTGAGAAATTGGTGGAAGGGGAAGATAAGTAGGGAGGCCCCTGATCACTCCCAGTCTCCCTCAAAATTGGGGTGCAAACGAGCAAAATCGTACTGTCACCTGCTTGGTGCTCAAAGCTAAGGCTAACGACAGGCGTTCAACTCTAGTCCTTACCCGCGATGAATTTCGTAGACCTTGATCTAATGTTACTGTCGATCAGGTGGCATAAGCAACAACAAAACAATACTGGGGGGAAATAATTGTATTAACTCTATTCATTGATTTTCACAATTAAAGACATCGGGTCTATTATTCGTAAATAAACAACAAATGCTGTTTCTCTCAAGAATTGGGAGAAAATTTCGATGTAATTGCTACTAAAATGGCAATAACTGAAAATCATGTTCAATTTCAACACATTCATAAAATAACACATTTTAATTCATTTATTATTAAAAAATTTAAGGGGGGGACTTTAAGACATATAGGGTGTTTTTTTTAGAGGTATAGAACTTTAAATTGCAATAAAACAACGATGTATTATTCGATTGACATGAATTTTTTTATTCGAAAGATAATCTTGTGGCATTACATTTTAAATATGATCAAGCAAGGCGTAGATTCGTCGAATGGGCCCAAAACGAGATTGCCGTTGTTCCCGATTTTCATAAGCGAATTTTGTTTAGCGATGAAACGCACTTCTGGTTGAATGGCTACGTCAACAAACAAAACTGCCGCATTTGGAGTGAAGCTAATCCACAAGTATATGTCGAAACACCGTTACATCCAGAAAAACTGACTGTTTGGTGCGCTTTATGGGCTGGTGGAATCCTTCTTCAAAAACGATGAAGGCCACAACGTTACAGTCAATGGTGATCGGTATAGAGCCATGATTACTAACTTTTTCATTCCTGAATTGAACAATCATGATGTCCAGGAACTGTGGTTCCAACAAGACGGTGCAACATGTCACACAGCTCGTGCCACAATCGATTTATTGAAAGACACGTTTGGTGACCGCCTAATTTCACGTTTTGGACCTGTGAATTGGCCTCCAAGATCTTGTGATTTAACACCGCTAGACTATTTTTTGTGGAGCTATGTAAAGTCATTGGTCTATGCGGATAAGCCACAAACGCTTGACCATTTGGAAGACAACATTCGCCGTGTTATTGCCGATATACGGCCACAAATGTTGGAAAAAGTCATCGAAAATTGGACGTCCAGATTGGACTACATCCGAGCCAGCCGTGACAAGCAAAAGGTATTTTTTCGAAGTAAATAAAAGGATTTGAGTTTTTTTTTGTTAGTGTTTAATTTTATTATTTTCCCAATTAACACAAGTCAAAATTATCTGACGGCACTTCTATACTTCATTAAACATTTCTTTAGAAAAAATGGTACGTTGATCCATAAAGGTTTGCCACCCCTGGTACATAGTAACATTACTCCGTACAAATTTCTTTGTGTGAAATCTAAACTTTTGTAAATATTTATCTGTTTACAATTTGTACAAGAGCCTTTAAAAACGCTTTTTAAGCCAGGGATGAAATCATCATATCCAACGTTCGGAACAAGTTATTCTGACAATTATTTTACATAACATGACTATACAAGTTCGTTTTGACAAATTATTTAAAAAATTGTTAAGAAGGCCTTCAAAAATGTAGATGTAAACATGAATATGTTAAAAATTCAGCTATTTTTGTCTTGATAATACACTGGCCTCAAAAAGTTAAGGTACAACATGTTTTTCGAAGCTCACCATAAAAAAAATGGCAGTAACAATAAAATGCATAGTTTACATGAATGATAATAACGAACTTTAAAAACATTAATGCAAAAACGATTGCTGCCACTTTTATTTTATAGAAAAGAACGTATATTTATGAGTGAGAGAAAAATATGCAAATATCAAGCTTTCGTACTTTTGTGTGTAAGTTGTGTTGATTTTCAACAGTTGTTGGCAGTTTCGGTGACAATAGTCAATAGAGTTTAGAAAATGTCTCAGAGACGTCGTTTACCCAATTCGTTAAGGTGGCGGGCAGTTGGATAGATGGAAATGGGATTGTCGCAGGCTGATGCTGCTAGACGTCTCAATGTGTCTCGTAGTGTTGTTCAGCGACTTTGGGATCAATACCAATCCGAAGATTCTGTGTCCAGAAGACCTGTTCCAGGCCGACCACGAGCTACAACACCTGCAGAAGACCGTTTTCTAGCTCTTTCGGCACGAAGGAGAAGAACCACTACTGTGCCGCAGCTCGTTGCAGACCACTTTCAAGCATCAGGAAGAAGAATCTCCGCTACTACGGTGCGAAATCGTCTTCACAATGCAGGTCTGTATGCAAGAAGACCAGTTGTGTGCGTTCCCCTCAACGGACGACAGTGAAGGAACCGCTTATGCTGGGCAAGAGAACATGTTTCTTGGACGCAGCAACAATGGGCTTCTCTGCTGTTCACAGACGAGTCCAGATTTATAATGGAGAGTGATTCAGGGCGTCTACTGATCTGGAGGGAACAGCGCACTAGATACCATCAATCCAACACTGTTGAAAGACACAGTTATAGAGGTGGTGGAATCCTGGTTTGGGCAGGGATCTCGCTCGGTGGCCACACTGACCTGCATGTGTTCCATGGAGGAACCGTAACTGGTCTTAGATATCGGAATGAGATCCTTGATCCATATGTCCACCCATATGCTGCTGCTATTGGTAACGACTTCATTCTGATGGATGATAATGCACGACCTCACCGAGCGCGGATTGTTGAGGAGTATCTGGAGGATCACGGTTTGGAACGAATTGAATGGCCAGTTCGATTTCCAGACCTGAATCCGATAGAACATCTTTGGGACTATCTTGGCAGAGAGGTTGCTGCTTTAAATCCTCCTCCAAGGTCGTTACATGAGCTGAAACAAGGCTTACTCTGTGTCTGGTCTTCGCTTCCTATTCCGGTGTCCGACAACTTAATAAACAGCATGGGAAATCGATGCCGCCAATGCATTCAAGTTAAGGGTGGACACATTCCTTATTAGAACCCATTTTTGTATTGTTTTTATGCCATTTTACCACATAACACTGTGATGTGCTGTTTTCTCCAAGAATGGACTTTTCCGCAGAGATTGCTTTTTTTGTTATAAATCGTTTTTGCAATACACTTATACAAATTTCTATGACGCATTCAATAAAAAACTATTTAATGCACATATCCTCCAAATGTTTTGTTTCTACATTCATTCATTTGCAAATTAGACACAAAAACCCGGTTGTACCTTAACTTTTTGAGGCCAGTGTATTTAATTTGCCGCGTAGTCAGATACATTTATGTTTTAATGGCAGTGAATTTATTTCTTGCATAAATAACTTTTCTTTGATAATTATAATGGAATAAATTATAATTAATATAATATTTGGAAAAGTAAAAATAAAGTTAAATGCCTTAACCGGGTAAGTTACTGTAAAAAAGGGGAAAAATGGCTTTATTTTTCATTATTATTCTTTAATATAGTTAGCACAAATATTTTACGAAAGAGCTGTTTTTAATAAATGATTGTAAAAAGATAAATACATTTCAAACAGCACTCTGGTCAATGCAATCCAGTAAATCGTGAGCTTCTTCTAACGCGCGTCAAATGAACGTTAAGAAATCAACATGAGTTATTGCCCCAAGCCGAATCTATGATTATAGAGCAATAAAGACGCAAAGTTCTACTTTTCATTTCCTAATTTGCCATTAAATTATAAGTACAGTATTCATGATTGAAGAGGTCTATAAGCATTTTGAATTTCGGAGCCGGAGGCAATGATTTCTGCGCCAACGCATCCTTCAAGCAGTGTAAATCTTATTTCAGAAAGCATTGTATTTTCTCCACTGCATTATGTGATTGAAGAACATCACCTGCAGTCAAAGAACATTACATCCGATTGTTGAACCGCATATGTTTACACTGTTCGGCACATAAAAAAAACCTTTTACATAAAAGTAGATAATAATCGCAGTTAACAGGTTCATATTGATTCGTGATCAAATGCTCCAGAGACATCTTGTTTTCATTCGTTTCCAATTGAGTGTTCATGACTGCACAACGTGTCATTACTCATAGAAGCACGAATTATACTTCTATGAGTCGGTTCGTTTCTCCAACTGATGTATCGTTTCCAATTTGGAAAAACAACGTCTGTTTGAATTAAAGAACCTGGAGCGTTCCGCCCTACGGAACGTTATCGTGGTCAGAACTGGATGGGTCAGTGTTTGTTCTTTGACTGTGATGTCCAAACGGGTTTTTAGGGGAAATCACACTTTGCTAACGATTCGCTGGGAATGATCGAGATTTTAAAATGCTTAAATTCAATGCTAGATTAATTGATTCTCCTTTTTCCATGGCTAATAGTCGGGTATGACACTTTTGATGGATTGTCTGTTGAGTCTTCTAAATAGGAATGCACGCCTAAATAATTGAAGCGTTTCTAATGATGTATGTAAGTGCAAACAGCGATGTAAATACAACCGCTTCACGATTCGGCCTGTCAAGGTCTTTTGCAATTGAAAATATCATCAAAGCTTTCGGGTTATTTGTAACGAAATCACAATTATAGATAGAGAGGTTTTTCCGGATGGGGTTCGTGGGGAGTTGTAAAACCAATCAATTATTATTTTAGACCTTAATGTTAAGGAAGATTATATTTTCTGAAAGAATTACATAATCTTTTTATTAGTATGACCTTTGATGCCCTTTTGCAGTGAAATTTAATTAAAAAGTATAAAAAAATCTTTGATTAATAGACAACTATTTTAAATTTCGTTACGTTAAGCAGAGATTTTCACGCGTTAAAAAAATTAAGTTTTACAAATACGCACAGAAGAGAAAACAAAGGTTCAGTAAGTTGAGAGTTTTGGTGTTTTCACTTCTCTGCGATCAATCTAAAATTTTAAATGAAAATGGCATTGTATCCAAACCATGCATTTGCCCGATAAAGTAAAAATAAGATACTACACACACACATTTATTTGATTTTGAGAGTACTTTTATATTAGCGTGAAGCAATTTTTTTTCCTTAGAATTTTAATGCTTACCTATGAGGAAAGAACGTTCTCTGGTGTATATATATATGTATAATGTATGTATAATATGAAGGGTAAAATAAAAATAATTAATTTTTATGCTTACTGCCGCGTACGCAAGTGGAAGGGGAGGAAGTTTAGATATTTGAGCTTTTTTAGGTAAAAAATCAAAGTAATTTTTGTTCAAGTGAAACAGACGTTTTTGTACTTTGTAAAATTAATTGCTGTGAGAGGACACGTACTAAATGGTCAAGAGAAAAAAAAATGAGGTATATTTAATAACTTCTTTAGCATTAAATTTTTTAGAAAAACCTACTGCCGAAATTACAGGGTACAATAAAGCGAAAGACAGAAAAGCTTGGATCAAAATCATTCAACAGTACTGGGAAGAGAGAGCTGGGTTATGAAATGTGGTACTGTATATTGTACTTCTCAATAAAAAACCACTATCATCACTTTGGGTTATTTATAATCTAGAAAGATATTTTAAGTTTAAAATTATCTATAAGAAAAGTCACTTTTTCGATTCAACCAACTTGCGTAGATGCTGAATGAGGGTTTTCAGCAACTGGTAATTTTTGCACAAAATTATGCGTTCCAAGCTCAATGACAGTATAATTGTTTTTAAGATCACATTTCAAAAATTTGTAATAGTACCACACACTGAATAGTGATATTTACACTTTTTTTGTGATTTAAATAAGATATTCCTTTACTTTGGGTTTCTTATATAGATAGATATAGATAGATAGAGAGAGAGAGAGATAGAGATTGATAGAGAAAGAGAGAGAGATAGAGATTGATAGAGAGAGAGATAGAGAGAGAGATAGAGAGAGAGAGAGAGATAAGAGAGAGATAGAGAGAGATAGATAGATAGAGATAGATAGAGATAGATAGAGATAGATAGATAGAGATAGATAGATAGAGATAGATAGATAGAGATAGATAGATAGAGATAGATAGAGTAGATAGATAGAGTAGATAGAGATATATAGAGATATAGAGATAGAGATAGAGATATAGATAGATAGAGATAGAGATATAGATATATAGAGATAGATAGAGATAGAGATATAGATAGAGATATAGATAGATAGATATAGATAGAGATATAGATAGAGATATAGATAGAGATATAGATAGATATAGATAGATATAGATAGAGATATAGATAGAGATAGAGATAGAGATAGAGATAGAGATAGAGATAGAGATAGATCGATATAGATCGATAGATCGATATAGATATAGATATAGATATAGATATAGATAGATATAGATAGATAGATCGATAGATATAGATATAGATATAGATAGATAGATCGATATAGATCGATAGATATAGATAGATATAGATATAGATAGATAGATATAGATATAGATAGATAGATATAGATAGATAGATATAGATATAGATAGATAGATATAGATAGATAGAGAGATAATTAGTTATAATTTATAAGTTACAACTTATTTTTTGTGATATTTACACTCTCTAATAAAACTGGCAAAGAAACACCTGTGTTTTCTTTCTTTTTCTAAAACTTCTACTACTGGTATTAAGATCTAAAAAGTACCGAATACGGGTATTGAGCTTTTGGTCTCATATTGCAATCCCTAGTTGTATTTCAACAAATGGCATGTTTCGATATTTTCTTTTTCCTTTCGCCTATTTTCATCTTTATCTAAATTTATAAAAATGAGTTTATATATATGGCAGGGGTGGGCAATAGCTTTGGCTCGAGGACCACATTGTAGACGCAGAAGATATTGAAGGGCTCCACCTTTTTAAAATAATTGCATTCATTAGTTAGCTTTGCATTACAGAAGTATAAATTATACCCTAAAAATCAATAAATATGAGTTAAATAAAAGATTGACATTTTTACTCAATTTATTGTGCTAATTTCATCTATTTCTGCTATTAGATTTAATTTTAGAATCAGTGTGAGGCAAATGTACCCTATCCTATTGTTCTACAATTTTTTTGAAATCAGGAAAGAGGGCTTGTTGAAATTCGTATCACAGCTTGGACATTAATGTCAGCCATCTTGAATCTATAGTTATTCTTGCTGATCCTCATGCAAGAAAAACTTTATTCATAAATATGTTGACCCATATATAGATAACATTTTCTGTCTATTTGGATTTTTCTATTTTGGCGGGCCACTATTTACCCACTCCTGGTTTATGGGATTTGCCAACAACAGATAAAAATACAATAAAATTGTTTGAAGAATATAGAATTTTACCTCAGAAGCTCAAATGTTCCAATTCATTTGTCGTGAAGCTATATTTCTGAATAATATATAGTTTGGTAACGTACTATTAAAATCCGTAAGCATCCCCTTCGAAATTAGATACAACTGGTTCCAAAACAATCTCACTCCCCTTTTTTTTCCACAGGAGTATAAATTAAATATATTTTAAAATCTATTGCGTTGAAATTTCCGTCTGAAAAAGTATTTAAAAGGAAAAGATTCTTTTCTCGAACAAATCGAAACTTTTAAAATATAATTATGAAAATATCTATGCATGTAATGAATAATTTTTTACTTTGTAAATTGACATTCTTCTCCACTGAAAAGTCATCAAAATTCACTAATATTCTGGTGGGGGGTAGGACTAACCCCCATCTGGTCCCCATCATCTCACCGAGCCTTTTAAAGTGGCCCGGTCATGGCCCACTGCCCTGAGAAATGTACTTATGTAAGAACATTGTATTAAAAATTTGGTGGGGAAATTCTTTGTCAAGAAATCGGTTTTATCACTTTTGCTGCTGGTGTCGTACGGTTACGAATTTACTTTCTTTTTCTATTTGGAACGGTTACGGTTAGCGATAACTGACACCAGTGGAGTAGCGACAATTTTATATGGTTGGAACTAATTTTTAACTATCTTTCATATCTTGCAAGCAAAAAATATTCAAAGAAAATGCATCGTTTCAAGACGATTGGAGTTTGACTATGTTGTAGTGAAAAACAAGCATGGATCAGTAATTGTTTCATTTGTCACAAAAGTGCTGCATTTAAAAAATACCAATAAACAGGAATCATTCAATGACACTTTTCCTCGAAGATCTCTTTCAAGAGGTGATAAATAGGCTTTCTTGAATAATCTTTGTTGCTGTTGCAAAGTGTTTTGTCTGTGGTAATATCACTGCGCTAACAAAGACATCCTATGTTATATTTTTCGTATTCATACGAAACCGTTTACTGATGCAGAAATTGTGAAGGAGTGTTTCTTAAATGCTTCTAATTTAGTGACAAAAATAAAAAAATAATAATTAAAAAAGCGAAACATGAATTATAATATTTTGATAACTTTCTCCACATTTCAAATTTCCAATATTATCTTGGTCTTCAAGCATTTCTCCCCACCCTTTTCTCCCATTTATCCTCATATTGCAGCCCGCGTGAAATAACTAGCATATGTATGCTACTGGCATAGAAGCATAGTAAAGTAGCTGGCATATGTATACGGCCCAGCAGAAAAAAAGGTTGAGTACCCCTGCATCAGCCTATAAATCTGTACAAATTCTAAGAACAGCAGGGGATAAGCAACAACCTCTTCACAGGAAAACCCCTTGCATTGCAGAATGTGCTGAGGAGAAAATGAACTGATGTTACGTTTGGTGCAAATTGGGAAGCTTCTTTTGCCACCTTCAAAGTTCATGCATCTCAGGTGACCAGTCGAAAATAGCGAGAATGCCGTCTGATAAGATCTGGAACCTTGAATGATACGGGAGATCCTGGGTGTCTTTGAAAGTACCATGAGTGTACGCCAATATTCTAGAAGTGTGATGGCAATAATACAGAAGTATCTTCTAGGGCTTGTTTTGGTGTGGTGTGGTAGTTAGGAGAGGGGGTGCCAGCTCAGGTGTCGTCCACGTCACTTGACCATGGTTCCAAATTACGTGGTCCGTCACCAAAAGCCCTCGTGTAGCTGAACAGTGCAACGGTAATATTCAATCAATCAATCAATCAATCTAGGGCTTGTTATGCTTTCAAGTTAAGTGTTATGAGATACATCTTAAATTCTTCGTTCCATTATTTGGATCAATGTTCTTGATAATTAAATGACGTCTATTACGGTAAAAATAACGGTGTATAAAATATAATTAAAGGGGGCGTCACTTTAATCATATTTTATCCATCTAGATAGATAACTATGTGAACAATTTGATAATGGACTACACCAATTCAATTAAGATGAGTTGTCTCTCGCACATACGAAATAACTCTATTTCATTTGCAATTTTGGGTAAAGTTTCTCGAACTTGCTGTATTAACGTCACGATGGGATTGTTCAATAGACCATAGGTGAAGGACCCGGAAATTTTGATTCACTGTCAGTCAGGTTACATAAATATTACTTGGGCTATTACTTAATAAAATCTATTAATCAGTAAGAGTAGAATCTATTCCTGAAAATACTTATCATTATCTACTGAGCACAATTCTATCTCGTACAAAAGCGCAACCTATTGTATAATTGACTAAATTCCTTACATGGCTAAAGAAATTGTCGCTGATTGATTACTACATGCTTGTTCTTATGAAATTCATCTTTACGGGTATCTTTTTTAATTTTATTTTTAATACAGAGGGCAATGTAATGAGAGTATGACATACGCAATGGGCAGGGGAGTATACGAGTACTATACGCAACAGTTTATTTATCACACAATGATTAATATACACTTATTTCTCTTAAATTCGATCAAATGTAAAATGTAGTGTGCCTCCTAAACGTATTTTCAGCCTTTGGTTATTCTCTATTCTAATAGGTAATTTACTGCCCACTGTACTCTCAAATACGGATTCCTTGATTTATTGTTAATTTCTGAGTTGTCATGGACTATAATTGTCCTTTAAATAGTATATATGTGTATAGGATATCATGTACACAGAAGGTCGTTTGCATTTTATGGAAACGATTTTGATAGCTAATTTTTATCTAGAAATGTTGTATTTTTTAAAAACGATTTGCTTCTATCTGATAGCCATGGTTCTTGACAATAGTTATGGCTCGAATTTTCCGTGAAAGTAAAATTTTTCTTCGTACTGCTATCAATTTTACTCCATTTCCTCTTGAACCGTTTTCCAAAATCTGTTCAGTGTGGCTGGATGCGGTTTTCATAAGGCTTTTTTAAATAAACCGAAAGCGCAAATGTCCATTGGAGAAATGCTAGGTGATTTTACAGGTATTTCGTCAAACGGTATAAACTTTATTCCTGTTTATCATTCTTTCGTTGCTAAATAAGCGCCATGCAGCTCAATTTAATCAATATTCTTTCCATAAAAGGCTGTTATTTCTTCAAAAATTGGCTCTAAAATATTCTGTGGATAGTAGAGTGAATTAATTTTGGCTTTACTTGAAACTTTTTTAGTTTTTAATTTGCCGTTGTCACAAAATCCTGCGAATATCATGAATCCCTTTGGAAACTTTTCTGTGTACTGACGACTAAGCCATTTCGTTCGGTCATTCCCGTCAGTTGAGCGATAGAAAATTGATCCTTTAATATACCCATGCCTCATCGAATGTTACCAGAAATTTCCATTCTTCAGCAGCTAGGTGTTTTTCATATAATTTTCTACGTTTTGTTTTTCTTTCAGCAATATGTTTTGGCAAAGGTAGATGAAATTTATGTATATATATATATATATATATATATATATATATATATATATATATATATATATATATACATAGGTTTAAACACCTTTTTCAACTTTAAATATTAACGAATGATTTTGCTTACAGTGACGGAAGACATTCCTAGTTTCTATGCAATGAATCTTTGAGACGATAGATTTTTCTTTAGGATCAGAGATTTCACTTTCTTGATGGTTGCCAGTGTTCGAACTGTCTTAGGATGAGGTTTCATGGTCATGTTTTCATTTTTATTTTCAGCTAGACATTTTTTGTCCTCTCAGATTTAATGGATTATAAATCCCATTTTTTGAAATGCAACAACTGAGATGTTTACACCTCTTTTTAATTTGTTGATACGAATACTTCTCTTTGGGAAGCGTAATTAAGTGCCTTCAAGCCATCTGCCAATTTTAGGTGCCATTTCCAAAATAAATCTTTTATTTTATATTCCAATCAAAAGAAAGCATTAACACAGACGATTATTCTGAAATTGTTAAAATTTTATTTCAAAATGCAGAAGAGAAAATAAACTACAAAATCATTTCCATAAAAAGCGAACGATCTTCTACATACTATACTAAATATCTTTCATAAATTTTTTAAATTATGAAATGGCCATCATTGATAGTAATACATGATTTTATTAAGTTATTAATAGTTAAATATAAATTATTTACTAACCCTCAGATAGAAAATTATCGATCTCGTAGATGAATGCGTTTTTAGTATCATTCGATTTTTAACAGGATATTGATATTTATAATAAAATTTCCTTTTAGTGTTAAAATTTTAATTGGAAAAATTTAAGGCTTATTCATTTGCCTTACAATTCAGCGCTATTTAAGAGATAAAATTTTTGTTAACCTCTCTTCAAATTTATTCAAGTAAAAGCATTCAAAAATATAAAAATAACTAGAAACTACTATTTCTCCTTCCAGAATTTTCGTCCATGAGATATTGTTTTTGTTTTCAGTAAAAATGTGCGGAAAATTGGTGAAGAGTGAACAGGCAAAATTGTAAGTATCATTTTGCATTAAGATCACCCCTTCTGTTTAGTTTTGAAAAAATAACCATCCTTTAATTCTAAATGAGAATTAATGAGCCCCAAACATAAAAGTACTATGCCTCATTTAAGAATTAGTTCGCGGAAAAAAAGCCAAACATGACTTTAACATTAACCTGTGTATATATAATGCTATCATCTCTTCTTCATTTTCAAGTTTTCGCTTCATGAAAGGTTGGAAATTTTAAAAGAAAATAACTTAAACACACACTCTCACGCGTGCGGAAAATATTTTTAGACAGAAGAATGTACCACAACATTAACCCTTTAACTGTCAAGTTATTTTAATGATTTAGGTATACAAATTGTCGAATTTTTTTATTACTAATGTCAACTGTTTAGTACTAAATAAAATACTGTATACTTATTGGTTAAAAACTGACATTTTTTATGCATATTTTGTCCATGTAAGAATTTTGAATTACATGTATAAACATTTTTAAGGTTTTGAAACTGCATTTTCGTTTGGGGTGGACTGCCACACAGAATGGCAGTGGTAAAGTTCACTTTTGTGGGAGTATTGTTTTCTAAAAAAAACGAATATTAATTGTTGCATTTGTAATTACTGATCCCTATAAGTCATATTTCTCTGTTTAGTATAAGTTAATTATTTTTAAAAATAGCTATATCTTAAGCCCATTTTGTAAGGTACTCTAAAAGCCCTTATAATAATAATAATAATAATGAAGGAGTTTTTTTTTTTTTTTGGTTAAAGATAAATGATACTTTGTTTTGTAATGTGACTTTCCATTAGAGTAGGTCTTCAATCTTTAATGCTTGTGGGCTAAATTAATAAATTTACAGCAGTGTTTCTCAAACTTTCACTGTTGGTGACCCAATTTTCAATCATAATTTTTATCGCGCCCCCCTTATACAATAATAATGCGCTTTGGGGCGCTTAAGCTACAATACAATCTTAATTATAAACCGTACAAATTAACAAGATAAGTGTTAAATTTTGTATTTGTTACTTTTAAGTAATATTTATTTTAAGCAAATTACTTTTAAGTAATAGGATAATTATTGTTATTTTTCTTTTCTCTAATTTTTAAATTGAAACAAATTGCAGAATGATATTTAATTAAAAATTTATTTCCTCCATCATCCATTTTCTAAAAGTATAAATGTCATTAGAAAAAGAGAGTCTAGTCTATGTTGCTCTCTGTCATATCCATCACATTTGACATTACTATTTAAAGCGAGAACACTTCAAAATGTTTCAACCTGGGAAAGCAGGGGCGCACTTGATACTAACTTTTAGTCGCAAGAGGTGACTAAGTCACCCCAATGTTTTGTTTTTTATTACAATTATTTTTATTGTACACGATAAAAATCATAATTCCAGTGAATAATTTAACTAAGAGAAAATATACTTACCTACTTTCAAGGACTTTTTATTTTTTCTTTGATTATTTGAGAAAAAATCCATTAAAATTGAACTAAAATTTTTCAAAGGTACGTAACCTTAATAAAGGACACAAATCCCAGACACTTTTCGCTAACAATACAGGAATGATATTTGCAAGCAAAACCATCATATTTTGTTTAAATTATTGTATTTTAGCTGTCCTTTGACTTTAAGCCCCACGCGACCGCTCTCGTGTTAAAAGTGTATTCAATTTTTAAATATGGATGTTAGTTCTAAAAAACGAATTGTCTAAAACGCGTATTTCATCATGCTTTACATGTTTCAGAATACCCATAAAAATAAATCTTAGCCAAATAATCCTTCAAGGACAGAACTAACCATACCAATAAGCTCTTAAGTCAAACGAAGAAAACGATGATGACTGACGCAAATCTGCTTGCTGGGTGAAAAGTGTGAATAAGTCTTCCTTTTCTTTCTACAAATATTGTATAGCATTTCAATAATAATAACAGTGATGAATTTTTTTATCTTCCTAGAATTTTTCTCTGGGTCTGAGTTTTGTTTCTTTCTGAAAGAGTAGTATTTTAGGTTTATAAAAAGAACCGTAATAAAAAAAATCTATCATCGCGCCATTACAGTAAATCAAACAAAATGAGTTTTTTTCTTTAGTTATTGGATCCGATAGTTAATAAACTTATGAAAGTGGAAACTTTTCTTTTTGATAAAGTAATATCCAGCTGATATATATATAAATTTTATCAGTGTAAATGCGTATTTTTTATATGTTAGAAAGTATTTTGTTTACTTCGTTCCAGTAAATTAATTTTTTAAACCTTTTATCTCCGATATGCTCGCGCCCCCTAGAGGGGTGCGCCTCACAGTTTGAGAAACGCTGATTTACAGTGATCCACCTGCTACATCAATAAATACAGTGGTCACACTACTGTCAAAACATTTTGTAGTTAAGAAATTTATATAAAAAGGGGTTTTTTTTACATAACTGCAACCGATTCTAAAGAAAGAGATGGTGTTTATACAGATTTGTATACGTACATACATACGCAACTAAATTGGATTAATGAGGGATATTAAGTGAAAGTTGAGTTTTAAAATACTTTGCAAACCTGTTAAGGAGTCCACCCTTTCACCCAAAATTTCTGAAATTTTATGCATATAGTCAAATTCTTTATATTTAAAATTATTTAAGATACAGAGAAATTTTTGAAAAATTCGTCATTTTGTGAAAATTTTATTTTATATGAATATCAAACACATCTGAGAAATGTTTTAAATATCAAGAATAACAGAAATAATGGCGTTTTTACGACAAAAAACAGACTACGCATTTTTTTTTATATAACCTCAAATTCAAATGAGGGGCCACTAAAATGCCTTCAGCGGGCCATGGTTTAAAGACCCCAGCATTCAAGCAATATTTATTTCCTTCTCTTTCTCTGTGTATGTACGTATTTTTATCAACACACTCACAGAATCCCATCATTATGAAGCAACCTCAAGCGTTGAGGACAAAATATCAAGATTATTCATTAAATCGTTAAAAGCTTATTTTGTGCACAATAAAACATACATCAAAATCCAATTTTTTGTCGAGGAATGATATATTTTTAGTTTTCAGCCGTAATAATTTTTATTTCAGTTAGTTAGTATGAAGCCTAAATATATATTAAAAGAAATTTGCGATACGTATCCGAATATCACTCTCGACAATCCCCCCCCCCTTGGCAAGTCTTTGTTGTGAAAGGAAATTAAAAGTTCCAATTTCACCCCCCCGCCCAAATTTTCCCCCATGATTCGCACAGCTACGTAAAACCTATGGAAGATTGAAGCACTGAAAATCTGTAAAAAAACTTTACTTGATTTCACACAGTTCAATATAATCTATGTTTGGATATTAAATTTACTTCACGCGATGCTTCATTTATAATAATTTATTATAGTTATATTATACATGCATATACGCTGTACATGTTGTTGTGGTTACATTTTAATTCCATTTATTTCTTTGAGGCATATTTAACGTGCTTCGACCTCCTCTGCACAGCGAGTCTTCAGCGATATTAAGCTCGAACTCATGAACTTTTTCTACTCCAGAAGTGATTCCATATTCCAATAGAGATTAATAGAAACATTACTTTAAGTTTCAAATCGTAAGGATGGATATAAATATATTTTAAAGTTCGATGTTCAACATTTTTTTTCAAAAACATATGTAGAGTGTGTAAAAATGCGAAGATCATTCGTTTTGAATTTTATGAAGATTCAACTATAACTAGAAATTTTATTATTGAATTCCGAGTTCCAATAAAACTTCGGTTTTTTTATATGTTCATATTCAGAAATGTTTATTCTTATAGTTGGACTTTTTCTGAAGGAATATGCGAAACGTACACACACACACACTTTGACTTTTTATACTTTTGTAAGCTTTGACATTTTATAGATTTTTATTTTAGGAAATATTTGTTAGCATGTTCTGTGAAACGATTAATGACAGAAGGCTAAACATAAATTCTCGAAAGCCTTAAGAACTTATTGGGTTTATTATGCTTATGTTCGATGTATTTTGCTTTTGTGTGCTTGTGTTCGGTATACACTGGCCTTCAAAAGTTAAAGTACAATTTCTTGAACTTTTTGTGTCTAACTTAAAATAAATAAATATAAAAACAAAAAATTTGGAAGAAATTGTGCACTTAGCAATTTATTGTTGAATGCAGCACAGAAATTTACCTAACTTTAACAATGTCAACAACAAACAGCAGTAAAAAGAAACTCTTAACAGAAAAGTCCATTCTTGGAGAAATCATCATAGCTTGATGCGGAAACAGTCGTGGAAATATAACCAAAATGGGCTCTGAGATAAAGGATGTATTTACTCCTAACTTCAATGCATTGGAGGTATAGACTTTTTCCCGTATTGCCAATTAAGTTGTCAAGCACCGAAATGAAAGAGTAATCCCTGTTATGTTGTTTTTGGTAATGCCACTTGTCTGACGGTGTCAGATAAAGGCCCAAGAAATTCATCTCGGCAAAGGGTTGGTTGTACACATGTCGTTTTTCGGAGCTTTGAGTACCTTACCGGTGAGAGTGGGATTTGGCTCGGTTCCACCTCAATGTAGAGGAACACCCTGAGGTTGATCAGAAGTCTCCTGATTCTCCTTCCCTACCCTTACGAGAGGACTCGCTGCTCGACGGCTATTTAGCGTTTCTCCATGCCGCAAAGGCACTATACATTTACAAACATCCATGCTTTCTCCGTAACTCGAGATATGGCAGTGGTCGTCAAGGTAACGGATTCGTGTTATGATTTTGAACCTAGTACCACTGAAGACCCACCATGTAGGAGAGCGATGCTCGTTACATCTGTCGAGAGCTCAAATGTCCTCCCGTTGGTGAGGTGTGGTAGTTAGGAGAGGGGGTGCCAGCTCTGGTGTCGTCTTCGTCACTTGACCATGGTTTAAAATTACGAGGTCCGTCGCCAAAAGCCCTCGAGTAGCTTAACAGTGCGACGTTAATATTCACTCCCTCACTCACCTGGGACTCGATCCCAGGCGCTATGGCACAGCACTCAACGTCACTAACCACCAGACCAGATGGGCGGCTATTGTTCTAAGTCATTTAATGATCTTGGTGCAAAACAGCAACGAGTCTACCTAGATCAGGGGTACTCGACCTTTTTTCCAGCCGGGCCGCATACACATAATAGGTATTTCACGCGGGCCGCAACATGCGGATAGTAGAAAAAACCCACTATAAGACCAAAGCAACATTGACAAACAAAATTGATCAAAATATTAACTTATTTTTGGCTTTTATTTTAATACTATATCAACTTTACTATCAAAAACACAAACATATTTACTTTTATGAATTTTTACTGAGTTAAGGGATAATTTCTATTTCCTTTCATCTATGACTAAGCCCCTTGCTTACATTCTATTATTAAAGAAACAAACTGATAGCAAAAATGATACATTTGATTGCTTGATTGATAGAATTTCCTGTGCTAAATATTTTGTATAATAATTAAATTTCCAATAATTGAATTTCTTAGTGCCATTTGGAATGGGCCACGACCGGGCCACATGGGGCCCGCGGGTTGTAGGTTGAGTATCACTGACCTAGACAGTCTCAAATATACTGCATCGGGTTCTGGTCTGAATATTGAGCTGTCACTATTATGCTCTATCCAAACCGTGACTCTCATGATAATCCTTAACAAGCAAAACTCAGTGAGATACCGCAATATATGATCCATGTATTTATTATATAGTCAGAATGCATTTGTTATCAATAGGAGCGGCATATGGGTGGACATATCGATCAAGAATCTGTTCTGATTTTTCACACCAGTCATATTTCCTCAATAGAATACATACAGATCAACACGACCACAGAGAGTTCTCTGCTCGAATCATGATTCCAACACCTGTGTCTTTCAACGTTGTTGAATCGGTTGTATCTGGTGTGTTGTTCTTTCCATATCAACAGACGCCCCGCGAATCGCTCTTTAGTATGAACCTGAACTAATCTGTTGAGAGAGAACAGAAGCCCATTGCAGCCTGTTCCCTTGCCCAACATATGAAGTACATCTTCGTTGATAGTCCAGGGGTACACACCTAACTGATAGAGGTCTGTATTATGAAAGTGTCTTCGCATCGCGTAGTAGCGTAAATTCTTGTTCCTGTTGCGACAAAATAGTTTGTAACAAGTTGATGCACAGTAGTGTTCTCTGCTTTGGGTGGAAAAGCTAGAAAACGGTCTCCCGCACATATTGTAATTCGTGGATGACTTTGAGCATGTATTCTAGACTCATAATCTTCCGATTTGAACCGACCCCACACTCTTATCCCACATACCGGACGATACACTGAGACATTCTAGCAGCTTCAGCTAGTGATTCACCCATTTCCATCCAACCAACCACCTGCAATCCCTTAACAAATCGGGTGAAAAAATACTTTTAGATATTGTTAGACACTTCTGGATATTGCCAAGTATTGAAGATCAACTATCATGTGTAAAAAAAGTACACACGAAGTTGCGAAAATTTGATTTTGCTCATTCTCTTTAAAATAAAAATACTGGTTATCTTTTACAAGAAAAAAAAGTTTTCTTAAAGTTATAATGCAATGAGTTTTTTTGTAAATTTTTTAATGGTGAGCCTCGGAAAGCATGATATATGAGCTTTTGGAAGCCAGTATATTATGCTTTTTTACGTTGGTATTCGATAAATTATGGTTTTATACTTAATTCTATTCTATACTGTATGCCTTTATATGCTTGTATTTGATGAATTAAGATTTCATATTCTTGCACTCGATAAATTATGGTTTACATATGTACACCTGTATTTAAAAAATTATGCTTTTATGTATTTTAATAACGTTACATGAGGCTTTATTTTCAAATAAAATTATATTACGTGTTCAAAACAACTGATAAAAGAAAGTTTAGAAATAAATTTACTAGTGAATAAAATAGCGAGTTGTGTATCTGACAGTAAATAGAAAAGAATCTGAGACATATTTAATGCAAAATTCTTTTATTTGTAATGCACATAGTTTCATTTATAACAAAATATAATATATCATAAATGTATAAATTACTCTCATAATATATCATCTGGAAAATCATTTCAACTTATCTCGTGGGGTGATTTTAAAGAGGCTTTACAAAACTTGAACAAACAGCTCGGTAAAAAGGAATGACAAAGAAAAAGACGATATAAATAGATACTTTGTCAATAAGAAATCCCCCAAAGATTCATAAAAATATTCATTTCTCTTTTATTTTACATACTTTTAAATACATATATATTGTACACATCAGAGGCTGTGTGATATAAATTTATTTTACAAGAGAAACATCACAAAAATTAAATTTCAACTTTATAAATATCCCAGAAAAAAGGATTGTAAGTAACTACTTACAACACTATAAATAATTTGTCTTTGTTTTTTTTTAATTAAAACGTGTACAGAAAGTTCGTAAGCTCATAAACAGCAGTTTATAATTATAAATTTTCTTATAGCAATAGTAAATTTTCTGATGTACACATTTTGTAGAACAGATTTTAATTCTTTGTCTATTATAAGAACAGCAAGAGAAGTTGACTCAGACAAAATATATCAATATAAAATAGATTTAAATATGTAATTCAAATATATAATTTTAAACAATTACAAGTTTCGCGAAGTTTTGTCTTAACATTGTTGAGTGAAGTGAATATGTAAAAAAAAACAACTTGTAAATTGTATCACTTTTTTCTTTTAGCAACCACGTTCTTCTGACTACGTTAGGGAGATTTTTCGCGAAACTTGTAATTATTCAAAAATAGAAGCAAAAAAGAAATTCCACTTCATTAGTGGGTTTTCTACTGCTTTAAAATTCATTTCACACAGCGTATACCTTCTATTTTGTTCGTGAAGTCATTCCTATTTTAAGGAATGGTATATGTTAGAAAAGTCTGTCAGAGCATGCACTTGTTCCACATTATGGAATGGTACGTTTCTCTGTTTGCATTTATGTCAGTTTAATTTCTTTTGTTCTTGTTAGATGGAGAGTATTGGAAAAATCACTCCATGAAATGATATCCGTTGGAAATTTTTTTTTAAGCAAACATATTAAATACTGTGGGAGAAATAAATGAAACGAGTAAAAATAAAATACTATAAGATGAGACATTCAGTATTTTGGTGATGAAGATAATCACAATGCGTGTGAAAAAATAGTTTAACTTATCAAATCCCATTATCAAAACTGAAACTAAACTTAATAGCGAAAAATATTTTTGTAATTACAAAAACTGATACAAGTAAAAACATGTTTTCACTATTATTAGTTAAATAAATACACATTAAAAAGATAATGAAAGCTATATTTTTTTACTTCCTTATAATATACGAATAAAAAACGTAAAATACTTCTACATTTTATTCATCTAACTAATTTAATCTCTTTTTAAATAACTTAAAATATTTGAGCATATTTTTGAATAGAAAATTTAGTTTTGTAAATTAAAACCATAGAATCGATATAATTTTGAATTTTAATGCGCGTTTAATGAATTGATTTATGTAATTATAAGAAAACGATCTTATATAATGAAGACAATAGGAAAAACATAGGAAGAGATAAATACGAAATGCCCATTAGGAAAATTCCTAGAAAGAAACGGATCACGGCGATGGAGAGGAGAGGAACTGACCACAAGAAGCAAAATTAAATTTCAACTTTTAAATTTTTGTTGAATTCATATTGATTCTCGTTTTTCAAAGTATGTGCTTGTGGTCAATATCAGCTTGTATGAATAGATTATATTTACAATAGAATATTTGAAGTTTTTACTTTTTATTTATTTTTTTAACGATGGTTTAAATGACAAAAAATTCGTATGAATTTTTAGGAAACATCGTAAGTTAATATAGTTCTCTAAAAGTTATTAAAAATTTAAAAAATCTCAAAGTGATCAGATTTAAAATATATATCGATGTAAAGTGGATAATATCAAGAATCTTAAGAATACTTTTGTATAACATATTTCTTTATTTACGCAAGTTTTTTTGAAATCCAAATCTGAAATAAATGTTTACTGTAAAAATTATTAAAGCTCTAAGAATAGTTAAAATACTTTTGGTTTTTAAATAATAATCAGTTAATTATTTTTTTCTAATGGGGCTGCACTTAAGCAACTTAGCCTTTGCAGGCACAGCAAGTCCCCAAACGTGAGAACCATTTCATGGTGGCACCATCTACCAAATTTTGATGCTTGAATTGAATTAAAAAATTAAGTTTTCGTCGGATGCTAAATATCACCGTGATTTAATTTTGCTTAGAGCACCAGTGCCAAATTGATGCTCAAGGGATATTTTCCATACTACAAAATCATATGACATGCGTGCCTACGATTTTCGCATCCAGATAATCTATCGACTCCAGCCGGGGTCGAGTACGCAACTTAAGGCTTATGAAGCAAGCTTACTATCTCTCAGCCACCGGAGCCGACAGTTCATAATTGTGTCATGGTAGGTTTGAGTTTTACAATGTCATTCATGAAGTCGAATTGTGTGTGTGATTTTTATTTATTAATCATTCAATATATTAACTCTCATCAAACATATACTGTCATCTAAGCCAACATTTTTTTCTTTTTATTCTACGTATTATGCAATACACAAAATTTATATCTTTAAGATAATAATTGAGATTTTTGTTATAGTTAAAAGCTAAATGTTTTAGTGAGATGTGCTTAGCAAGACATGGTTGTCTTATCCTAAAGTTTCTGTTTCACTGGCGCAATGTTTAATTTCAATCAGTTTGACATGTTATCGAAATAATAGAAGACAAAGCTTTCGTTAATTCGACGGCTTTTTCTTATTTGTTAAACGAGTTGAAATTTCTAATGAAGTATTTATTTTTTAATTTTGCTTAAAATAATAATAAAAGTACAGTTTCTCTCTCCATCTCCAAAAGAATAATTTTATTCCAACCGAGAAAAATATACTTAGCCTTAACCTTAAATAAAAGGAACTTCAAATGAGAGTAAAAAATAATGCCCATATGAAAAGATGACACAGCTGACAAAATGGATAAAAATAAAGGGGGGGGAAAGGGATTTTAATAGACGGATATCTGACGAAAAAATTGATTAGAAAATGAATTTAAAACACATTTAACTAATATTAATTTTTCTGAAACAATACATAATAAATGATATACAATAATCTAAAAAATATTTAGAAGCTTTAAGTATAATTTATATATATAAAAATATTTAAGTACATTTTATTGCCACTTTAGACTTGTACGCAGATAATTCTGTTCAATGAAAACGTGTATAAAGTTCTCGTAAATATTAATAATTTGCAAGAAAAGCTTAGAATAATTTGACATATAACACGAACGCGCCTGTGAGAGGACGTCAATATACAAAAAAAATATTTCACTTTATATAATAGGCTTTCAATTTAATATTCTCTCAAAAATATATCACTGTACAGGGAAAATGAACATTAGTATTGGAAGTGGACGGTTCCATAAATGCTTCATACATATTCTGCTAGAAGAATAAGTAACCGTATTGCAATCTTTCAATTATATCCGAACAAGCAAGATCACACACAGTCAACAAGACTGACCAGATTTATGTAATAAATTGAAGTGATGACCTTCGAAACATTTTTTTAAAATAGAACACTTATAAAAATATGTCTCTTTTCACAAGTATACCTATACATAAATATCTATATACATAGATATTCTTCCAATACCTAAAAAGTGCATAAGTTACTGTACATGCAGATCAGTAAAATCTATATTTTATTCTATGCCAGCTTTAAAATTCTAGAAGGAGTTTGGTTCTCTTCTATATAGCCAATAAACTATAAATTATACAAATATCAATGTTGGCATTCGGTGCCAGGACCACTTTGTTTGGCACATATACGGGTTATTTTCCAACTTTTCTTTCTACAGTTCGGTCATACGTTATAGTTAAAGAAAAAAATATGAAATACCGTCGAATATCCATGAATTTGAAACAATGGTTCCAGCGAAAAAAACCTTCAAAATATAGAAATGTCATACATCAAAACATGAACAGGGTTTTTTCTTGGCTTAAAATAATCGATATAATTTTTGAAAATTCTTACGATAGTTAGAAAATTTTGTTGCAAGCAGATATAAATTTTCTATATATAAGAAATTGCGATATATACTAAGAATTTGTGATACATATTCAATTCAGAGATTTTTTTATGTAAAAAATATCGACATGCGGTGTAAAAACATAGAAAAATGGATCGAAACAAGTTTTTATACATTATTCTTAAGTACGTGGTAAAGAAAGAAATTAAGAAATATAATTTTCTTTGCTGTGAGTAAAAACTAGGCAGACATAAAATGAAAAGTAGTTGAAAAATTAAATTTTTGCGCATAATTCTTTGAAATATATATTCAAACTCTACCGCCTTCATTAAAATATACGAAATATGTTAAAATATACTCTTTCCGCGCAGTTTTGTCAAGTAATATATCTCAAACTTTCAAGACTTTTATGTATTTCTTTTGATGTATTTGTAATAAATATCTGTGGAAGTTATAACATCGACTCTTAAATATCTGAAATTCGGATATTCCAATTTCTACTCAAATGACTTATGCTTACGTAATACTTATATTTCATAGACATATTATATTTATCTTCAATATTTTCTTCAATTAGAATCAGTCTCAATACAAAAATAGTGATTTTAAAGAGAAGCCTTAAAAAATTTCTGAAAATTATAGCAGTTATTTTTTCGACACAATTACGTGTTCCAAAAATATAGGTAATAAAATTTTTCTGGAAATTCTCATTTAAAATATACGTCGAAGAAATAAAAATCGTGGTCAAACTCCGAAACTCATAATTTTAAATAAGTATTTCAAAATTTCAGAAAATGTAATGAAAGAATATATTACATTTTTATAGTAATCATTATGATAATATATTATTATTTTTTATCAGATGAATATATAATTTAAATTAAAACAGTTTGCCAACAAAGATTTCGCATTTAGGACAAAGCATAGGATCGAGTGTATGAGTATAACTGATGCTTGTATCGGTTCAAATCTCAGTAGATTTGAATAGCAAATCCCATTCTTGTGTATCATCACAGCGAAAAATTGTCCGAATACAACTAGATGGCGAGGTTCTCTCTTCGTCCGAAATAACTTGGTGAAAGCACTTAGTGGCTCCAAGGCTGGAATGTGAGTTTAGGCTGTACAGCTGGCAGTTTGTTCTTCATTGCGTGAACTTCATCAAAAACATATGAGTCACTCTGGTTATATATACACTTTAAAACGTCAGAATTTCAGGGGGGGGGGGGAAACCGTTGGTACTGAACGAAATGTTCCATTAAACAAAATCTAAAGCACCTCTAGTGTTCAGTACATAGCTCGAAAGCTTTCATAATTTATTTCGGTGTTTTTAAGATAATAGCACAACACGAGACAAAACAGAGATTTTCTTTCTTGTCTAAGTGTGAACACAATCTCTTCAGCGTAGCAACTTTTGCGTGTTTTTAACAGTGGACCTTGAATGACAACAGAGCTTTGCATTGTTCTACACAGTGCCTTATATAACCAGTGGATTCCAAGTTTACTGAAATGAAATGAAATACGTTGTAAACATTTGTAACTCATATTATATATATTATTAAAAAGTAAATAACACAAATATACAAGCATAACTTTCCTATAATATTTACAGTTCTGTCCAATTATAGCCAAAATGAAAAATTTTAGCTGTTATGAACTCAAACTCAGTGGCGCAACAGCCCATGAGGGCCAGGGCCTACAGTGCCTATCCCAGTATACGTGACCATTGGGCGCTGAGGTTCATGAGCATATGTCCCGATCAGGTGGTCAGTCTGAAGCGAGACCCCCATTGTTTGTCCTCAAGCAAGCTTGGTACTCATTTATCGACCCACTACAGTAGGGATTAAAAGCTTATTCGACCTTGCCCAGCTCGGGAATAGAACCCGGACCTGTGGTGTGGATACACTACCACTGGGCCTTAGCTGTTATGAAGCTTGGATTAAAACCGGTGGTGTACAAAAGGGGGTTCGGAGGCTCAACCCCCTCCCCATAGATCAATAGATTTTTAATTTTTACTATAGAGATTACCCCTCGATGCAGGGACGTCTTAAGAATCTTTGAAGCACGTGACCCAGAGAAATCTTACGATTTTTTGAGGCCCCTATCCAAAAGTAGGCCGTATACAGCATGTATTGTCAAATACTCGTTCAAACGGTAATTTAAAACAAATGTGCATGTCTCAAAAACCTAGGTACAAACCGGCTCAAACGATGGCCAATTTCGACTAAACGAGTTGAATGATTGTTTATGGTTTCAGGCCTAAGCTTAGACATGGACAACGGTCATCACATAATGTAGTCTTGCCACTTCCGCCAGCTGCCATGTAGTTTGAAATTTCCTATTTTTTGGAGAATATGTACGAGAATAATATTTGAACATTAAAATTATCCGCAAAATCATGATTTTATTAAGACAGAGTCGATAACGAAACGAGGCCCCCACCAAGGGCGAGGCCCCGTGCTCAGTTGGCCTAGGCCTTAAGACGTCCCCGTCTTGGTGCTTACGTCTACATGTTTGTTAGACTATTAACGCCTCCTCCCTCCGTAAGAGAGATCCGTGTACGGTACTGATTAAATTTAATTTCAGGGGGGAAAATGAAATCACAGAACCAAAGTCTTGGTTTTTAATAAAACGGAAAAATTCAAAGAGTTTCCGTTCCCATCGAAAAATTTGTAATTTTTACAAATTTTTGCCCACGTGTATCAATTTAAAGTGCAGAGAAAACATTAGACTTTATTCTTGTTCAGCATTCTTTATTTTTTAATGAAACGTTGCATTACGTTCATTTTTCAAATCATGAAATTAAGAAAAGCAGCGTAATGATTTTGCTACTCAAAAATTTAAAATAATTTTTAAAAATCACAAGACTTACATTTTAGGCCTATTTTATTTTATTTTTTCATTTCTGTTAAGAAGATTAATTGAATTGGAAGATTTTCTCGTTCACACACAAACCTAGTTTTCTGCAATAATATTGAAAATAATCTATAGATGGCAGCACTGTAACTTTGACAACAAGATTTCTCCAAGTTAGTTATCACAGATTCATCAATTAAAAATAAGTAAATGTTTTTCTTCGAACCCAGCATCTTCGGATCGTATTTCTCTGAGTTCTCTGTGCGTGTTTAACTTCTAGCATTTAAAGAGAGATAAAGATTTCGAGATTAACCATATAAAAATACCGTCGGACTCCCATTTACGAGCCTCTATATTGTGAACTTTTTCCTGGAGCCAGGAATATATCAAGGGCCCTAGAGCTCAAAATTAAGAGAACTTTCAGATTTGGTCGATTAACTCTTGAACTGCTGAATAGATTTTAATGAAATTTGTCGTGTACATAGACTTAATATAAAGGAAAAAAAGTTTTAATGCACACTCATGATCGTGCGTAACACTCATCGAATTCGAAAGATAAGAAACAGCAGTTGCAGAATATAACCCCCGAAAAATTTGTCTAATAGGAGTCTACTCCCCTCTTAGATATACAGGCCTTTCACCGGGCTTATGCATTGAAAATAAAGGAATTTATGATTTCCTGTGCCAACTAAACCCACTTGTTCAGCAATTCTGTTTTCATGCATTGGATGGTTCTCGGAGGGGGATTGCGATCTGCAATTGCCCACCCAGAGCGTCCCCGGCATGCTCCATAGGGATGATGTCTGGAGATCTCACTGGTCAATCCATCAGGTGAATATCCTCACTTTCTAGAAATTCGTCGACCACATGAGCTCAATGTAGCATCGCGTTGTCATCCATTCAATAAATTCAGAGCCAACTTCCCCCTGAAAAGGGGCCTACAAGACATTGGTGTAGCTAGACCTAAGTGGGTCCTGTATAAAAATTCCTCGATGGACCCTTTTTTGGAAAATAAACAAATGTTCGCGCCAAAATAAAACTTATTTGAAAATGTCAAAATATTACATGTTGCGCGACCACGTATCATTGGTACGGCTGTAGTTACACACATCCCCTGCTACAAGACCTTATCCTGATACCTCTCATAGTCACTGTTTCCTCTTTCAAAGACGTGGAGGTGTGTGCGGCCATCCAACTTGATGCCTGCCCAGACCATCGAGGCTCCACTTCCGTAATGGTCAATTTCTTGAACATTGGAGGGCATGTAGCGGGTCCCTGCTTCTCTCCATATAAAAGTACGGCGAGAATCACTGGTTCGACTAAACAGAGACTCATCAATGAAGGGAACAGTCACCCATTGATCCATGCTCCAATCTCTATGATCTCTAACATTTTTAACGGACTTTCCTGTTCGAAGAACTGAGCGGGATGCAAACAGACCTTTTTCCAAACAATCTTCTCTCATAAAATCTGGAAACAGTCACCCTGTAGCTGCATATAACTCACGATAGAGCTTAGAAGCTGTAAAACATCCCTGTTATTCCTAGCAATAATGGACAAATGGGGATCTTCTCTGGTCGTCTTAGCGGTTGGACGACCTTGCCCATACGGTATCCTTAAGATCCGGTATCCTGAAACTGTTTCCATAAGTTGAACTCTAATCTGTGAGTTAAATTGAATTCTCTACAAATCTGGGTTTGAGACTGGCCTGCTTCCAGGCTACTCACAATCCACAATCTCATTCCATCATCTAAACATTGGTTGTTACTCATTTTTTACTTTTTAAAATTTCAATTAAACGGATTGCTGCATAAAAACACCAAGAAATTTGGCAAGTTGTGCTAGCGAACGAAATGCAGATTTTGGCATGCGTGCTAATAATTCCTGTTACTCGACTAGTTCTGCCCACACACACGTATACACTTATGCATTCAACACATAAGATGTGCATCTTTGTAATGGAGCAGTATTTTTAAATTTCATTCACATCTTTGAAAATTGTGTCGAATTTCCTGAAAATTATCTTAATTTTGAACACCAGTCTATATTGAGAGAAAGATGAATCTGTACTTAACGAAATTTTTGGGAGGATTTATCGGCTTCGTTGAATAAATGTCTAACTGTATTAATCTTGCCTCCTGTAACGGCGTGGCACATAGTACATTAGGAGGCTTGACACATAGCACACGATAGACTAGAAAGAGGGTGCTGCTGTGAACTGTTTTGGCCTTTGAGCGGGAAGGAGAGAAGGAAGGAGTCTCAAACGAAAAATGGACGAAGCTGTCTGTAGTTCCCGATGTGACTTTTAATTGTAAATGAAATTAATATAGTGATGTGTTTTGAAGGAAATAATAAAAATGGTAAATTCGGTTAATTAAAGCTGATTAATTCAACTACAAGACGATCTCTTACACTCCAAAGAAAATTATCTTAGGATCTAAATACATTTTTACTCCCATATTGCATTTTGTTTAATTTCTAATTATTTTTAATAGAAAACATTTTATTTCAAATAATTATCTGAAGATTAATTTGAATTGAGCTTGATTGATTAAAATTGATTTACAGTTTTAAAATATTTACAATCATTTGAATAAAACAATTAGAGAACAATACTGAAATATCTATGCTTATATCTTTCTACCATCTTATAAACTACCGTCTTCCTTAAACATTAAAATTAAAGCAAATATATACTGATACAAAGATTAAATATTTGCTGTTTTTTTTCTGATATTTCTTAAATTTTACTCTAGATCACACAGATCCTTTTAAGCCTTATTCTGTGTTTCATTTTTATGTATATGGTTTAATTTCTGTCAAAGTTTAAAAAAACCAAATTCTCATTGTATCTACGGGGACTCGAAGGTCAAGAAGTAAAAAAAGTACTAAGTAAGAGCTCTTCATGTATTTGTCAGTTGCTAGTAAAACTGATGTCTGCATATGACCTTACCTTCGAATGGGAGGACTAATGTCGCTTCATATGTAGAGACAGATGATCCGATCGTGAGAAGGATCGCTGACACAGTTGACATTTAAATGGCTTTTGACCTGTGTGCTTTCTGTAATGTCGGGTCAGTTCGTCGGATCGAGCAAACTTCCAAGTACATCCCTCCCATGTACATGTATAAGGTTTTTCACCTGAAAAAAATGAAAATAAAATTGGATTTTTGTATTGAAATAAGTGAGCAAAAGTAAATTTAAGAGAAAGTATAGGACAATAATTATATGTCTTACTATAAACAAAAAATGAAACGTATCGTTTAAAAGAAATATATATCAAAACGTAAGGAATCTGGATTTTAATAATTTAGTATCAAATTTTTTTTGTATCGTTGGACCACGAAATTATACGAATTATTTTTTAGTGCAGACACCTGAAGACGTTTGACAGATTTTTTTTTCTTTTATGCAAAATTGTAACGATTGACTTTGTATTGCTACTCTATTATCTTCCCCATTTGCCCTGCTTTCTATTCTTTAATATTGATAAAAGATGTAAATATTTGGTATTACTACAGCGCTTCTCAAACTGTGGGGCGTGCCTCCCTATCGGGGGGAGGGTGACAACCCTAGAAGGGGGGCGCGAGCATATTGAAAAGTCGAAAACAAAAGATTATTCAAAAATATTTTTAAAAAATTTTTTAGTTTATTGACAGTAAATAAAATACATTCGGACATAATTAAAAATTTAAAAAACGTTTACACTGATATAATACACTTCTAAATGTATCAGTACTGCACAATGTATTTTATAAGCAATTTAACATTACTAATTTATGAGTGTTTAATAATTACCAGTGACCCCACTGGCTTGTCATATGTAAAATTATATGCAAAAATTAACACTTATCTTGTTGATTTGTACGATTTATAATTAATTCCTTAACTGCCGATTAAAAGTCACGTGATTCGCTCCCCAATGCCACCTTTTGCACGTATGCACGCGTATGGTGTGTATTGGGGGGGGGGAAGAAAGGGAATAAATAAACAAATCCTCTGAAATAAGTAAATCCTTCGCAAACACTGTCAACGTCATTTTAATGCATTCCATTCGTACTTGTCCAGAATTACCGTACATTTATATAGAAAAATTATAATAGTTCGCACTTATTTAATATGAATATATAGAATTGTGCTATTAACAGGTTAGAGTTTATGTGTAGTAAAAACTGAAAGCTTCAACAAGCTATACAAAATTATTAGTAAATATTGAATTGGAGCACAACGAAATTATAGCAAGTACAGAAAGATATGGATTAAAATTTAAATTCAAACTGAAGCATCAAAAGCGTTTAGAAATTATTAATTCTTATAAATGAAAGTATAATATTTTATTTTAATATTCCACAGATCTTCAGCCTTATTGCCCACATGGCCTATGACTAAGAACAGGGAAACCATGAACTCTTAACTGAATATTCCCTCATAGAATTTGAGTGTAAAAAAAATCAGAAAAAGACCCGTAAAATTTGAAAATATTAGAGACAGGACAAGAATTAATACCGTTTTATTTCTAGAACTTATAGCATATTTAGAGTGTTCCGTTTGGGCACATGTTATTTAATTGTCCCTGCATAAATTTAAATACATAGTATGCAGGGATGTCTTAAGATTTCTTGAGGCCCTGATTCCTTATGAAAAAGTAGGCCCTACCTGCGATTTTTAAAAATACAGTACATAGCATGCATTATGAAATACTCGTACAAACGGTGATTGGAAATAAATAAATGTGCACGACTCACAATTCGGCTCGATCGATGGCCACATTTCGACCGAGTTGAATGATTGCTTATGGTATTTGGCCTAAGCCTAGACATGGATAACTGACACCATATAATAATTCAGTCTAGCCAATTTTGCCAGTTGACATACATTTTGAAATTCTGTTTTTCGGAGAATGTGTATGGGGAATAATATTTGACCATTAAGATTATCCGGATCATGGGATTGAGTCGAGAACAGACGAGGCCTCTACCACCGGGGTTAGACCAAGAGCATTGGAAAGCCATGGGAAAGTCTGGCCAGTGTAAGCCCAATCTCGAGGCACCTGGAGAGAGCCGAGGCTGCTAACCGCTTTCACCAAACCACCGGACAAGGCTTTTTGGGAGTATACCTCCACTAGCTTGGCCTGCCCACTCTGCGGCCATGCCAGAATGAATAGCGACCACTGCTCCAATGTACTGGACTCGATGAATACCCAAATGACGACATCGTCAGTCGGTACTGGGAGGCTCGGCGTCAAATGGTTAAGAAGCCAAGCATGGACGCTGGATAAATAAAATAAATAAAATCATCGAAGAGGTGAGGCCTATAATGCCTTCAGACCATGCCTCTGATAGTATGCAGAGTATGAAATACAAATTCTTAGATTAATGGATTTCTCTTCCTTCACTTGGAAGATTTAGAAAAAAGAATGCTCGTAATCTAAAAAGCAATGTTATAGTAAAAAGAACATGAAGGATATTGTATAATGACTATGAATAGGGTATATTTCGTACCTAAAATAGAGAGGTATTGAAATCTTACATTTCCTTATTAAAATAACTCTACCCATGATTGAAAATCGAATCTTTTATGGATACAGTTTTATTTAATACAGTCTTTTGCATATTCCATTTTCTACATTTCTAGCGCTTAAAATAAAATACCGATTGTTACAACCGACACGAAAAAAACAGTTGTTTAACTTTATTTTGAAGCTATATTTTCATGAAATTCTTGTGAAAATAATTATACTACTTAAGTTTTTTTTTCCTGGTGTTGTTCTGATCTATGTAAAAAGAACAACGTAGGAGATACATATGACAAAAATAATAATAAGAAAAAAATTAAAAGAAAAACTTAAAAATAAATTTCAACTTTAAACGAACAAATTTCTTTTTTAAACATTTCATATAAGTAGCTTCTTTCTCTCATTTCAATTATATTTTTCCACGAACCATAATTGAAAACTACGAGGAAAAAAGTTACTTAAAAAAAATTACACGTGAAGTACTTACTACGGTTCCTCATTTGCGACAGTAATTGATTAAAGAAGAGGGCAATCGTGCTTTACCTATTTACAATATATAGATACTATTTGAGTTAAGAGGTTTAATTAAGCATAAATTATTAACTCGCTTTAAGATATGATTACAATTTTGATAACATTACTTGAAAAAGTATCCTTAATTACTTTCCGAAAGGCCAAATATATATATCCTTAATTGCTTTCTGCATATTTACATACACAAACTATTCGGATTTACCACCACCATAGAAAAGAAGAAAAAAAGTCGGTCTGCCATGTTTAACGAGGCACAGACTTTCGAACGAAGGATGCCGAATCCATTTTTGTGAAAGGAACCACCAAGATTCGGCAGCAGGAAAAGAAAAAGCGACTGTGTAATTTTACAATTGTGGTTAGGACCCCACGCGATCTCTGGCTTGCATTCGATTGTAGTGGAAGAAAGAACAAAAAAGGTTTACAGGCAAAACTTTAGCAATTAGTAGGCCTTGTAATTAGGCTTAGCGCGTCGTGACAAGATGGCGGACTTGGAAATCACGATTTAGACTTTAGGATACGAAGAGTCCCGTCTAATAAATTAAGTACACACGCCCGACCGCTCCGAAAATAACTAGTTGGCTCCTTGTCCACTTTTTGCACTCGACCTAAAAGTGATTACTAAATGGACAACCGACCCTTCACTGGTAAAAAGGATTTGAGAGACAGCTCTTAGTACTCTCACATTGCTTTAGAATCTCAATGGAATGGTACCCTAAGGGGGCTTATAAAATCCACTCATTTTCCGTTTGATTTCTATCAAAATGGATGGAAAGAATCATAAATATCTATTGATGCCACACACAATTTTTTTTTGTTAAAATTCATAAAATCAACTATTAATTTTTTTTTTCCATTTTTTCTCCCATATATTTAAATTGCACCTTTTGATTAAAAACGCAAAATAAAGATCTTATATTAAAACAAGAGTAGAAATTTTATAAGAATTTGAAACAGGGGATTTGAATTGAATCATTAATATTAGATAGAGGCAGTGGCGCACACAAGGGGGGGGGGCTAGGGGTCCGGACTCCCCCCCCAAAACCCCTGGTTTTTTTCCCAATTGATTATGATTCTAAGTATATAATAGTACGTAAAATTTAATTAAGTATTTGTTATTAATGATTAATTTTATTAATTAATGCTAATTATTTATTCAATAATTAGTTTTTTTACTGGGTTTTGTTCCCGAAAATCGACAAAATCAAAAGGAGCATGATACAAGAATGGTGAACTTTCGACCCCGGACCCCTCCCCCTTGAAAAATTTCTGTGTGCGCTACTGGATAGAGGGGTTACGTTTTCGTTAATTGCTGTTTAAATTTCGTAATGGATTTTTCACCTTTAAAAGAATTTGGAAATGTAGTGTTTTGGGTATGAAATCTTTAAATAATATACTAAAATAATTTTAAACCCATTAGTATATTTCTTACTCATGATTTTTAATTAAATATATTGTATTATATTTTTAACCACAAAAATTTAATCACCCCAGAAACGTTCTGAATTTTAAAAAATACAATTTTGAGGAAAACGAATATAATGAAAAAGTATCATTACAACGTGCTAAGCTACTTAAAAAAAAATACATTAAATGATTGAAAAATAGCTTGGTTTGAATGTTTTTGTGATTACGGATAACTGTTAATTGTGTTTTTAAAAATATATTTAATGGATTGAAGAGAACAATGTATGTCCACCAAGAATTTTAGGAGCAGTCGTCGTGTGGTGCTGGACACGTGATCAGCGTTGTTTCTTTTGATAGGTAGATTCGAGTCCGGAAGAAAGGGCTGTGTAGCTAGTTAAATCTCTATCAAAGCTTTTTCTTTCTTCCAATGGGGCTACATTTTAGCAACTTACCCTTTGCAGCAGGGCAAATCCCCAAACGTGAGAGTAATTTCATGGTGGCACCATCTAGTGGCGGCCTCGTTACCAGATTTTGAGGTTTGAATTTTTTAAGTGGCCGTGGTAGCCGAGTGGTATAATTATCGGATCGTAGCTGGCTTTGTCACGAGTTCGAGCCCAGTACCACTAAAGACCCGCCGTGTAGGGCAGCGATGCACGTTAAATCTGTCGAGAGCTGAAACGTCTTCCCGTTGGTGTGGTGCGGTAATCAGGAGAGGGGGAGGGGTGCCATCTCAGGTGTCGTCCACGTCACTTGACCATGGTTCAAAATTACGTGGTCCGTCGCCAAAAGCCCTCGTGTAGCTGCACGCAGTGTGCGACGTTAATATTCACTCACTCACTCACTCAACATTACGATTTCCGTGTGCTCTTCGAAGTGCTATGTCACAATAAATGCGATGCCAAGTAATTTAGGTAAGATTTTCGACTAAAATATTTTTATATTTTGTGATAACCGCTTTATTTATCTTCTTACAGTAACTGCACGAAATAAGCGGTGAGTTAAAAATTGGCGTTAAAAATAAAAGTTGCCCTGTTTGCAATAACATCTAAAAATTTCTTAATGTTTTTAATTTGTAATGCTAATATTATTCCCATAAAAATTATTCCAATACACTGCTTTTGAGCAATTTTTCAGTACAAGTAGCAATTATTTTTGAGGAATATAAATAAAAATAGGATTAAATCATTTTAATTGACATCCGTTATGCATGTCTTTTCTCACACACACGCTCAAATTAAATTACTTTTAAAACATCTTTGTTGACCTATAATATTTTATAGTGTAACATTTTTTTTAGGATTGGATACATCTATATATTCTAGCAGAGATAATTTATGCGTATTTCATAATGAATTAATATAACACTGATTTCTCTAATTTCAACTCGTTTCTAAAGAAAAAATTACACAAAAAATTAGATTAAAATATCCATCAAACCACTATTTAAAAAATGAAATGCTTCTTTTTATCCTGAAATTGTAAAATATATCTAAACACGCTAGAACATATTATGCACTCATCATCCGTAATTTTAAAATATATTATCTTGAAGTATAAATTTAGTTTATTACCTAAAAGATAATACACCGCTAAACTATTGAATTTGGAGAAAAAAGGGTGGAAAATCAGAATGGCAAAATAAATAAAACAATTTATCATTATTTTTTAAAAATGCACTTTATTTATTTTTAGTTCGTAATCTGGAAACCTAACAATGGCTTTTACATTTATTTGAGCAAATTTATTCATATGCCGCTTGCTTAAAGATAAATGCAATGTTTTTATTATCTTCATCCCAATACTTAATGAGTAGGAATATTAGTCATATTGATTTCTACTTAAGTTTAATCGGGTTAGTAACTGAAGATTTACTGATGCAAAATTCCTAGAAAACATTAATTTATTATGACAAGAAAGACGAAAGCCAGATCAGCATACAACGATTACGCAGGTCAATCACCGGTTCACGCATTTCAAATTTGGAATATCTCATACCAAATTTAAACATGCGGTGATTGATTCGATTTTATTCATCAATCTATTTATTTTTGAAAAATAGTTTTCCTCTGAGTATAATATTTATCATCGTTCGATAGATTTTTGACAGTCTTATTTAAATAAAGCCAAACAATCCAGTAGCAGTTTACTCGGTATTCTTTATTTAACTACACACAGACTTCAAATATTGTTTCATACTCATAAAAAAATCGAGATCAAAAGGTCCATCAGGCGGTAGTCAAACAAATGTAAAGATAGCTCTGTGGTCGATAAAGATAAGATAAACGGATCAACTACGTTGTTAAAACATCAAAAGAATGCAGAGGGTTGGAAAAATAATAGTAATAAAACTATATCTTCTCTTTAATCATTACCTCCAATCGGATAAACTTGTTCTGAAAGTTGAGTATTCCAAGTGAGAAAAAAGATTGTTTGAGAGGAGGAGTATGCGATGCGATTTCGATCATCTTGGCATAAGTTCTTGGCCTAATCCATCACTCTTCAAGTGTCGTAACCTCGCACAGTTGTCTTTTCTTATTTCATATCCTGAAGTTTCCAATTGGAAATCGTGAGCGAAGAAAGCTAGAGTCCGTGCCAAGGGTTGAACGAAACCCTGCTTGGCCAGAGGATCGATCAAAGACTATGGGCCAATTAGGATGGGAACAAAAGGCCATAATGAACAGTCAGTACCTTTCATCGAACAAGTCATTGTTATCTATTGGGAATAGTTAAAATTCCAATAGGAAAAACCAAAATTGGTAAAAGAATGATCAGCATGAGAAAAGGTTTTGAGTTGAACTAAGACCTTTGAAGATTATTTTAACCACAAATGTTTACAAATTAGCGCGGATGCCAATAACTTCGCATTTGTATTCAGTCATTAACTGAATATTTTTTCCCCCTATTATCGAATTTATTTAATTTCACGCCTTTTCATTTTGTTCTTCAAATGGTGAATGATCTAAAAACAAGAGTTACTTATTGCCAACAATCTTACAAGTTTGCGTTAAGAAAGAAGAATGTTTCAAGTATTTGTGATGAATAACGAACAGAATTTTTGACTACTTGAATGTGTTATTGTTCAATATGTTAACATGTGCTCTTGGATATGTTATTAATCATAGTTTAAATTTAAATTACAAAATACACCATTATCACGTATATTCACAAAACTGAAATGCTATAAACGTTTACCTGCAATTATTCTATACAAATATGTGAACATTTACAATACATCTAATCAGCTATGCGGCAACGTGAGGAGAATGTTAGGGCTCCCTGCAAAATCAGGTTTGGGGTTCCAAGCCAGATCTTACAAAGGGTATGTACTTGACGTCAGCCAGGCTTTGAGCCCCCTAGAACCCTGCATCCCCTCGACGATGCGGGGGTGTACGTTACGCCACTGCAGCTATGCATCTATTTTAGAACCATTATTTGCTGAAGTAATTAATAAATATAAATAGAAATAGCTAATTTTCAACATTTCTCGGCATATAAAAAGCGCAGAAAAAAGTTAATCATGTTCTTCTTTAATTGAAATGCAATATTTTGTCCAAAACAGTTGAATGGAGGCATATTACTCAAGAAACAATCCCTGAAGAATTCGATCTTGCATGAATGAGACCACCCCTCTCCCCTTCTTAGTTTTCAACCCTTTCTCCCATTGTTCTTGTAGGCCCGAGCGAAAGCATGACTAACTATTTCTGGGACCACGGTCCAGCATACTAATATCCGTGACACCAAGGTGAAAGCGTGTTCGCACATTCACCTGAACTTGAATAAGGTTCTCACTAATAAAAGAAAATAGTTTGAGTTAAGAATGAAGTAAAAAATAGCATCATGGCTGGAAGCTTGCTCCCTTTGCAAATGAACCCTTCATCATTTACACATTGGAATGATTTGAACTTTTCCTCCTCCACTAAGGGAAGGGTGTGACTGGTTGGCGGGGGTGGCACGTGATTAACGATGCCTTTTGGCTTCGTGAACAGGATGTTGGAACACACGACGACATTGAAGGCTTCCAATACATTTGGCAAGGGAAAATCCGTTTATTTAATATTCGGTTTAGGGGAGGCGCTGCGGTTTGCTGGAGGTAAAGTTATGGCGTCAAACAGATATATATGTATTTCCGCATTTATTAGAGTGATAAGTAATAAGTCACGCGTCTACATTGAGAAGCGGTGATTTTTTTTAGCTTAATGAAATAATAGCTGTGTATCATTTAGGAAAAATTAAGCATATTGGGAAAGTTATTTATTATATATATAGAGAAATATTTTTTGTTTACTTTGAACTATTTATAATTTACTTTTTGAATGAAAATATTTTTTTAAAACTGTACAAAATCAAAAAAAAAAAAAAAAAACAGTCGTTTTTTTTAAGAAAGCTTGATTTTTTTAAAAATTGGGTTGATGATATATGAATATTAAACACACTGAACTATTTAAAAAAGAAAAAAAATCGTTATTACTATTTATTATTTATTAATCATATCCAAAATGAACAGATATTAAAATAATTTATTTAAAATAATTATATGATTTAAAATAATTTTAATGAAAAATGTATAAGGAATGAAATTGGTCCAAAAAAAAAGTAAAAAAAAAAACTTGATTACAATTGAAATCTAGCATTCAGACTAAAAGAGTTATACGCAAATATATAAAATAAGTTATTTAAAATAAATAAAGTTTTTCTGTAATTAAGTAGTAATTGTAGACAAATACTTGTATAAACCTTAGCTTAAATAAAAACTTTATTTCACGAAATGGGCCAGGCACAGAAATTTATGATTCTCTTTATTTGCCTTAGGGGTATGCACATTAAATTTTAATTTTCTTTCACAACGTTCTTGCCTTGATTTTTTTTTCTTTTTGCTTTAGAAGCAGTAACTTCAGAATAGTGACACATTTTGAAGAAATTAGTAACTCCTTGATTAGTTATTATTCGAAGACCAAAGATTGTATTTGGGAGAAAGGATATTACAATTTAAACCTTAATTACTTATTATGGATTAAATGCATATATGAAATACAGTATAGAAATAGTTTTATTTGAACATTTAATTATAATGTTTAATGTTTATTTAAACTCACAGAAGGTATCGATGAGAGTTTAAGGTTAACTGAAAATATAGATGAATTAAAAAGAGGTACACGCGGATAGCACAAAAAAATTCTATTTTTCCCTTTTACAGATTAGTTAATTTCAAAAATTCAGTTTCTCTAGTTAAACGAGACTAGATATTAGTTAAATCTCACCTTTCTAGGAAGGATACACTACATTTTCAAACTTCAGAACATATTTATTCTTATTATGCCATTAGAAATAAAATGCCATTGACTAATTTTCTTGTTCATTCTTGATTTGGTGGTATCTAACGAACCTTGCTTAATTATGGCGAGGAATATAGACATTTTTCCAAATATTGCGTTACTTCTTTTTCCGAAATTAACTATCATTAACTAAAATTTCTCCATCTATAAAATTTTGTATGTGTTAATTACGATTAAAAGTAAAAATTCTTAATAGTATACTAATTTTCGCTCTCTTAAATATCAGCTAGAGTATTGTTAAGATTCCACATTTTAAGTGAATCAATCAAACTGCCAAATCATGTTTTACAGTTAAGGTTTTTAGCAGTGCATCCATTGATATTATCTATCAGTCGGCTCCAGTGTCTTGGAGGTAGCGCGCCCGCTTCGTAAATCTAAGATTGCAGGTTCGACCCCGGCTGGAGTCAATAGGTTTTTTGGATGCGAAAATCGTAGGCACGCATGTCATATGATAATGTGGAATATAAAAGATCCCTTGAGTATCAATTTGACTCCAGTACTCTTGGCAAAATTAAATCACAGTATCATTTAGCATCCATTGAGAGCTTTAATTAAAAACTAATTCGAGAGATCAAATTTGGTAACGAGGCTGCCACTAGATGGTGCCACCATGAAATGACTCTCACATTTGGGAACTTGCCATGTCTGCAAAGGCTAAGTTGCTAAAATGCAACCCCATTGAAAAAAAATAATATCTATCAGTTATTCGTTGATTCTTGGCTTATATTATGTTGATCTTATTTCAGATGAGTTATAAGATCTCCATTTTGCAATACACGTAATAAAAATTAGTGCTTTCTTCGGCATGGGTAACATTTTCATATATCTTATATCAACACTGATATTATACCACTTGAAGGTCAGAACAATCTAAATTTAGTGGCATATAAATATTTTTTCTGAAATTACTTTATTTATCTTTAAATTCAATTTTAAAACAGCTACTTAAATTCAAAATAATTTTACTTCGATTAGTCTTAACTGAAGCGCGTCGGATGAAAAAGTACAACGCCTCAGGTGTATCAATAAGATGGCTCGTACAAGGCAGTCACGCCCAAATAAACATAGAAAAACAATTCACAAATCTTCTTCCTTCAAGTGATGTTGCTTAAAAAACGGAATAAAAGTGCACAAAAAACATTTTATTTCAGTGCAAAGATTTATTATTTGATCATAAAATGAAATATATATATATATATGGTTATGTTATTTTGCCAGTTAAGATAAACGCATTGTCAATCTTTTTGAAACTGGAAAATGATAGTGAGATGCGTGAATACTTATAAGTGCAAACTTGTTAATAGTATGAAATTCCACTAAAAATGCAGAGTACCTGCATTTAGGTTAATATAATGCAAACTACCATGGTTATTTATCTCTGTAAAATATTACGAGAACCAGGGGTGAATTACAAAATAAAAAGATGTTATTCTTGGTTGTCATTGAGCTGCAGACTTTTCTATTCTTTTTAACATTACTTACAAAAAAAAGTAATACTTTGCTTCCCATAGGAGTAATATTGACGACTCAATAATGTGTAGATGTCACAAGATCCTTTTGCAGGTAGAGTCGAATTTCATTACTTTTCTTGTGTGAAAAATGAGCTCATGTAGTTGTAAATTCTTTGTACTAATTGGACAAAATATTTCATTATATTCGTCTTTAAATAGACACGAATGTAAGTGAGACTTAGTAGTTAACAAATGAAAAAAATTAAATGAAGATAAGAATTGATCAAACCAGATCTCGAGTTCGTTTTTTCCATAAAATGAACTGGATATTCAACTGGAAAAAATTCTGCTTGTCAGAACAAATGTGTAGTTGATTGATGCAGTAGCTGAATGTCATTTATAGAATTTTACACATGTGTGAATAGAAATGCAATTAAGTTTTTAAAACAAAATTTGTCCTGTTCTAAATAACATTTTGTTTATTTATTTATTTTTTGCTTGAATAAATATTTTCTTTGAAGGCCTATAACAAGTTTTAAATAAGTAAGATGGCTTTTGAGCCTAATGAGAGCAATTTATTATCGCATTAAATGGAGAAAAATCATTAAAATTAGTTAAATTGACTATGTTGCGCAGTAAATTACTAAAGATTGCTTTTGTCATTGAAACTCATGTTAAATTTCCATGACTGATCTAGCATTTACACATCATGTAAATTAAGGAAATTCAATTTAACTTAACCCTTTATCTACTGCATTATGATTTACTGCAGTTTTTTTCATGCAATACTTTTTTTTTTGAGTCCCTACATTGAAAATTAAGAGATATACATAAATAAAATACTCAACTTTGGGAAATTTAATCCGTTATATCTTTAATTAATTAGCTCACCAACTGTAAAATAAATTATATACACTGTTCACTTAAAATAAATAGTCAAATCGTTTTCTAAGGTCTTCAATTAACATACACAAAATAAGACACTTAAATTTTGACATTAACTATTATTTCGGGACAAAAATGATAATCCTCACAATCCGCTGACAACGCCGTCAGCTGAAAACGCAAATTCTGCTATAAAACTATCCGCCTTCCCCTCTAAAATATTCATCATAGAACCCGTGCTGCCATATATCTTGGAAGAGTAGATATCAAAGAATATTTCTGCCAAGTATCGTCCGAATATTCGTCAAAATGGTTATTCTATGTAATTTTAAAGTGAGTAGTACTTATAAGTACCGTCGGTAGATAAAGGGTTAATGCGAAACCGTTCCCATCATACCACACAATAGTATTTGGTGGCATCGAAAATCTAAACATTGATTCCTAAGTCTCTTGGGACACAACTCTGACTGCAGCATGCAACCTAATCAATAACGTATTCTAACGTTTATTTGCACGAAGTACAAAATGCCCCATATTGTCTCTTTAAAATTAAAAACACACTTAGATCCTCTCCTCTCTCTTAATAAAATTGTACTTCTTAAATATTATTATAAAGATTTCACATGGAGATGTTTTCCTCCTGACATCCTTAAATTACGAGTGGATTTCATCTAACCTCCCTCTCAAGGCTATATTAAAAGGTTTAGAGATAATCCCATATATAACTTGTTGCAGTTTTCATTGTTTCAAGGAATAACTTTTGGTGGAATACTTGAATCCATGTTCCTTTAGCCAGGGACGCCTTAAGACTCTTTGAGGCCCTGGGACTCCATGCAAAAGTAGACCCTGAGTCTATGCAAAAGTAGGCCTTACCTGAGATCATTAAAAGAAACAGTATATAGCATGCATTCTCAAATACTCCTTCAAACGGTAAGTTGAAACAAATGTGCATGACTCATAATCCAAAAAACCTAGGCGAAAACTGGCTCGACCAACGGTCGCATTTCGACTAAATGATTGCTTATGGTACTTGGCCTAGGCAACGGTCATCACATAATACAGTCTTGCCACTTTTGCCAGTTGACATAGTTTGAAATTCTGTTTTTCGGGGAATATGTACGGGGATAATATCTGACCACATTAAAATTATTCTGATCAAGATCTTAAGACAGAGACGAGAGCGAAACGAGGCCCATGCCAAGGGCGAGTCACCAGTTGGCCCATACGTTAAGACGTTCTTGCCTTTAGACAATGAAATACAACTAAACCATTGTGACGTCCTCTGCCACACACTGGTGATAATTTTTAAATCAATATTATTAACTATAACAAAGAAATATGTTTACCTGTGTGAGTCCTTTTATGAGCTTTGAGATGGGAGCTTTTGGTATAGACTTTTTCGCAACCCTCAAAGTCACATCTGTGAACTTTTCTCCTCTTCAGACTTTCCGAATAGGAGGCATTGGCCATGGTCATGGAGCCATTCAGGAGTGCCGTCGAGTGGGCTCCGAGAACTACGGAAGCAGCGGAGGCCAGTCGATGTCTAGCGGTAAATAGACTGTTGGGCAAGGACCCATTTACAAGGCTGGAAGCCGCAGTCGCGGCCATGGCGGCATTGTGTTTTTGCAGTTGTTGAACCTGAGACATAGCTCTGAAAGGAAAAAACACACGCAATATAGTACTATACTCTTTCGATTGCTTCATTTTTAGAATGAAGTGTTACATAGAGTTTTAAACACAAAATTCGGATTGAAATAATACCTTTCAATTCTTAATCCAAGAAATTTTATTTAAAAAAAAAATGTTTACATAAATCTAAATTAAAATACGACTAAACAGACTATTATACTCAATAAATGATAATAGTATTAAATTTCACTAATGTAAAATTCAGTCCTGATTACATTTAGAATGTAATTTCATTATATTAGATGTAATTTAATCCTTCTAGAAAATATAGTCTACCTTTTGTTTTATTATAGCTAAAAGAGCCAGAAACTTCCTTACATAAATGTATAGTTACAATAAAGACTAGAACTTCTCTCTGCATACTTACACAGAAATTGATTGACAGCAATTCATTACGTAGAGCGTTAAATTAATATTGACAAAATTTTCATACGGTCCATTCTCATAATGCAAATCATATTCATATCCAAATTCAAAAATAAATCCGAATCATTTCGTTTACAAAGTATATTCTAATAATATATAAAAATAATATATTTCTACTGAAAATATTTTGATGCTTACGTAATACTATAAAAAAGAAAGTTAGGAAATTTTTTCTACAATATATCTATTAAAATTATATTAATAAAACTTCACTCTCAGTTATGTATAACAATACAGAATTATAAAAAACAAACAAAAAACATGTTTTTGTGAACGATAATTGTATTATTTCTTAGATTGTAGATAAATAACATTATAAAACAAAGCTAAGATATAGTGAAGGAAAAACAACGTAATTTAGAAAGTCTAAGTAATTGAACCCTAGGAAGAAATGTTTATTTTTTTTTAGAGGAAAAAGGTGATATTAATCACCACTGATGATAAAGATATCCACTCTATGTAGGAGTAATAATTTTATATTTTTGATAAATGAGGGATTCTGCAAAATAAAATAATCTAATCAAGGAAATTTCATACTTTCATTGAGTATGCTAAATATTTCCTAGTTTCTCGAAGATTCTTTCACATGAGACGCTTGATTTTAGCAGGAGCGTTCCGGAATGCAATTCAAGAACTTTTAAGATTCACTGAATAAAAAAAATGGTGGAGAAATAATGTTTTAAAAATATCGACTACTTTACAAAAATTACCATGCCGGTGGTAACAATGACATTAATTAATTCAATATAATTTCTTCTGCAGTACGAGTTTAGTTGGAAACACATTAAAAAATAATTAAACATAATTTCTTCTATAGTTCGAGTTTAGTTGGTAACAGTGAAATTAATTAATTCACAACATAATTTCTTCTGTAGTTCGAGTTTATTAATTTTCATTCTTTTCTCAGTCATTGACAATTTGTGCTTGAATGTAAAAGAATACAAATGGGCTTGAACACTACAGTGCGCTAAGAAATAAAATAAGCTTTGTGAACAATAATTGTAAACTTCATAAATAAGTTTCTACATGAAGCTTCTGAATATAATTTTTCCTACACCTACTTTTTAAAAATAAGCCTTTGATTAGAGTCCCCCCTTCCTCCTTGTTTTTACAAAGTAATGCACTATCTTCCCATAATGTACTAATAATGTCTGTTGGTAGAGAAGAGAAAAATGGCAAAATAAAAAAAAAATACTTTTCTCATCTTCATAAAAAAAATAAAGTGTTATTTTGAGTTGATAAAAATAATTAGTATCTACGCCATCTTAATGTAAATATTAAATATACTATTGATAATCTCATTATGATGTAGTAATATAATAAGCCATAAATCTTGATTGATGTATAATTGGTATGCACAGACAAAAATAAAAACTGTTAAAACAACAAATGTATGTCTACAAAATCGATGCTATATTATATATGAATTTAACAAGTTTTAATATTTTTTATGTCTGTTTTTCTTTTTTTAGAATTATTTCGTTGGGCTTTTAAAAACTATAGGAATAATTACGGGTAAAATAAAACTTATTTATATTTGAAATGGAATAGCTCTCTAAAACACTGCTTATTACTACGGTTTGTTTACATATACAGAAATCATACAAAGTTCCAGGAAAAAAAACTCAATTGCTCTGTTAAGTTCAAAAATATATCAACTCACAACGATTGAATAACTTAAACTCTAAGCAAAAACGCGCTATAAAACAATTACTTGCTAATAGAAACCATTCTATGAATTGGAACTAGCGTTACATTTTTTAAAAACAAAACTGAAAAAAAAATATTTAAATTTATTAAAATAAAAGTCTTTTCAAAAATAGCAATTACTATTTCAAGAGAAAATTCAAGATAAATAAGAATTGAAATTATATTAAAGCATGCATACATAAAAAATATGTTTACATGTACGAAAACGTACGGAAACACTAAATTGCCTCGATAAAATAAATATGTTGATTTACAGATTCCTTATGTTAATAGAACAGCCATTATTATGTCGATTTTAATAAAGCAATCCATTCTTATATTGATTTTTCCGCAATTTTTTTAATAGAGAAATTTTAGAAAGGTGAAAAATTGGACTTTTAAGCCAACTAAATGCCATTTTTTGTTAACTGTGTCAAATCAAATTGCTAGTCATAAAGAAAATGTTCAAGTTATAATGCCTGTAATTGCTTGTTAACCAGTTCTCAAAAAATACAATTTTGCAAAGATTATTTATTAGTTTATACTTTATTCTTAAATACGAATCATTTTAGAGTATCGGTATTATTCTACAAGATTAAGTTCTGGAAAACGAGTTATTTTCATTTAATAAAAAAGGGCATTACAATATGTGATACACAAGATAAAAACTATATGTATCATCATTATTTTAAACTTGTATCGATTTCATCAATTAAAAAGAAATGAAACAAAATACACTTAAGTATATGACCTTCATTTTATTCGGGTTTAACACGCTCAGAAATCTATAAAAATTTCAAAACACCTTCATAAAAATGAATCCTTCGCGTAAGTCAACACGCGATTTACGATTGATTCAATGGTATTTGCACTTTTATAAAATGCCTTAAAAAAGTGGTTTTAATTAAACTTGAAGGGATCAGATTTATAATGCCTTGTTACTTTGAAATAATCGGAAATAACACTGAAATGACGAGCTTTGAAATATGTGGTCATTTCTTCATATATATATAAATTGGTTTCTCAATATTTTTTTAATGGATACATTTAACTATTATCAATTCTTAGCGCAGAATACTGTACGAAAATTCTTCGAAAAATCACGAAATAAAAAATTAATTAACGTTTGAAATTATGTAAATTTGAAACTTTATAAACTAAATGAGCTGCAAACACACAATCATTTCCACATTAGCACCCTTATTCATATCACTGATTTAATAACATTCGTTAAACATGCATATGGAAAGTTCTTTTTTTTTATGGTAATATATTTCTGTATTACGATTAACTAAATCTTTGAAGAAATACAGAAGGTGTGGCATTACTGAAGTAATTTTTTACTGTACCAGAATCCTAGAAACTATAGATCAATATTTATAGAAACTCTGTACTTTGTTATTTCATTTAATTGCCTATTTATTAAAATTTACCAATGTTCAATTAAGTAAGTGAGCAATTAAATAAAACAATTACATAAACGTTAAGTATTCCATATACGGAATATAGAAAGATTGAATATAAAATTAAAAACGTTTTCTTTATTTTATATATGTCTATTTTAGAAAGTATTCTATGAGTATATTAAATATCGCATAAATAGCAGTACCTGAATGGAAAAGAGAAATAAACTATCAAACTAAATAGTAAGCATTATAAAAACGGTAAAGTTATATTTCTTATACAACATAATCTTAGGGTTTAATTATAAGTAGTTTCCGAATATGCTGTGCCAGAAATTGTGAATTTGAATCGTAATAGAAATTAAGAATATGTCAGGTTTAGTACATGTAGCAATCTTATATTAAACGATATTTTATGTGAAAGGTAGAGAATTTTGGAAAACTCCTGGAATGAAAATGCTTTACCTTTAGTATTATAATGTAAATTCATTTAAGTTTCACCTTATTCCCCTGGACTGCCCAAAAATACTTTAAATTTCAGGGTGATGTACATTCATTCAAAACAGAGGCATACGTTCTTTGGCTATCTTGTAATCCTATCTTCGTTTTGAATCGAAATTTGCATTACCTAGTGAGTGGGAGAACTCGCGAGAGGGATGGACTTCCCCTGGTACCACTACCAGATTCAAAGAAGTCGAAAGGGATGTAATGTAAGGTCAAATGAAAGAAATTTGTATGGATAACTCGATTGTTTCCAATCCTCAGAATGAAGGAGCTTAAAGAAAGTATCCCCATCCAAACCATCCATCACCGCAAGCAATCGACCTTCTTCATTCTCCCAAAAAGAACAAAGGGGGAAAAACACATCACGAACTTTTCCCCACCCCTTACTACGATACTTCACGAACAAGTCCATATACCAGTTCCGGGATACATTGCGTAATTCGGCCACGGCATTATACCGGCTGTAATTTAATTTATAGAGCTTCTAAATATGCATTCCCCGTTTTTTAAAACAATAACCAAGATAGGAAAATTAATTCAATTATATATAAACAAAATACTCTTCCTGAATTGGAGGTTAATGGTGTAAGAGGAAAGAAAGCGAGAACAAAATTAGCGAAAGGCTAGTGAAATTGATCGGGAGAAGGAGATGCAAATTTTAAGTTTAGTTCTTATAATACGAGAGTGAAAATATTTGTATAATCAGGAAAAATTGCTGGAAAAAATTACTTTAAATTATGTATTATACGTCTACGTTAACTACCAGTAGAACTCACAATATTTACTTTCAGATATCAGTACAAATGCTTTAACTCTCTCGCGGAAATTGATTACAGTTGTGATAGCTAAATAATTCACCGAAGTAAAGGAAAATTTATCGAAAAAACTGATTATATACATGTATTCAAAGCTTTCGTTATCATATTTACATCGCTGCATATTGTATTAAATGAAGGAAATGATTGTTTTGTCTTATTTTCCACTGCAATGGCATGTAACAAGTACGCTCATGTTTTGAGTGATTTTATCTCCGATAATGCATCATTCATCGACATATCTCTTTATTTTTTCAGCAGGATGAATTGTCACTCTAAAGTAGGGATTCTCACCCTTTCTGTTGTTGTTGTAGCACATTTTTAACAATTTCAAAATTTGGTGGCACTGTAACAATAAAATATGCTTAAAAGAATTTTACTTATCTGTAATACGCCATGTAAAATGATTTATGATAATAATTTTCAATGTTAAATAAAATATGTGCGATGGGCAAAAAAATATTTATTAAATAATCAATTACAAATTGGCTACAAGCACATACAATTAATGCGAAATTTGAGCTCGATAATTTTTGATAATTTCGTTTATATCTGGTCAAAAAATGATAATGCCACTCTCCATTTTGTCATTTACATTAAAAAGTTTGGATCTTTTTTACATTTATATATCTGTTAATGCTGAAAATCCGAATTTGCACAAATAAAATGTAGAAAATTGTAACAATTTTACAGCTTTTTTGACTATTATGGGATAATCTCTAATTTCAATCCAAAATGAATTAATTGAATATTCCGAATGGTTTGAAGTTTAACTCGATTATCAAAGATCGAAAGTAGTTCTTCCCCGCCCTTCTTCATTCAAAATTAATTCATATACTATCTATTATCTCAAAGGGATTACGAATCCAATCAATTTTTTTTTATATTTAAATTTGGGAGAGAGAAGTTATGAATAACTCTTTTACTGCTGTCAAATGATTAATAACAATTTTATGAATATTTTATTTCTATAAAATGGTCGAATGACTCTGTTCCGGATTTTTTTTTCTCAGAATACAATTAATAATTTTAAAATATATATTTGTAGGCAAACTTTAAGAATTTAGCGGCACACAAAATTGCCATGACACAGTGGTTGAGAATCACTGATCTAAAGTTTTAGAATGGAAAGGTTTGGAACATGTAAGCGGAAGAGAATGTTAGATTAGGAAGAGATTTAGGGGTAATGTTTAGGTACAAAATTTATCTTGAAGACCAATTATTTAACAGATTTTCAAGAATATACTTTTATAATATCAAAGGGAAACACATCTTCCACACTTACTTCAAAAATTGAATGAAAATTTAAGTGCTGTTTGAAAACAATATCTAGACTATCTTTAATTCTATCGTAATTCTAATATCGTTAAAGTTCCGTGTAGGCCTAATATATAAAGTATTTTATTACTTTTAAAAATTGAATCCATATATGAGTACATTTTTATGACTAACAGTCCGTTAGCTGCCACACAAACACGCTCATTAAAAGTCGAGGAGTGTGTCTATATTGTATGAAAAAGCCCTCAAGTAACTGAATATAGTGTGACGTTAACATACATTCACTCACTCACTCACTCACTCACTCACTCACTCACTCACTAACACTCTATTGTATGGAAACACCTATCTTTTCTCGAGAATGGTTAACTTTGCGAAGTTATTTACAAGACTAATTAGAAAGCGAAAAACCACACTCGATAGCATATAAAAAAGTGCAAAATTAATACAGTTTTTAACATTTTGTTAAATATATACCTCGGATTTGTTAATATTGCAGCATATGTAGTTTGTTTCCTAGCTTAATTTATTTCGCGTTGCCCAATATATTTATAGTACAACTTCAGAGTGCACGTTCAGTGGTGTACACAAGGGTGGGGTTTAAGGGTTCACCCCTAAAATTTTTACATACAAATTGACCCTCGGGACTTTCATCTACGAGTTTAGACTGTAACCCCCCCCCCTTCCATAAGGGAGGTATGGGCACGCTACAGTTCACGTTTCTTGTGCAATGTTTGTCAAATTTAGCGCAAATTTTGTCATTCCATTTAAACACTAAAATTACTTTTGGAATAAAAAAATATCCAAGGTTGTAAGGATTAGATTATACTGCGCTACGTTTAACGATATTTATTAAAAGCCGCTAGTGCATCCATACGCTCATTTTCTTAAAGAATTAACTTTTATAATTACATTTCCTGCAAACGAGAAAAAAAATCGGAATAATCGAATAAGAATCTTCTTTTGAATAAAAATTAACGAATGTATTATGAAGCCATGTCATTTGCATAAATGTACTTTAAGTACACATTTCAATAATTAACACATCACTGGAAACATAAGATCACATTTTTACTTCAATGCAATTAACAGCGTAAAAAGTTATATGCATATCAGATAATCCAAGAAATAACTTAAAACTTATCGTTCATGACATTAACTCGTTTTATCTATATAGAAAATGAATCAGCGTATTCTTTTTTTTACTATAAGGTGAAAGATCAAGTTTACTTTCATTAGAAAGAACAATGGAACAATGCGGAAGTGGGCAGAAGGATTTACAACTTTTTTCCCCAAGAGAAATCTACAATAAAATCAAGCAATTGAGCAGACTAACACATTTTTTACAGGACGCGGCCCTTTCTCTCTCTCTCTGATATTATTTATACCATTTAAATTCAGAAAAGCTAGTCTATGTGGTTGGAAATTCCTTTAATCGCTGAGCCTCTATTTTCTTCGTAAGCCGTCATCTAACTTTTTTCATTTTAACCTTGGTTAAAATCTTGAGTATCACGTACTTTTTTTTAACTCTCCAAGTAGGAAATATTTTCTTATAACTAATCAGTTATGTTGCGGATACACAATATTTGAATTCTTGCAGATATATGTTGCATTCAATTGTTACATCATTGGTAATATGCGTTGACACTAATATGTTGTGAAATTTTTTCAATTTCTTTCTAATTTGTTTTATTTCTAATACTGAGTTAAGTATTATATTTCAGTTAAAAAATTTTAATTTAGTGCACAAAATATCCAAATATATTTTTTTTTCTCAAGAAAAATTTAAATAGGTTAAATACTTTTCCCAGATTAGTAGGGATGTATTCATAATAGTTATATTCAATAACACACACATTATTTGTAATACAAATTACAGTTATTTTAAAAGAAAAGGATATTGTATGTATACATACATACCTTATATAATAAAATGTTAAGCATAAAAATTATCTACATAATTGGAAAAAGGAAAAATTCTGATATCAAAAACCAACGTGTATATATATATATATATATATATATATATATATATATATATATATATATATATATATATATAAAGGGTGTTTTTTTAGAGGTATAGAACTTTAAATTGCAATAAAACAACGATGTATTATTCGATTGACATGAATTTTTTTTATTCGAAAGATAATCTTGTGGCATTACATTTTAAATATGATTTCTGGCATAGGACTGCCACGGCTGGCTCGGATGTGGTCAATCTGGACGTCCAATTTTCGATGACTTTTTCCAACATTTGTGGCCGTATATCGGCAATAACATGGCGAATGTTGCCTTCAAATGGTCAAGCGTTTGTGGCTTATCCGCGTAGACCAATGACTTTATAGCCCCACAAATAGTCTAGTGGTGTTAAATCACAAGATCTTGGAGGCCAATTCACAGGTCCAAAACGTGAAATTAGGCGGTCACCAAACGTGTCTTTCAATAATAAATCGATTGTGGCACGAGCTGTGTGACATGTTGCGCCGTCTTGTTGGAACCACAGCTCCTGGACATCATGATTGTTCAATTCAGAATGAAAAAGTTAGTAATCATGGCTCTATCAATCACCATTGACTGTAACGTTGTGGCCTTCATCGTTTTTTGAAGAAAGATTCCACCAGCCCATAAAGCGCTCCAAACAGTCGGTTTTTTCTGGATGTAACGGTGTTTTCGACATACACTTGTGGATTAGCTTTCCTCAAATGCAGCAGTTTTGTTTGTTGACGTAGCCATTCATCCAGAAGTGCGCTTATGAAAATCCGGAACAACGGCAATCTCGTTTTGGGCCCATTCGACGAATCTACTCCTTGCTTGATCATATTTAAAATGTAATGCTACAAGATTATCTTTCGAATAAAAAAAATTCATGTCAATCGAATAATACATCGTTGTTTTATTGCAATTTAAAGTTCTATACCTCTAAAAAAACCGCCGCTACAAAGTCAATTGACCAAAATATGGAAAACCATTATGTTTTCTAAGACTGTCATCCACTTAAGAAGGTTAAATAGGATTAAGCTTGTTTTGTAGTTAAGTTTGCCTACTTTGCAGCCCTAAGTCGATGACAGCTTTAGAAGACATAATAGATTTCCATTTTCGCCACAATTGACTTTTTATCTCTCTCTATGTATGCATATGAAGGGAATAAGGAAAATTCATTATATGGTGTTAAACAGAGTTATTAACAACAAATTTTTTCATAAAATTTACATCAGAGTCAAATTACAAAAAAAAATATCCGCAGAATCGCATATTTTTCATCCCTGATGATGAAACTAAAGGTTAGCAGAAAACTTTCTGAAATGAATAACGATTGAAAGACTTCTAGATTTATCGGTAATTTAATTCTAATGAATATATTCAAATTGATTATTACGCATTTATTAAAAATGAATTAATATTCCGAATCAGTTTGTTAATATTACTTTTTTCTTGATGATGCCAATGAAACCCATTTTAATCAATTTTGTACAAGTTTCTGATTTATAGAATATTTTATCTTCAACACTGCAGATCTTCCAGGCACCAAAAATATCTTGATTTATAAAATCATTTTTGAAGTTCTTATACTAAGGAATTATTCAATATGTGCTTAGTTATTTATTTTACAGTGATAGCTTTGATGGATGTTTATATGACATGAAATATTTCCCTACTTTTGATTACCCACGAGCAGGGACGTCTGAAGACTTCTTAAAGCCCTGGACCCTTACACAAATGTATGATGCTTAATAGTAGACAGTACATAGCATACGCTGTCAAATACTCCTACAAACAATAACCCAAAAAAACTGTACATGACTTAAAATCGTACATACCAGTTTGACCGACTTCCGCCTTTTGACTGCATGAGTAATGATGGTGTATGGTGGTAAGCCTATACACGGACGATGGTCATCACATGTAACCAGTTGACATATCGTCCGAAATTCCCAGGTTTTTGGAGAATACAACCGGAAATAACATTTGACCGTTGAAATTATTCGAATTATGATTTTATTAAGGTTGAGTTGAAAACGAGACGAGGCCCTGGGCCCCGGCCCAGTTGGCTCATGCCTTAAAACGTCCCTAAGCACGAGTCATTTGAATGACGTCAAGTTACTTACAAGTACAGAAGGAAAATTAATGAATTATAAAGAATAACCACGCTGATTATACATATTGTGGAGCTTTTCTTGAGGATTCTCATTATCTTCGATAGTTTTTGTGTAGATAAAAATCCACGATATGCCACTGTGGCTTGAGACCGATAGTTGAAAAGTTAGTGGTCAATGTTAAACGGGAGATGAATGTCTGGTAAATCCCAGATTCGTCACGATTTACAACATGCCTTCCAGTTGTCAAGATTCGCGTGCAAAAGTTTGTTACTGAACAAGGTTGCATGCACACCCTTAGTTGATTGCAAAGCGCATTAAGAGGAATAGCATAATGGCCAAAACAGTTTAACGAGAGAGAGAGAGAGATGAAAAAATTGAAGTGAAATGTTAACCCGATATATAGGCTAAGAATCATCAGTTGTAACCTTGCAGATGCATCGGGTACAAGGCAAAGCAGGCTGGTGGCTCGAATCATTTTAAATAGTAGGCGCAACAATATTGCAACAATTTACATTTGAAGTCCATGGTTATAAATCGGGCGGACTGCAATTGTTTTTTCTTTCAACGAGCATAGGTTAAAAGATGAGCTTTTGTAAATTTAAAAAAAACAATAAATAATTTGTGTTTGTAAAAATGTTAGAAGAATATTTTAGGAATTTTATTTCTAAAGGTGTGTTACGATAACCATTTACCGTTACATCTTTTGACATATTAATGGTCTGGATTCAATAGTTTTGGTGTTTGGGATCCAAAAGGTTATCTTATACATTTTCAATATTTTTTTTTCCTCCTGAGTAAAATAAGTTTCTGAATTCACATAGCAGTAATTGCTACGACCTTCATGGTTATTTTTGATTTTGCAATAGAAAATATAACGTAACTCCCTTGCTGGAGAAACTTCTTGTGTCAATCATTGCATAATACTGGGATATGTTTATAAATAAGGGTGTGAATAAGTGCTGTTTTCTTGCAAAAATAGTTTGGGGAAGTTTGAACGATATAATTATGATTTTGCTTTATCCGCTATAAAAGGCAAATAATTAAGGAATATAATTGGCACTTTTAAAATTTAGCTTAAAAAGGAAATTACTTCCTGAATGAAATGTAATGAAAAATAAGAGATTTCAAATAAACTATACTTTATTTAAATGAATCTTTATAGCATAAAATTTATAAAACTTAAATATCTAGAAAAGTAACATGAGATGAGATCACCAACTTCGAAAATTATCAAAACTCATGTATTATATATTAATCATTACCAATATGATATGGCGCTCTTATTCACTATTATTGTTCGAAATTTTTTTTCTCGATATAAAATTGATAAATGTAAATTATTATTTATTCAGTTTTAGTGTTTCCTTAATTTAATTTTTCAATGAAAATTTCATTAACTTCGATTAGCACAAGCATCTCGTTCTCACACATTTAAAGTAAAACATTTCTCTAGCACTGAAATGTATGTTAAAATCGTAAGTTGAAATTTATATCAGTGTACATTTATTAATACCTGTGATTCATGCACTTTTTAAAAGATACGTTCCTGCAGAAAAACTCAAAATTTTAAAAAATAAAGGCTATTTTCGAATAATTTTAAAGTAAACTTTTTAATAAAACATTTTGAGCAGACAGTATTTATTGACAAACAGTTAACTATACGCAAGACTTTTGATTCTCTATTCTTGTTGGAAGTACAATTATTTAGCAATTTCAGATTAAAAATATGCAATATTTTAAGAAATTTTTCAAAAAAATATGATTTGTTAAACAATACCAAGTACTAATTTTTAAAATATTTTTCGCAAGGAAAACGAAAAAATTTGAATTCGTTAGTTAAAAAGACTATTTGTAACAAGTGGAAATATTTTTTTGGTTTTATGAGTTGGGGAGTTTTCTAGAAGTTAACCAGCTATATCATTATTCTGTTATAAAAAAGACCCCATTTAATTTTCTTCTTTAAAAATCGATCTTTTTAAATTAATTTTTGTCTTTTTATATAAATGTACGCGAGTACATTAATAAAATGCCGTTTTCATATAGCACTTCAAATAACATTACAGTTTTTACAAATAGTTTAGGAGCAAAACACGAAGATTAATAATATTTTAACACTCTTTTCTTCCAAATATCTTTGACCAAATATATTTAAAAAATACTCTGTGTATACCTAAACTAACCCATTTTTGACCCAAACGTAAGGCATCATTATTATTCTATGGACAATGATACGAACATTAATAGAGTCACGAATTCCGATCAACACATGCAATGATATGTCAATGACATTTGAATATCGTTTCAAATTCGTGTACCGTTATATTTTCCCGTTTGATTCACGGTACAGAACAATAATCATCTTTCGGATTAAACTCTGATGTGTGTACCCATTTTTTAGCAGCCTTTCTGAAAAGAAATTGGTGAACTTGTGGCGAGTCCGAAGGATTTGAAAATACATTCGGGTTTTACCAGGCCAAATGTCATAAAGGAATTGTTTATCAAATCCTTTCCTTCTTCCTCGAACAATGAGCAATGCTGACTGCAAAGGAACCAATAAGATCTCGATACGCCCGCGGCCCTCCCAGTGATTGGTTCACGAGAAGGGACGCACGACAAAATAGAATTAAGTACAAATTAATAAGTGGCCGCCGGAGGGGTCCACAAACTATTAATTAGATCAGCGCAGAGCCGTCAAAGAGCGACACTCCTGAATACTAACGAGCCAGTTTCAACTCCAGATGGATCAGGGGTCGTACCCTTGCTACGTGTTGCACAACTTTCACGGTGTAATCTTCGTCAGCACAAAGGGGTGGGGATGAAAAATATTGGTAATCTACGTTTTGTACTGTAGAGTTTAGCTTTATATCAGTCTAAAATCCATTTATTCTAGTTAGGTAAGTTAGCTGCTTTTTGTAGTTCTTAGTTGAAATTTACTTTTTTAGAATAGTTCAATAGATGCGGGGACTACTTCACTGTAAATGCGGTTATGTTAACTTGAAATAAAAGAAAAAAAATAAGGCAAATAAATTTAAAAGTGAATATTTAATGGTTTTCAAATCAAATTATAGGGGCTACAATTTAAAAAATTTATGTTAATGATATCTAAAGTGATTTAAAAAGAGAAAAAGAAAAATTGTTTCGAAAGATTAGCATAATGATGTTATAATAAGCTCCCTAAGTATACCTTATAATAGAACGCTAGAATACAGGTATTAGTTTTAGCAATATTACATACGTATATAATATATATATATATACATAAACATATGTATATGCTCAGATTTTCTACTGTTAATATCAATTGCTTTGAAACAGTTAAAATGATATTATTGACAATTTTCTTCGTTCTAAATGATTCTCGGCACAGAAGGAGGGAATAACCCTTAAAAAACTTGATTTTTCGATCTTAAATTTAAAAAATATGTCTCGTGTAATCTTTTACTTAGTATATATTACATTTAATGTTATTAATTAATAATTTATACACACTGCTGGTCATTAAAACTGTAACATCGTAAAGAAAGGATCATATAAACGCGTTTTCGCATGAAAGGAAGATGCAAATGATTAGCATTTGAAAGCAATAGAACGAAACAGTATCCCGAACTCCGTAAAAGCAAAGGATTTCTCATTCGGAAATCGCATTTGAATGTTAGTTGCTTGAGAGAAGATTGTGTAATGTTTTTTGTACAAGAAGAAAAAGCATGTATCAGCAGGTGTCCAATAGCAGCAGGACTGTTGCTTATCGGGAATGCGGTTTATCGCGTGTATCAACATCTCAGAACGATATTTGTCGGAATCCAATGATTGTCATGCGAATATGAAATCGATAGGTTTCGGAGGGTCATTCTGAACGCAGATCAATATCAATACGTAGGATCTCAACGGAATTAATGGTATTGAAACTCACACGGTGAACAAGGATTTACCCACGATATCTTTAACAATTTACAATGTCTTCAATTGAAACATGTGAATCCGTGTGCCCCACCCCGCCCCAAAGATATCCCATCTCAGGGGCGGCTCTAGGACCGGACCCCTGCCCGAGGCGGCAAATTTTAAGGGCGGCATTTGGATTGAAATTGGAAAACAATTTTTTTAAAGAGGACACAGTACGATTCAATTGACAAAAATTGGCCAAAAAATCAACTATAATTTTTTAGCCTAAATTATTCTTTATATACTTGTCTATAACCTCACAAAATTTGAAGGCTCTAAACTTTAAAAACGCAGAATTATGATAGCTTTTACGTTCGTTTTTATTCACATTCCTGTGGCAAATCAAAACTTTAAACTTATCTCGGAAAGATAAAATAACTAGTTTGTCTTTATTTAAAATGCTAAGGCTTTTTTTTTTCTATTGTACCTAATGCTTTGAATTTTTTTTTACCTATTGCTAATAGTACATGTTACAGAAGTTGGTATGCATTTTTGAATCAAAGCAATACTTATTTTAAATTAGTTGAACTCGGAATTTGTATATTTTTTAAGTAATTTTCAATAAGCATTCATAAAAAGAAATATTGTACGAATTCCAAACATGTTATCGCAAAACCTATACCAACTTTTGTTATACATAGTTTGACGTATTTGTAAATCAAATTTCATGCATGTACATAAGGTTTTGTAGGAGGAGTAGCATTTTAAAATCACAATTTCAAGTTTTTTCTTTAAAAAATTAAATGGCTAGCATTTTATGAAATTTTGAACACAAAATCTTTTTTACATAGTATACACACATAGGAGGCAACCAAAAAAATTTTGAAAATCCTTAAATTAAAAATTTTTGCGTAATTCATACAATGTCCCCTTTAAAAAAACACCCTGAGGGTTTAAGGAGGGGGTATACTACAATATGAGCCCAGTGACTAAGTGGTAGCGTTTCGCGCTTCCACACTCCAGATCCGTAGCTCAAATGAAGGGCTGGGCAAGGTTGACTCAGCCTTTCATCCCTTCATCGGGTTGATAAATGAGTACCAAGCTTGCTTTGGAACTAAACACTGGGGGTTTCGTGTCAGACTGACCACTTGACCGGGACATCTGCTCATGCACCTCAGCGGCCAAGGTCATGCAACTGAGTTTGGCACAGTAGGCCTTGGCCCTCATGGGCTGTTGCGCCACTGAGTTTAGTTTAGTTTTACTACAACATTACCTATATATTATCATTAATATTATACTATACTTCTATAAGTCTAACTAAAACCAAAACAAGAATAAAGAACAGGAAGACAATACTGGACGAAGTAAAATAATCACAGTAATACATCAGCAAACACCCAGGCAGATACAAGAGTATAGATTGCAAAGTAGTACGATAGTATAAGATAGCGAAATTTTCTTTTATAAGCTATTAGTACTAGATTCGACAACTTTAATCTAGTCTAGATATCAAAATCCCTCTCCAAATTTCCTCATCGCATTGTAAAGTGACTTGTAAATTCATTCTCTTGGATGATTTGGATGGGATAGAAATTTAAACTCGCCATACACACTCCGACCACGAATTCACGATTTTATCACCGGATATCATGTTTCTTGGCTATATAATAGAAGTAAATACTATTATATAACTACTTGTATTCATTAATCTAATTTAAGCAAAGTAGTTAAATTCATCGACAGTTCGTAATTAAAAGCCACTCAATGTAATTTCATTTCGTGCTTGAAACTCCTGTATGATTTGTCTTATTTTAAAGTCTCAATGAATAAATTATATTATTTTATTATTTCAAAGTACTTGACGGATAATGCATCACTCGGCTTAAAATACCGCTTTTTAAAAACAAACTTTTGATTCCTCACGTATTCTAACTCCCAAGACAGATGAATGAAAAGAGAAAAACTCACCTCAACACGCAGCTCTGCTTTGGTATTAAAATAATATTCTTTTTTTCCCTCTCGTTACTCACTTATCTTTCTGCAAGCATCATTTCATTGAATGAAAAATGATCGCTTCCAAGATCAATGACAGTGAATAAAAATAAGGTTTTTTTAAATAGAATTTGAATTCTCGTGGTATGTACATACAATTGTCAGGGCGATCATCATTAGTATTGCTTTTACATTATTAGTTTTTAAAATATTTTAATGTGTTATAGAGCGATTTTCCACAATAAAACGTCGTATTTGAAATTGACTCAAACTTTTTAAAAACATAACGAAAAATAATCGTATACATTTTATGTTATATGGGATTAAAATTCATGGAATTAAATTGTTTCTATTGGCTTATTTCTATTCTCTCATCTGTTTTTGCAAGATAATTAAAAATCATCCATCAAAAAAGAAAGAAAAAAAAAGAATTATACAATACACCCATTTTAAGTTCAAAAAATATATTCTATTAATGTACAATATTTCGAATAAGTAAATGATTCTAATTTTTGCATAAACAAAAAAATTCAATTTTTACATTTTTTAAAATACATTCAATAACAATTAAGTATATGGCTAGGTATACATCTCTGGATTACAACGATATAGATTAAACGAAATAAGTATCTAGAACAATAAAATTCTATATGTATATATAAGCTCACTGAAATAAATTTATAAGTACCCTTACATATCAAATACAATACATGTGCATCAATTCAATATAAAACGTTAGACAAATAATCAGGATCACGGGTAAATAAAATAATTAATCCTACAAAATATATATAAAAAAAATTCAATATGGAGATGCCCGTTTAGATGTACATAACAAGCTACCTTAAGGCTGTTTTCGCCATATACACAAGAGTGTGAACTTAACGCGGAGCACATTTTCGGGCAGAAAAAATGCCTGAATTTTTATAAGAATTTGTGACATTGTAACTCATGTATTTGTTTATAACATAGTGTTTTTAAATTTTCAAAATATTTCATAAATAATTAGTTTTTCCTTTTAACACGTAGCTCCTTTAGCATAGGAGAAAAATTGCGTAACACATTTTATAAAAGAAAAAATGTGTCAACTCGAATGAAAAGGAGTAGCATGATAAAATAAGTGATTCATTCTCTCTACAGGATAGTGAAGCTAGAATATAATATTAATGTTTGAGTGCTTTTTTATTTGAGAAAATATTAAGAATTTGGGTCTTGTTCTTTAACAGCCTTAAGGGACGAAGGTTAAGCCAAGTTGTAACGGCTATTGAATCTCTTTCCCCTTTTATGTGTGTGTTCTAATTTGAACATACATATTATGTATCATAAGCGTTAAACATGCATACGGAATGTTGAAAAAAAAGTTTAAAGTAATATTTTTACATACTATTGGATAGCTCCAGAATCAAAATCATGCATGAAATTTGATGAATTTTATTGGTATTGAATTAAGTTATCCATTATTAATACATAGACACATACATTTTCAATTCCAAATGTAATCCAAAAATAAGGAGTTATAGCATAATTAAATTTATATCTCTTTGAGGCTATAACACACATTTTACATGATAATTAATAATTAATATAAATCTAAAATTATGATTAAAATTTTACCACAAATTTATTTAATTGCTAAATAATTTTTATACACTGAAATGTATTCTTGTTGTGAAGACTTAACTGTATTTGAGCATAATAGGTATACACCACAGGAAAAAAATCATCAATATAAATATGTTAAACTACGAAAAGCTTTTGGATTCATGAGATTTTTAGACTGTTTATGTACTATGCTTGAAAGTAGAAAATTGTGAAAAAAAGAAAAGTATTATAGCTACTGCACACAAAAAATAGAGAGAAACACACAAATAAGCATATATATATATATATAAACTTAATCATAAAAACATATTTAATGCCAATAAAAATTCATTTTTGCAAAAGTAAATCATTAATTATAGAGTTCTCGACCGCAATAATAATTCGCTCAGATCCAACATAGTTGAGAAAACAAGCAGTTTAACACTGCTCAAATAATCATTACAAACGTGATTTATATATTCAAGCAGAATAACACAAATACTGATTAGTGAATATGCTTCATATTTTTAAGTATTGAATTATTTCTTATTCTACCCAGTATGAATAATTATTTTCCATCAATAACTCAGGAACACAAACGATTAATTTCAGCTTTCCCAATCATTAATAAATAAATAATTCTTCGAGATAACATCTCAACCAAAATGAGAAAACTCATTTTTCAATCATTGATGGAGTCTTTGGTAGATTGCTTGAATATATAGATCTTCAACTTCTATCCAATAGTCTTTTATCCTCAAATTGTACAACAAAGATGCTCCAGATTTATTTTAATGCACATTACACAATGCATTGAGAGAGGTAAAAATAAATAAAAATTCCGTGTAGGTAAACGGATAACGGAGGCATTCATTAAAGAACAAGACCACGAAGTAATTTTTCAATGTCCTTACGGCCAACTAAGATGGCTTCTAGCTATGGTCTTCAAGAAATGTCTGATGGACACTGGAATGTAACTTACTGTCTGGCTGCTTCACCATCCATTTATCAATGAAAATGGTACGTCGTTCCTCGTTAGCACGTCCCACAGAATATCGACAAGTTGTCTCGAGAAGTAATTAAAGTTGATCAATGAGTCAAACTTCTAATATAATTTGGAACTGAATTTGTTAAATTGTCGCTGTCTGATTCGAAGCACTTGAACTAGTTGAATAATGTGTGTTGTACGACAAATGACCTCGTGGAGGAGTATTACTTGTACAGTAAATAAATTTTCTTAAAGAAAAAAAGCTTTGCGTTGTTTTTAAATATAAAGTAAAGCTTCATATTTATATAAGTATTTATTGACATTTTTAAATAAATCCCCGGTTGTAGTATGTTTAATGAAAAATAGAAAAGGAGAAAATTATGTATGCAATATTTTTACTGGAATCGCAAACCTTATACGGGAAAACTTTAGCTGGTTTTAATTAATTTGATAGCTTTTAATGTACAACATGCCTGGAAGAAATAAAGATGTTTTTAAACATTGACATTTTACAATACAAAAACACACATACCTAGGATGCACTTTTACTTCTGCTTATATAATTAATCGAAATGAAAAAAAGTTCATGAAAAATAATTTTAAATCTTAAGTACAAAGACTTTTAAAAAAAAACGTTTCATTAAAAATAATTAGATACTTGGAAGCTAATTAGACGCAAAATTAGTAGTTGCATAACCATTAGGAAATTGAAGGTAATAAGGTAGTAAAATGAATTCTCATAAACCATTTGATAAAATGCAGATAAATCATAAAAAAAGAAGATAAAATTTTTGAATAGTTTGAGATTAACGAGGAAAACCTGATAATAAAATAATGTAATATAAAGAATGAAAACAAAAATTACAGAGATTGTAGTTGAATACAAAGAAATTGGAATATTTTTGAAAATTATGTTTTATTTTATGCAAATTCGTGCCTTATAAAAAGAGGATTTTTTGCGTATAACCTTCCGAAAGTATACAAATAGCCACATTGATGGATATTTATGCAATGTATATATATTTTATTCTTACGATATATTCAATTCTCACCAACACTTGTAACAAAATTGGAAACATTTATCATCTCATGTACCAAATATACTATTATAAATTCGTACTTACAATCGCAGACAACATGACAAGTTTCGTGTTAATACAGAAACGATGAGATATAGCACCAACCTTGTCGCCTGACAGCTGGATTAATTTTTCCACCCAAACATTTTGTCTCGGAGAACGTTAAAATCATGTTGGGTATAATACTCTAATAAGTCATCTCTGATAAGTATTGTTCATTCCCGCCAGTTATAGATGAGCTTGTGAAACCTTTGATATTTCACCTGATGCACTTGCCGCGTGGAGACATCTTAGCTAAAAATGTAATTCATAGTATATTAACAAATCCTATCCGTTGAAAATGGATAGTTTGTAGCGGAGATTTCTTAAAAACAAACATTAAGTATGAGAAAATAATTCTATGTATCGTGTTCAACATTTGCAATGTATCGGCAATCAGTTCACTAATTTTTAAACTGTCTTTTGAAACAAAAATGTACGAGGCTACAGTGTAAAAAAACAAGTAAGACACAAATGATATTACCGCAACGTAATTTTAAAATATGTATGTATCAACAGTACTTACATGCTACTACAACAATTTTTGAAAAATAGCTGCATTTAGGGTAAATTTTAAATCAATTGGAGGAGCTATTTGAAAAATGTAACATGAATGCGTTTAACTTTTTACAAGTTTTATTTATGTTTCAAATTTTAATAAAGTCTATGATTTATGATTATACGTAAGAAATTTTTGAGTTCTATTATGGAGTTAAAGTTAAAACAAAAAAGAATAAAAAGTGAATGATGGTACTGAATGCGAAATAAATTAGTTTCATTACATTTATATTTTATTACTTTTACAGTTCTTTGCCCTTTATATATTATATGCGTATTTCGTGCATCTCATTTGATTTACAAATGTTGCTCAAAGTTACTGCTTTCGACCTTTTTCTTTCTTAGTTGGGTTATTTTATTGAAAAAGATTTACCTTAAGAATCTTAAATTTTTATTTATATTTCATCGTCTATTCATTTCTTCGTATTCTGATGAATATTTCAGACAATGGAATGTAAAACGAAACTAAAGAATATCAGTCAATAAGCCATACGAATATTAAGAAAAAATATGGTATAAAATTGTATTAAAAAAACATTTTAACTCCAGATGGTTTTGAAGATTCTTTTTTCATTCTAAAAGGATAGCATTTGTCAAGTATAATCATGCTCTTACAAGTATTTAAAAAAAAGTGATGCAGTGATACAGATGTGAGGTCACCATACTGAAGAAGGGTAAATAATATGATCACAATAGTCAAAGAAAATCCGTGCATACATCCATACAGAGAGGAAGTCAATACCATTCTTAAAATTTCTTTAAGAGTATGTCTGTCTTTAAAAAAATGGGGGGTTCGTGTTCCTAGCTTTTAGATTTTGAATTGTCAAGAACAGGAAGAAAAGCATTTTTAATACAATCATTCACTCATTTAAAATCTGATTTTGTAAAGAATTGCTCAACAAAAGCACAACCCATCTAAGCTTAACCAGCAATAACTTTGATACGCCATTGCAAAAAACGGTTACTTTTATACCCTTTCAGGAACACTGATACGGCTAGAGGCATAGAAATACACACACACACACACACACACAAAACCACTATGAAAATTCATTTTCAAATAAAAATTTTCGACTTTTAGGATGAATTTGAGAAATCCATTAGCGACTCTTCTCTTTATTGTTCAAAATAATCCGCAGTTCATATAATCCATTACTTATAGTTTAGATTATATTTTTCTTAAAAGTAAAATAACCTGAAAAAAACCCTTTGCACTGAAATCTGATCGAAGATAAAGCTTTCGGTGACGAAATTCAAAAACTCGGCTGCCCTCGCCCTCAAAGGGTTTTACCGCCCTTTGAACATGACTCGTTTCGATCTCCCAACGTCTGGGTTGCCCAGTCATTTGTCTTCTTTTGGTGCAGCTACCTGGAGGAGAGGGTAAACCACATCTTAAGCGTGTTACCAATCTCTTGTGATGTTTTAATTGTGGGTCTGCATTAGAATGCGTTACAAGGCCCGCCCTAATTGGCACCTAGCAGAATCCAAATTGGTCATTAATCAAGTAGAACAACGTGGAGGGGGAAAGAGCCAATTAAGAACGGATTTAATCCTTTACTCCCCCAATTAGGAGGATGCTTGGGAGATGGATGGACTGCAAAATAATGTTGCCACTCGGAAGATAGATCCGGAAGAAATTGCACATTTTCTTTTCTTCGCGATGGCTTTCGGCCACAAGGCGTGTCGTGGATTTTATTTCTTTTCTAATGAGCAGGTGTTGCTCATGGAAAGAGGAGAACAATGTAAAACCAACCTTACACTGAGAACAAGGAGGTATGCATTAAGGATTTATTAAGATGTATGAGAGAAATCATGGATTCTATAAACAACCACTAGCATGGTGCGTTGAGGTTAATATGGAGCTCTAAAGTATGAATATCTACGAGCTCCAGTAGAAAAAAAGCTCTATAAACTATTTTCTAGCTATAGCTATGAGTGAGAAATTAGTACCACAGTGATAGAACGGCTAACCTGAAAGCAAAATTTTAATGTATTTTCTTTGAGTAACTTCTCAATGAGATCTATACGTAAAATTCGTCAAGTAAAATGGTAAAATCTGAACAAAACCTCAATAAAAATTACTAATTAATGGATCGTGTTTTTCAGTGATAGATTTAAGTTTTGCAGTAAATATCTGAAAAAAGCTTATCTATTTCATTTTTATCGTTTTTATTACTTAAATGAATACTATATAATGTCTTGAAATTCAGAGAAATTAAATTTAATTAATACAAGTCAGTCATTTTGCAAGATTTTATATCGGTGACAATTGTTTAAAAATGTAGAACTAGATTAATCTTAAGATCAAAGAAATACAGTTATTTACAATTATAAAGTTCATCTGTCTCAAATAAGATTCTTTTAATAATATGATCAAGAATTCAAAATTATGCACTATGTATTACTTAATGCAGTGGCGTGTGCACATTTTCATGGAAGTTGTAATATTAAAAAAAAAAAAAAAAACGAAACGAAAGCACTGAGACATAATCTTTATGCTAAATATGTTTGTGCATATAAAAGGTGTTTTAATCTCTAAACCTCTCCATGTGTATGCTACTGATTGAATTTACAGATTAAAACCCTTAGAAAGTTTGATGTAGTGTAAGATCAGAAACACGTTATAAAATTTGTAAAATAAATTATAACTATCACAAAATATTAAAAATTTTGAATACGAAAGTTTATTCATAAACATATATAAATACTTAATAAAAAATAAAAAGTACAACAATAAAAATCAAAAGTAAAACTTCGGTTACAAGTTTGAATTAAGTATAATTTATAAAAGAAATATTTGTGTGTGTATATGTGTAGATGTATAATCAAAGAAATTCTCAAAACTATCAGTCAAAAATACTTCTTGGAAACTAGGAAATTTCATCACTTATAATACTGAGTTGATTTTAAAATAATTTCTGAAATAAAACGTACAATAAAAATAATGTTTGAAATCCGAATTACGCAATTTGAATACAAAGTTCCTATGACTAGGATCATTGGAGTTCAATGCACGACCTTTAAACATGTTCCCATTTGGTTTGCATCTTCAAGTATTATTGTCTAAATGCATTATTTACTATGCAGTGCTTTGCACTTTTGTTATACTCAAACTAAACGACAGCATGAACCATAAAAAAATTATGCGAATATACTTTTATAGAAATTCTTCCTTCCACTTAGTATTGTTGAATTTTCTTGGGTTTCAAACGTAATGCTATTCTTTTTACAATCGAATAGATGTATGAACCCTTAAATTATTATCAGAGTTATTAGCTCTTTAATTCCTTTAAAACTCGTTAAGATGTATATGCTCGAACACAAAAAGACATAGGTCATTTTCGCACTCCTTAAACGTCATAAAATTTTTGATATTTTGATCTTTCTTTTTAAAAATGTGCAATGATTAATGATTTCTAAAGGTTTTCGTTAAGATTACAGTTTTTCACCATCATCCTATAATTGTGGAATGTATTAGTAATAAACATTTTCGTGGTAAAATTTGACTTTTACCGACCAAAGTACCATTATTCAAACTGTTAAACATTTTAAGAATAAATATAGAAAATAAAAAACTGGGAATTGACGCCCTTCGTGCTGATTATTATTTCTCTTTTGTAAAAATTCTGAAACCTAATAAGTACTTTTGAGACAAAGTAGCCAGCCAAAGTAATAATTTCCCTTGGCAGCAATAATTTACTTCAATTATAATTTTCTATTTCTTATCTTAAAACACAAATTACACTTTGCATACCAACGAAAAAGCAAAACGTCCCTAAAAACTATCTCAATTTTTACTTAACAATTTAACCGACATAAAAGCTCGGTACATTTAAAAAGAAAATCTTCTGGATTTTCAAAAGGTTTTCTTTTTACTCGAAATATTGATTGTGTAGAATTAGTAAAAAAAAAATTACATATGTCCAGCACTTTTTCATCTTTAAGTGATTATTTATCGAGTGTACGACTAAATAATTTTTTTAAAGTACTATTATATTCTAATTGTACTATTCAAATAAAGGTAAAATTGTACAGAATCGTTCTCACAATAAGAAGATCGTTCGAGTGATTCTCGTTTTAATTTTTTATGCTTGCCGTGTATTTTATAGATGGAAGTTATGCTAAGATGAAAAATAAGTAAATAAAATGCTATTTATTTAATTTAATTATTTAATTTTAAAAACTTCGTTATAATTTATTCATTTCGAGTGCAATAATTAAAAACCTCTTATGCAAAATAAAATCAAAATTACTTAAGAAACAAAAAAAGGCAGTTTTAAAAGTAAATCAAAATTATTATTATCATCATTGCAAATGGGAATGCGTATTGGTAATTACCGTTGCAGACCTAGTATATTCCCGGGGAGCTGGTATAACTTTTTAGTGTTACACCATATAGGTGAATACCAACTGCCACAATGTAATTTTGACGCCCAGTTGCCTCCCCAGAGGGAGGTGTCTGAGCTCTGACGATGCGAAATTCTACTAGTAATTTTTAATTTTTTCGAAAGCACCTAAGCCAAACAGGCACTCTAGGATCTTTAACATGCCGTATAATTACATAACAAGAACGCTGCCGATTTTTTGCATTAAATAAATCCAAATTGGGTCGGGGTCAAACCCACAAACTTTGGTATACAGGGCCACCGCCAACCAACTACAACACCCAGCCGATATGAGTAGGTTAAAATCATTCGAGAATATTGAAAATGAGGATTAAAAATGTCTTAGATAATAAAACAAAGATTAGAAATAAATATTAGAAAAAAAAGAAACTTTTTTTGAAGGAAAATGTCAAAGTTGATTAAATATAGCAAAATAAACGGAAAAAAATTTTTTAATGAAAAGTTGATGTAAACATGTATTTAAGAAATTCAATCAAGAAAAAAGCTTCGGTAACATTTTTTTTTTCTCAAATTTATTTTCAGCCGTATTTAATAAAATTAGATTATAAAGAGAACTGTAAAAGGAAAATGCAACTTTAGGGAAAAAAAAAAGAGGAAAGTCAAAGGAATATGTATTTAATAAGATGATAAAAAATTGCAATATTAACAGTAGATCATAAAAGAAAAAAAATCGCAAATATATATGTATAAAAATTCAAATAGGATTGGAAAAATATACAAACGTTGCCATTTGAAAGAAAAATTCTTTCGATAAATAATTGTAAGAGAGTTCAATTTATATTGATTGAAAAAAAGTAGCAATGAAAGAAACAATACATATATAAATAAAAAATGTAAATCTCTCACTTTTTTAAAAAAATTAAGTATTCATTCTCCTCAAAGTTTCGAAAGTACTTATCTTTAAATAACACATTTAAACGATGCGTTAACGTATTTTCTTATCAAGCAAATAGTAATATTGTTTAGAAATGTTAAAACAGAAGCTAATAAGAAGTAATCAACACAAATAAAGTGTGTTCGAGGCACGCGTATTTATTCAACAATGTAGGTTTATAAAAGCTACAAATCAGGATTAGAGTATTTTAATATGACAGTCACGTTTTGTTTTAGCTTAGCGCGTGTCATTCGAATAATAATTAAATAATCGTCAACGTTTGTTGATGTGAGAAGAAAAAAAACCATCTGATAACAAAAAAAACACACACACACAATTGAGTTGAAACAATTTTTAACGCTTACAAGCAGTGGCGCACACAGAAATTTTTCTAAGGGGGTCGAAAGTTCACCATTCTTGTATCATGCCCTTTTCATTTTGTCGATTTTCGGGAACAAAACACAGTACAAAACTAATTATTGATTAAATAATTAGCATTAATTAATAAAATTAATCATTAATAACAAATACTTAATTAAATTTTACGTACTATGTACTCAGAATTATAATCAATCGGAAAAAAAATCAAGGGCTTTGGGGGGTCCGGACCCCAGGACCCCCCTTGCGTGCGCCACTGCTTACAAGCGATCTAATACTTCTCAGCATCCCTAATTATCTGGTTCCACAGAAGTCTCCCAAAATCGTATAAAGCTCATAAAATTAACTTCCAGAAGTTATTTTTATTCAAAGTGTAAAAAGTTTCTACTCGAGCAATCAAGACACCGAAGATTCATCACGCCAAGCCTCCAAAACAGTTCGCAATTAATTTATGCGACCACATTTTTTAGCTTTTCCAAGTAAAGCTGATCTATAGCCGCGAATGAATATCGCAAAATTTCACGCAAAACCACTTCACTTGAGGGATCGGTTGTGAATTGCAATACACCTGTGTAGGTATGAAGGCGAACGTTTCCTCAGTGTGTGCCCGTCCCCTGTTGAGTGGGTGTGATTGGGCCTTGGGCATGGGAGAGGTTAGAAGCTTCCTCGTGACCTCAGATGCAAGTCGATTGAGGTCGGGAATCGGGGTCGTAGCCTCTTCTTCACTCTCGCTCTCAGGGGCGGTCAACGCCTCTGCACATCCATAAGGCACAGCAGCCCCTCGGGCAAGCCACAACATACATTCGGAGACATCTTCCAGCTGCACGAAATAACTGCTTGCAGGCAACCACTTGCTTTTGGAGTATTTCCATACATGCGAATAAAACGCAAAAACGGGAGAAAATAAGGGAATTTTTTAATAAACTTTTCCGTTATAGGCCATCTTATTCTAAAACTGGAGAATGGGAATCAAACTCGGGACCCTTTTTAGGCAGGAAAAGTGCCTGAATATTTATTTAATACTTTGATTTCATTAGCATATATAAAGTGTCGCATTTTATTAATTTTAATGTCTGTTTGAGAATGTACAGTAATACTCCGGCGATAGGTGGGGCTGAGTGATAACCGCGTAAGTCGAATTCTCATGTCAGCATATAATTTCGCATACAAATACATATAAATTATTTTAAATTGGGGCCGGAGATGAAAGAAAATAATAATTTAGAAAAAAAAAATGTTTAATAAAATTTTAGTTAACATAAATACTAAGTAGCAAACTGAAGTTATTTTGATGTGTGTGTGTACAAGGTTTCTTAAAATCTAACGAAGTTGTCCGACTGCTCATTTTTTTTGTACCGCAAAATGTTCTTGTGGTATGCCAATAATTTTTTTATTCCTTGTTTTGTTAAAAAAAAACACTCTTCGTTGGAGTCTATATTTACCGAAATTTATAACGCCTTTTCCATTAAACGGAGGCCTTCTGTCAAGTTCTCAACGGTCATTCGATCTTCTGATTGAACTAGGTCTAAAGACTCAAGTTCTTCTCATGCATTTCAATTATCAACTCCTGATTGTGGGAATCCAGCAGTTCTTGAATGTCATCCCTATCCACTTCTAAATTTACCTGGCAAGATCGACAGCTTCAATCACATTGCCAATTTCATCAAATGATCGAGTTATGTAGCTCTAAAACCAAAGACGAATCGACACGATTTGAAAATCGCGTAACTCCGGGTTCGCGTAAATCGTGGTAGCGTAAGTTGAGGTGTTAGTGTTCTCAGTTTGTACATTCAAACAGATATTATATCATACTATAATGCTGAATCATTTCTTAACTGAACATGTTAAAAAGGAACATATTATTTATACGATGTTTCTCTCAACTTCAAAGAAAAATAATAATAAGCAAAGATATTGTATAATCACACGAATTTACACTAAAATAGAGAAACCTTTTTAAAAAATAAACTGGAAATGTGATTCGAGTTTTATCTTGTTCTTTAACATAAGGTGGAAAGCAGCATTATTATAAAAATTACCAATTAATTGATATGAATTCAATGCACATACATAAGAAATATAACGGACTAATTTAATAAAATTATAAATATAAAACTTCAATTAAAATAGCTCGAAAAATGTGTGCTGAAAGTATCTAGAAAAGGTTACATAAAATTTAATATAGTTGTATTATCATTTATTAAAGTTACTTTTAAAAAGGCTTTTTTTATAAGCTGATTTTTAGCATAATCAAACTTGTAGATGCTTTTACGAGTAGCTCTATAAAAGCGGAAGTATCTCCCTTTTGCATTACACGCCACGAATCTATTCACCGGAGGTTTATTCTTACTGATTCAGCGTGTAAGCAGCGTGTCTTAAGAATTCTTGAGGCCCTGGGCAAAGAGACATCTTACGACTTTTTAGGGTCCTGGGCCCCAATGCAAAAGTTGGCCCTACCTGTGATGCTTAAAAGTAGACAGTATGTAGCCGGGGTAGGCATTACTTCGATCGCGATCGACTGGTGGACCTCCATTCTGGGGTGACCGCTTGAAGATTTTAGCATTTAGTAATAAGTTTCTGCCTTGCGTTTTGCTTTAAACGTGGTTTTAAAGGTGTTTTTTTTTATTTTAGTTCTGTAGGTAAGTACATATTCCGTATTTATTACTAAGTTACAATAAAAACCTTTTCCTTGCCTCACCACACCTACGACATTGGGCAGTGACGCACACTAGAATTTTTCAAGGGGGGTCGAGAGTCTACCATTCTCGTATCATATCCCAATACGCAACTATAAGCACATTTTTTAAAAATTTTATCAATTGTAGGAAACAAAAACAGCAAAATATAAATTACTAAATATAAATATAATTATTAATTAATTAAAAATTACTAATAACAAATATTTCATTACATTTTACATACTATATACATGGGATTATAATGAATCGGAGGAAAAAAACAAGGCCTATGAGGGAGGGTCCGAACCCGAGGTCCCATCCCCGTGTTAGTGTTAGTGGCGCACACCCTTGTGTGCGCCACTAACACTGGGTGGACCCAGTGGCGTAACGTACGCCCCCGCAATCCCCGTATTGCGGGGGGCCCAGGGCTCTAGAGGGCGCACAGCCTGACTATCGCCAAGTACCTAACCCTTTGTAAAATCCAACTTAGAGGGCCCAAAACCTGACTTTGCAAGGGGGCCCAAGTGTTCTCCGTTACGCCACTGGGTGGACCGCAAAACCTTAAAAAATTAGAAGTAGCCCTTACCCTGGAAAAGTCTGCCCATCCCTGGTATATAGCATACATTATCAAATACTCGTACAAACGGTAATCTGAAACAAATAAATGCAGGCATGACTCAATCTTCTAAACCTAGCCCCCAACCGACTTGACCGATTGCCGCCTTCCGACTAAATGAGTAATGATGCTATATGGTGGCAGGCCTACGTCCAGACATTGTAAGGGTCATCACATAATACAACTTTGCCACTGCTGCAGGCTGACGTATATTTTGAAATTCCCATTTTTTCAGAGAATATGTCCAGGAATAACATTCGACTATTAAAATGGTTCAAATCATGATCTTATTGAGGTTGAGTCGGGAATGAAACGAAGCCCTGTTCCCATGCCTTAAGAAGCCCTTGCGTGTAAGTTCGAATTAATCACTCAGAAAGAGTCTGCGTACAGTTTGATCACTCAATCAACACCATTTTATTAATGTACAAGAAGATATTAGTGATGAAACAGTACGACATTTTAATCATACGGCAATTGTCTTCAAAATTCATTCCACCCAGTTAATTCTAATTAACAAATGCCATTATTTCAGTGATAGGTATAAGGCTTTAAGAGGTCTAACTATTGCCCTATAATCAGGATATGTATAGTGTCTCTTATTATCTCATTAATTAGCAGTTACTATCACCATAACTTTAAAATCAGGATAATAAGATATATGTAAGCTTATTGAAAATTGTATATGGCCAAGCTGGACAGAATATTCGCATTACATCAGCGTTATTATGGCCAAATGATAAGATTATCTTATTTATAATTATCAGTTAAATTTATATTTATATTTTGCACAAAAGATAGAAGAGAAACTACAGCAATACAGGCTACTTAAGATGGAATCAATTAATAAAAGTACCACACACGCAGCTCGGCTCCATCCGAAATCGGAGAACTATCATTTTTGGCAATATGTTTTGTGATTCGTATCCTAATTTGTTGCAGTATTTAAAAAAAGAGAGGCCTGTTGCAGTTATCCAAGAAACGAGAGTTCTCTCGAATTCAGTTTTGATGTTGTAAGAAGATTAGGTTCAAATATAAATCAAGCTGCTTCCAATCCTGAAGCAAATTTTTAAAATTATAGAATAACAAAATGGTTCATTACTTGGAATTTATTCACTTCCTGTTATAAATTCAAATTAAAAGACTTACGATTAGAAATAAGAACTTCGATTGCATGTTAAAAGTAATCTATACGAATTATTAAGAGCACATGAAAAATATAAAGACATTTTTTAATGAATTATGACAAAGTTAATTTTGCGCGGTTTCAAATCTCAAAGTTTTCTCCTTTTCTACCAACCTTCACTATTCCGTTATATTCGAACGAAAATATAATCCGTGAATTGTTGAGAAGCTTACAAATTTAGATGAAAGACTAGTAAAAAAAAAAAGAAACATAGAAAGACTTTTCTAAGTAAGTTTTCATTCCAATGGTGGTAAACAATAAGATGGGTAGCGGAAGGAGTCAACGAAACAGTTTCTAAAGTAGTGGATTTGATATGCGAAGCTCCTCAATTACACAGCTCCATTTAGAATTTAGAAACAATACACAATCATAGTAAAACAAAATCACAATTTAGAAACAATGCAATCACAATAAAACAAAATCACAATTTAGAAACAGTACAATCACTATAAAACAGATTAAGCCAATTTAAACTATGAAACAAATTATTTCGAAGATAAAATGAATTATGTATTCTGATTTTCATACTTCATTATTTTAAAGCCATTCATTGATACGCGCTTTATTAGTTGATTTACCAAGAATGTGCAAACTATAATCTGCAACGGTTTGTGCCGGTATTCACCCTCAAGTACAGTTTTACATTTAAAAAATAAAAGTGTGGTCATTATAGTATAATAATTTATTTTCAAAACCTTTATTATTTCATTAAATTGCAAAAGTTCCAAGGAAATGTATCAAACTTTTTCATTTTTTCTGGCTTCGCTCTTCACTTAGCTTTTGCTCTTCATGCATATTGTTATGGATTGAGAAGAACTTATGTAACTTTTTTTTTTATGTTCCTTCCTTTTTCGCATCTTCATTATTAATTTCGATTGGTATTAATTTTGCAATGGAAATATATAGTCTTAGTCATCCATCCAAGTGCAAGTATGTTTCTTAATATCATACCGTTTTTTTTTCATAGGAAAACCAAAAGGCTCATCTGTTTCCTTTTAAATTACTTTTTGCTTCTCTCTTCTGAATTTGATTCTTCTTGTTTTATTAGTATGAATCCATTCACAAATTGTGTTTCTTTTCAGTAATTTACCTATCGTTGAGACTGCAGCTAAAAAAAAAAGAAAAAAATTATTACTTATTTAAGAAACTTCAATATGAAATGCAAAACTATAGTAACATAAATTAAAATAAATATTCATACATAAATAATTCTTAATAAAGTATAAAAATTTGCATAATCTTTATTATTTGAAGCCATACAATAACAGTAATAAGTAATAAAACTTTTTTTTCCAACTTGCAAAATAAAAATTTTAATTCAGAATAAGAACATGTAAAAATGTATGTATTTTATTAAATTTTCTGTCGGAACCATTTGAGGATTTTGTTGTTGATATTTTTGTTTATTTTATTAAAATCTATGCAATTAAAGCTACTTTTCTAAAAAAAAAGCATTAAGAAAACTTTCAAACTTAAAAAAAAAACTAAATACCGATTTAAAGAGAATAAATAAATAAAATACCAATAAAATATATTTTTAAAAAATTGAATAAAAATCCACAATTCATGAAATTTTCAAACTTCTTACTGTTCCTTATATCTTTTATGCTATTTTTTTTTAAATTATCCGGAACTTAATGACCTACTAAATAATCTTGAAGAGAGAGAGAGGGATGAATAGATCTCAACTGTAACCAACTACTTTTGACAGTTCTAATACCAACTAGCCAGCGATAAATTATTTTTCGAATGAGATACAGCTATGCATTCATTTTGCATTGATATTTTCACCAATCCTATCAGTGCAAGAAAATTTGTTGCTTTAGATTAGCTATCTTTTCATTCATTTTTAAATGGTGACATGTTTTATTTTGTGTGCAGGGTAAGGTCTACAAAGACAAGACTGAAAAACACAAGGCCTAATCCCTTTCTTTCAGTGCGGATTCCATTTACACGGCTTCTCCCTTTTCGTAAACTGATTCTTGTTGCATTGTCAAATGAAAAACATTGGGTAACAAAGAAAAAAAGCAAGAAAACCATGTGAAATATGACTCTGCGTAGGCCTTGTGTCTGTACCGCACCCACGGTCGCTTCTCATTTACAACTTAAGAGGCAGAAAAACTTTTCAAAGAGAAATATGATTACAGCTGCATATCGATAATAAGACTCCAAGGTTTCAGACTGATAACACTTTTTTTTTCAATAAACTCATTTTTAACTGCGATATTTGTCATTCTTTCTGGTGAGAGATTTTTAGTTTTATTCAAAAATGGAAATTCAGCCTGTGACGACTTAAAAATTGGCCCGGTGATATTTTTGTTATCATTGCTTGCTGCTTTTGCACAATTTTTCAAAGTTGATGAGTTGATGTTTTTAAAATACATGTACAAGTTGTAGGACACATTTTTTTCCAGACTGATATAACACATAAGTTGATTTACTTCTAAAATTGTTACACCTTTTGGTGAAAGTTTTCTGTTTTGATAAAAAACAAATGACTCAATTTTAAATTTAGCTGTTATTTTTAAAACAGATGTATAAATTACAGAACATAATTACTTTTATACATAAAAACATCTGTTTTCAAATCATCTCTTTTCTTTAAAAAAATAATGGATACATAAGGAATTTTGGAGATATTAGAAATTAAACATTGTGTCTATCCAAAAATGAAAACAAACGACTTTATTTAGAACTCAAATATGTATTAAAATTTCATACACAAATGAGAATTGATTTTTTTTGAGTATATATATATATATATATATATATATATATATATATATATATATATATATTAATCACGTTCGACAACGTCATAAAATAATTTTTAAAAGTAATTTTTTACAGGTATAAGAACTAGAATTGATATTTATATCGACTATTTCAAATAGATTGGCAGTGAAAATGAGGCTCAAATTAAAAATTTCATTTGAAGACCTTTGTTGTTGATGGAATCTATAGGTAAAGTTATTTTTTCAAGTTTTTTCTATCTCCTTTTGAGATACATTTTTCTTGCAAAACACATAATTATAGCAGTAGCATGAAAAGTGAATTTGCAATCAATTAATAACAATCTGCTCTATTTGTAATCTCTCAACAGCTTTCATGTTGTAAAAAATTCGCAATTGTAAAATGGAGGAGAGGGAGGTATTTTTTAAAATATTTTATCTTCAGATGCATCAGCTCGTTTTAAGATGGACCAATTTCGTTATACTGTAACTCATGTGGTTTTTCTGTAACACTATTTTTTACTTATTTTGCCAATGGTTATAATTACAAGTAGTTGCCTAAAACATTAAACTCGTATTAACATATGAAGTAAATCCATTTAATAATGTATATATAAGAAAATAAATTATCGTCTCAAAATAGAATGAGATAAAATAAGAACGGAAAATTATTAATTTTTAAGCAGTATAAATTATTTCTTTATTTAATAAATTTAGTAAGGGATGTAAAATGGAAGATATCCGATACAATTAACAATTTAATAATCGCAAACTCTCTAAATAAGGAAATCTTACCTAATACCTCTTATTCAAATTTAAACCCAGATATCTTATCTATTGATAATTTAATAAAAATATTAATATCCGATTAATTTTTATCAGTATTTACACTGACTATTGAGCTTTCATATCGGATTACTTTGCTTTGTATTGATAATAAACAAAAAGTTTTCACTGTAAGTTTCCTAAAGAAAACTCGATCATTGAATTATTTTATAGCTACCTACATTTATAATTTAGCTTGAACTTAAGAATATATTTATAAAAGAAAACTACAATATCTTACATCTGTTTTAGTAGAAAAGGATTTAGATACAAATTTTTTTATTTTTTTTAGTGAATTTAACGCCAAATGTGTCTGTCTGCAAATATATCACTCAATGCATTGAAACAAGTAATTTTTTTCTATAAACTAGATTAATAAATAATGATTAATAAATTTTCCTATTCTTAAAAGTCTATAATTGAAATAGATTGGAATGCGATTAAATATTCCGTGTTGAAAAATAAATAAAATTATTACCGCAGGTAAAATCTAACTATTTTTCCTTAACCTTTTTATTGATATAATAACTCTAATTTCACTTAGAAATTAGAGTTATTACATCAAACAAATTTAAATAACTTTAAAATCCTTCATTGAAATTATAATGTTTTATGTCTCATCTAATGCGAACTTAGTAGCTTAAAAAAGTAACAATAAATGTTCTTATGTAGAGTTTTTAAAGATTAAATGAGCATTTTTTTTTATTTATGCGTATTTACATTTTAATAACTTCTCTCAATTTATTCTATTTAGAAACCATTGTTTTTATATTTTCAACTAAAAAATATCCAAGAAAACTTCCTCTTTAGCAGAATGGGAGAGATATATTTCTTTTTACATTAACAGCTATTTTAAAGATTTTGATTTCTTAAAAATATTATTAGACGAGTTACTTTTGTTGTATTAAATTATATACAGCAAATATTTAAGTTACAATTATTTTTTGAACTTCAATAAAAATTGTATTCAATTTTGAAGATAGATAAAATGGCTATACAATGCGGAATAAAGATACGAAGAATTTTATAGTTATAAGAAAATGAATAGTATTTTTCAGAGAATAATAAAACCAAGAAGTCAGGCAGAAATTTTTAGTCAGATGCTTATTTTATCATGTTATTTACTTTATTGCATCATTGTATTCTAAGCAATTAACCTTGTTTTCTTTGTATGTCTTGGATAAAAATTATCCGTTAAAATCTCTGTTAAACTACATGCATATGAATTTTTAAGTAAATAAAAAGTTTTAAAATTTTGAAATATTTATCAATATTCCTTCATTTTTTTAAAAAAAGTATTCGAGTGTCTTGGAATTAGTACTGCAAATGAGAGCAACTAACAATTGACGGATTCTTTAAATTTGTTGCAAATTGTTCTTACACAATCCATATGCAAAAATATCAGTTAGCTGTATTATATATTTATTCAAATAAGAGTTTAAGTTGTGATGTGGATCATAAAAATAAACTGAAAATATATCATTACTGAAAATAAGTTCAGTTTAGCAAAAAACTTAACTTAAAATCAAAATATCTAAAAGTAAATTTTTAAAAAGCATGTAAACTCATGAATTAAAAAATATAATTGTAAAAAGGTACAGAAAAGTTGAAAATCAACCTACCTCTAAATTCAGCGCTGATGAACTTCCTCCAAACCTTTGCGAATGAATGCTATCTTCATTGATCCTAAGTCCATTGATTCCAACTATACTTCAAAGAAAGATAATTTTTATATATGTGAATACTCACCTTAAGCTATTTAAATACTCCCCAAACCGTGACGACTAATATTTGATAGATTTAGGAGTCAATTTCCTTGCATCGTCGAATTATAAGACACCATTGATCGCACAGCTTTGAAGAAAATAATTAAGTCGAAAGCTAACAGAATAATCAAAAGATGACTCATGATGATTTATGCAAAACAATAAAATTTCAAGTGGAATTTTCTACAGAATCAGGAAAGCTGTAGAAAATTGAGGTTTTGTTAAGAGAATGATTTATCGAAAATCACTTTTAAGTTATATGAGAAAGGAGATGTTTCAAAAGATGTTAATTATGCATACGTGACATAAATATTAACTAATATGAAAATCACAATTATTGTAACGTTTTTTTTTCACTTCCTCTTTATGTTGTGAAACAATTTGAACTATATCTTCGTAAGAGAATTTGGTTCAAGTTTTGTCTATTATTTTGTATGCAAGGGAAGCCGTTCTCTAGAATCAACGTATTATAACAATATTAGAATATTGGGATTGATTTAATATATATATAACAGATAAATTATAAAAAAAGTTTAAACGATTTGGTTTATATGCCTCTTGGTCTATTTTTGTCATTTTAAAACTTTAATACTTGTAGCATTTTTTTCTGTTATTAATAATCATACTATTGAATGGGCTATATTGAGGTCAAAACGGAAAAATAATAGGATTACCTCAATTCTATGGAAATGAAAACAAATTAAAAGTCTACGAGTTTATCTTTTTACTTAGAATTACTTTTCCACTCTGAAGTAATGCTTAATTGGTTAAAAATTTCTATTTTTTTAAGTATGCGCATTAAGTGTTGAGAAAAATAAGAAAAATATTCTGACTTCTATAATAAATATTTTTCTTTCAAAAAGCAATTGTATTCAAAATTATAAGAAAAAACTTTGCCGTCTTAAAAATACTTTAACTTTGGTTAACAAAATATTACCTAATATTTCTTTCATAATATATCAGTGACCATTTTTCTTTTTATACCAAATACCAGGCTTTGAAAATAAAATTATGGCAACTTTCCTGATATAAAAAATTAACTTTTGTTTCTATTCTGTTAAAATAAAAAACAGATTACTTAGTTTTGCTCAATTTGTGGATAGTTTGTGAAGCATATCTATAATTTTGCAATGATGGAATAATTGCACAAGAACTAGAATATCTGCTTATTGTCATGAGAGCATGCATCTCACTTCTAATAGGCATTTTTTCATATCTTGTTGATTAATTATTGTATTCGGAATTCAGCCGAATTCTTCGCTTAATTAAGAGATGCAAAATGAATTGAATGAAACCGAAAAATGGAACAACCATCAAGAACCAGTTTTTAAGAAGCACGACTTTGCTGTGACGCTATTTTCTTTACGGCACGGTTTGGTTGCAGTGCGTGGAGATATTTGATAGACAACTCTAACTAACCAAATCCTATTGGAAAAAATTGCGGTCAAATAAGGTTTGCTTATTATCGATGGCTCGAACTATGCTTACCATTACGACTTCAAGTATCATTACTGTTTAGCAAAAAAACAAATAATTCCCTTCAGTGAAAATATAGCTTAAGACTCGAAAATGCAAGCGATAAATCTTATTCTTCCATTTTGAAACTTTGGACACGCAGAATCAGGCTTGCTATTCTGAATTTATAATATACCAAAATAGTGGCACGTTCGAGCTCGGAAAGAGGTCTTTCATAAAACATTCAGTCCTTTTTTCTTTTCATCCTCCTTGCCCAATCCATTGTGGTCTTTAATCCGTGGTCAAGTTTGCGAATGGTTTGTAATTCTCGCACGCCGGAGTTAGTTTGGTTGGATGGCTACTTTTATCAAGATGAACGCTGACTGTAAGTTTACATACATATGCAAACCGAATATCTTAAACAAATGAACTGCATAGGTTGACGCCCTAACAGTTCAAAATGAATCGGCATTTAAGGGAAATCATGGCTTGGCAAAAGGGGAGGATGAACCAAGTTTAAATGATTTAGTCCTGGTTAGCCTTTCATTATGATACAAGTCATCAGTATGCGAGAACATTCAATTCTTTGTAATTGTGAGAATATATTATTCTTTAAATCCAAATATTCTGAAAGAAAATACGAATTTTAATGAGAATAATACTGAGAGTTACTGGTAAATAAAGGAAGATTTGGGTAAAAATATGAAAAAAAAATATAATTTTTCCTTTTTAGAAAAAAAAAAAGGATTTTGAAATAGCTAAGGCCTCTATTATGTATTGTTTTCAAACAAAGGAAATTTACTTCAAAACGGTTTTTCGACTTCGAGGGGAAAACACGATGATTCGTTTTTGAAATCATGACAGCTCTTAATTCTGGCTGTTAGTGTACTTCAAAAAAGGCAATGAGTATGTATATGCATGATAAATAAGTTGAAAGATATGCTGACAGTGGTTTTTGATTTCATTTGGTTCATCTGAGATGAGTATTGGTAATAAGCAAGGAACAGATGGTTTACTTTTTTTCTGTTTTCGTTTTGTTTATTTGATTGTTGTCAGAAGAGATTTCAGTATGAGCTAATGGTGACGGTTCGGGATAAGCCTTTAGAACACAAGGACATATTTACCTCATTTCTTAACACTTTTTTGCTACAATACGTGAGTAGCGTTTTTAAGGAAACATCTCGAAATAGTGAAAACAGTTTTTTTTTTAAACTCGTCTCTGTAAACTTTTAAATAAATTTATTTTTAACACAAGAAAATAAATTTGTTAGTTTTATTTTGATAAACATCGCTTTTTTATAAACTATCTTTGTCTACTGGAAGTGACAGAAAAATAACTTGAAAAATAAATAATTTTTTTTAATTTTCATTTCGAGTTACGTTTGTCTCAAAAATTTGATATGGAGTGATCATATATATATATATATATATATATATATATATATATATATATATATATAATCTAACAAATGCTGTGGTTTTACAAGGTTCAGAAATTAAAGGCAAAAGAAAAGTTTAAGCTATTTTTTTCAGAAGAAAAAATCCACACTTCTTAAAATTAATGACATAGTTAAAATTCCTAATTTAGTTCAGTAACATTTTGGGTATAATGAAACAGTGCCATTAACTTGGAGATTTCAAAGTTTACCACAATTATATAAAGAAAGCAAAAAGATGTAATGTTTCCATTTCAAAATGAAATATACCATTAAGTAGTTGTCATGTGACGTTTATTAGAAAAGAAAGTCTATTTAAAATTGGCTAATATGTCCTAAGGCATGCATTTAAGTATACTGAAACTTCCAAAACATCATCAACAGTTATCAATACAACTGAAAAACTACGTTAATCCTCGAATTATGTGATACTTGTATAAATTTGAATGTGGAAATAATTCTTACTGTTTTGTGAAATATTTTATTGTTTTGCTTTAAATATATGAGAAATAGATAGCTTTCTTTAAATCTTTGACATTTTGAAAAAAGATTGAATAAAAATTAAGGTTGCTTAAATCAAAGTAAAGAAATTCAACATTTTTACATGAAGCATAAAAAGAAATATTACACATTGTCCACGTATTTCTGTACAAATGATAAATATAGATTATGTTGTAATTAGTTTTATAACTAAGCATTACAGAGGAGATGAGTACAAATCACTTATAAATAAAAGTATGGCTTTTGCTTTGGGATGCAATTAATAACGCCTAATCCTAATTGTATTATAATTTTAAGATATTCCAATCTGTATATCATTTCACCTTGCAGAACACATAATCACTTTGTATAAATTATTTATATTTAAATAAACTCACTCAACTTCTATATATATTTTAAATTTGTTAACAAAAGCAAGGTGATTTGTACTCATACTTTATAGTTTTCTATGTACTACCAAAATATTTAAATTAAATAATGAGTAAATTTATGAATTTAGTAAGAAATTAAAATGGTGTATAAGAATATTTGAATCATAAATATTTCACAACATTCACTGAATGTAATAAGTCTATTTCTGTCAATGTTTAACAAAGGCCACTTTTAAATGATTTTTTACAATGTATTAGTTAATTGTGGGTTATTATTTAGTTCCTCTAGCAAGACTCATACTAAGAGGTACCACTTAACTGTTTTGACAGTCTTCGGCTTGAGAATTTTGCTCAGAAGGATTAGGCGTAAGCAGGGGCAAGAAGCCAAGACATTTAGAACATAAGTGATTTGTACTTACCTTTTTTATTTGTTCCTTAGAAAACAAGGTCTAATACTGTCAAAAAGGAAAAAAAGAGCAATCTCTTTATATTCTTCGGTTGATCATATACAAGAGCAAATAAACACAGAGAATAAAAATAAATAAATTGCTGACACTTAGAATTCTAGATAAAAAAACATATTTTGTTTATTGTTCACTTCGAGAAATTCAATTTCATCGTTTTTGAAGTTTACGCAAACATCGGATTTTGTAAATAACACAGTTTATACTCATTTACTTGTATATTTTAATTTTTAAATAATAAAACATATTCTAAATCAACACATTTTAAAAAAATAGGTTATTATTACTAGTATTTTTAACACGCTTTTATTAGCTTCACTTGTATGTAACGAAACCTTTGAACTCAATTTTTACCCCCTTCATAAGTTAAGGTTAAATCGAAATTTCTCTCACTTGTCAAGGGCCGATGAGAATACAATTTAATAATTTTGTTCCATTGTCCTGATCAGGATCCTCAGGATTAACGATTTCCCATTTTCAGATCCATCCTGCATCTGGCAACTAATTTTAGATTTTGTGACTAAAAGATTAAGTTACAACTTAGATCAATTAACTATAAAAGCTCATTTTTTAGATCTTTAAACTATCATTTATTAAGATTACAAAATCCTTTCAACCTAAAAAGTCTGAAAAAAAATCAAATTTTACAAAATGTCAATACAATATTGTGCATAAAATATTACTTGTGTTCAATCTCCTGAATTGGATAACCTTAAGTTACCGAATCTATTAATTATTCACTATTCAAAGTTATTTAATAATGATAATTTGAAAATTAACACTGCATTTCATATATCTCCGATAAAAGCTACACTTTTTTTATCATAAGGAACATTATTAATTATCTCTACCACTTTGCTACAAATCAACATATTTTTAGCATCCACAAAACGTAGCCAGTCTAAATATCAATCAATTGAAAAATCTACCAGTTTATTTTCTATCACTTTTTTTCCCACTTTCATTCTCTTACACGAAACTCGGTCTTATCATCCTATCCTTTCCCAAACCAAGAGTCAAATCCATTCTTTTAATAAATGTTTTGGAAAGAAAAATGACTTCAACAATCACTCCATTTGTAGAGCACGATTTTCACTACTGGATAAAATGCGAAATTGGAATAAAATTTTTATTCCTTGAACTTCGCGTAATGGAGGTAGCAGATTGAAAATCATCTGGGCCTGATGGGCCGATAAAGCGTCTACAATAAGCCCGCACGTGTTTCCGAACTGCTGAAAAATTGAAAGCGCACGTTTTTGGAAAAAGAGAGATAAGGTCACGAAAAGGATAAGCGCTAACGATAAGCTCACAGCTCAGAGATGCGACGAAACGCTTTCGCTCGATTTATCATTACACTTTTTATTTCGCCTTGTTGACAGATCGAAAAATTAATTAGTTTAGCGTAAAAAAATGCTGTTTATGTTTAAAGATAAGTGCCTTCTCGGTTTGAGTTTCTTAGTCAATTTGTCTACGAATTTAAAAGAATTCGAATCATTCAGAGATTAAATGAATTATTGAGTAAAAAATTTTAAATCGTTCTCGACATCACTTACACACTTCATCAATGGCGCACACAAGGGGGGTCTACGGGTTCGGACTCCTCCCCTATAGTTTATATTTTTTCGATTGTTAATAATCCTATGTATATAATATGTAAAATTTAGTTAAGTATTTGTTATTACCAATTTATTTTATTAATTAATGTTAATTATTAATTTAATAATTTACTTTTTACTGTTTTTTGTTCCCAAAATCGACAAAATCAAAAGAACATGTTTGGTTGCGTATTGAGGTATGATACGAGAATGGTGAACTTTCGAGATTTTGGACCCCCCCTCCTTGAAACTTTTTTTTTTGCTTTCTGATTCATATGTTAAATGGTTTGCAGGGTGTTAGGCATTAATTTTATAAAATTTCTCAGCAATGTGTTTAAAAGTCATTTTAAAAGTCATTTTTGTACCTATTGTAAAAGAAATAATATAGATAATGGTGAATTTTCTGATTTCTTAAAAATGAAATTGATATCAAATAATTCACCAACACTTAATAAAATCTAGGGGTGTAGCTATCACTGTATCAATTATACAGGGCCCCAACTTTCAAATAAGTTTTATTAATGCGATCATTTTTATTTATTTTACATAAAAGAGCCCCAAATAAATTTTAATATAGAACCCACTTAGGACTAGCTACTCCAGTCATAATAGCACATTCTCATTTTAATTTCATATTATCCAAATTTTTAGTAAGTCGGACTTAAAATGGAATAGATTCAACATGGAAAAGAGCTAAGTGACGCCTATCGTTAGCCGAAGCGAATGCCAGAACGATTTAGCTCGATTTAACCCCAATTTTGAGAAAGAACACCCTAGGGGTGGTCAAGGGCCTCCTACCTCTCTTCCCCTTCCACCAACCTCCCGAGAGGACTCTGCGGCTCGACGGCTATTTAAAATACCCCATGCCGTGAAGGCACTATACATTTACAAATATCCATGTCTTCTCCTGGATTCGAACACAGGCCCAGTGGCACAGCAGTCCGCACCACTATAATGGATGGTTGACCCAATCTTAATCTTACACGTCTGAAAGAATTGGCAAAAATGAGCTGATAACTTATGAATTTATTAGTCTTTTTCTTTGCATCGTACAATTATATCTAACATTATATTTGATTGTTGACTGATGTAATTTTATTTTGGTGGTGTAATATAATATTATGAAATAGAGTTCGCAAAATTACTGTCTTTAAATAAATATTCCGTAACTTAAAAAAAAAAAAAAAGAGAAATAATACCATAAAAACACCATATTAAACTCATTTCAATGTTTAAGTAACAGAGGTCAATGTTTTGTAAAGATAACAATAGAAGATTATGCGTAAATCGCATACAATGAATAATCCTCATCTGTTCTTAATTCAATGAGGCTTTAAAAACAGCCACATATTGTGAGAAGTAAATGAAGAATAAAGCTTTACTAAAGTAATTAAAGTGTGTGTGTGTAAAATTAGTAGACTAGTGGATGTAAAGTAGATTAAGTAAATAAAACCCAAATGAATTTGCATGTAAGCATTATCAAAAAGCTCAAAGTTACTGCATGATAAATATATATATATATATATATATATATATATATATATATATATATATATATACAACAAAAATAACGCTGAGAAAAATATAAATTACTGTAGTGATGAAATTCTAGGTTTTATAGCGCGATAATATACATCATAATATACTATGTCTTATGACGCAATCATAAGACAATAAAATCAAATTGATTAAGCAAAAGGGTAAACGAAAAAATTATAAAGTAACTTTTTTTTTTAACATTTTTTGAAGTTAAAGGGCGTGCCATAAGAAGATAAATAAAAATAAGAGTATTTGCTACAGTAAAGCTACTTTTTCGAATTACTGAGATTTAATTTAAATAACATGAAAAGATTAAACTTTAAATAAAGAAGTTTAGATATGGCACTGGTGATTTCACTTTCATCCGTCACTTTGAAGTTTATTTCTTTTAAATCCACCCAACCCAACTGCACTTCTCTAGAGCAAAGTCCCGTTTTGTAACATCTCTTCTGATTCACGACGATTCCACCCTAATAGGCATTATCCTCCAGCAGACAAGAAATCCAAGTAAATTAATCATTCACGACCTGTGGTTTGGGTGGGGGCGAACATCGCAAAAAAAGTAGAAAAAAAAATCTACGATGTCCTCTGATCCCACCTGCGCAAGGAATCCAGTCGAAGGAAGAGATCATGAACAATATGAGACCAACCAACGCCTTGAGGACCAAGGGGCTCCCTGGCCTCTGACCTTGCAACAGGATGTCAGACTCTGGCTCGCTTCAGACTGCATCACGCGCGACAAGCATGCCTAGCCACGCCTAGGCACAAGCTCTCGTGCCAGCCCTTGCTAACAACAAAAATAACTAAAAGATCATTTTTAGAGTGGATGCCTTGGCCTCCAACTCAAAACGATGGGATATCCTGGCAAAAAGACATCACGATTAGTACGATGACTGTTTTGCCTACAAAGTTTGCTTTTCACGTAGTCAGTAACAGCAAGAAATGTAAGTAAAATTATAAATCATGCCATCGATTGCGAGCACATTTTTTAATCTTTTGCAAAACCTATGGTTGTGAAGTTTTGTGCTTAAAACGGAGAATATCATCAATCAGTTAGAAATATAAAGTCACGATTTCTCAACTATGATAGATGATATTTGATTTCATAGTATTATAAACTACACATTTAATATATATATATATATATATATATATATATATATATATATATATATATATTCTTGAGAAAGGGTGGGGGCTTAAACTTTAGTTTTAAGCCCCAAAAAGCTTGATTCTTTTTTCTTTTTTTACTCTTTCCGGAAGTAGAATGGAACAAGTGCACAATTTTCTTTTAAAATTTACGTTGATTCAGAATCTTTAAACTTAGTTGTTTTATTTTTCACAGAATCTCTTGGGAAGGTGGTTAAAGGAAAATGTATCATCTTGACACAGAAATTTGAATAACTAAAAATCTTAGTATCGGATTTCTTTTAGGTTTATTAGACATGTGTTACCAATTCTTTATTTTTAACAGTTCAATGTCTTATCAAACATTATATATACATCTGCCTGAATTAACACTTCAATAAATATGTAAATAAGTACTTAATAAAATTACTTGGGATTTAATTTCAGCCATATTTAATTAAAGGGATCAAAAATGTATGAGTAAATACGAAGGATGCGCTTGGCGAGAAAGCACAATATAGAGAGATAGAGATACAGGTAGATATATATATATAGAGAGAGAGAGATATTGTTTATTTACACATCACTCTTTAAAACGACACGAAAACTATTGGTAAATGTCATTGTAGTTTTGAACCATGACCAAGTGACGAGAGGAACATATAAGCTGAAACTCCACTCTTAAGGCATCCACACCACGTCAGCGTGGGAATTCTTCGACAGATCAAATGTGCAACAGCCTCTTTAAACAGTGGACCTTTAGTGGCATAAAGAAACACCAGCCAAGAACATTTGACTAAGTAGGAACTATTACACCACAAAAAATATATGTATATTTATTACGAACTAGCTCCAATTCGTGACAAAATAGCTGCATTATATAATTAAGCAGGGGTATAGCTACCGGCGTACGAGCTGTATCAATGATACGTGTCCCCCAGCTACAGGGGCTCCAACACGTAAAACTACAATCCCAATAACAGGGCTCTCATACGTGAAATAGGGCCACGAAGGAATTTTGATACAGGGCCTACTCAGAGCTAGCTACGCCAGTGTAATTAAGGATATTTTTTTTTTTATCAATACCTTATTTTCTAAAATTTATATACGCATTTATTCTACCTAATTTATGTGCACACTTTTATTTAATAAAATAATTTTCTTGTGAAGAAAATTAAAAACTTAAAATATTTTACTCAAATATTCCAAAATATTATTTTTATGATGTTTAAAAAATCATTTGGGGCTCATTAATGTAAGTGGATTGCGAATAGTACAAGGAAGATATTAAATTTATTTTTACTCATTAACACACTCTGTAAAAAATTTCCGTCTTAGAGAGAGGTGTTAAATTAACAAAAGAAATGATCTAATTGATTGACATCAACGATAAGTCAAAGCCTTTGCCGCTGTGTCTCAGGTTCCATCAAGCGACGCCACGCCTTAAGCCTCGATTGATACCTCCAAAACTGTCTTGAAAACTTGCCACAATCAATCATATTTAATAGTGTAATGTTATTTAATTTATTTTTTATACAATAGAGACACCTTCCATCTCTTTCTTAAAATAAACTTTCTACTAATCAACCGATCATTCGAATGAAAGGCTCAGAAGATTCTGGTATTGAAAAACTGACTTGAAGTAAAACGAGGAAAAGACAACGCATTTCTTCCGAGCTGACATTTCTCAACACGAAACGAATATGTGTCATTGAAAGGGCGCTAAAGTAACAGAAAAAGAAAAAAAAAGATGATCCACCCGTCAGCTAATTGATTGACATTATCGATAAGCCAAATCCGTCGTCATATTTCCTGGGATGAGCCACGCCTCTGGTCTCGATTGATACCTCCAATCCATCCAGTGCCCAGAACGGGTCAAGGGATAATTCTTCTCGCTGATTTTCCTAGTTACTTCAGAGCACTTGGGTCACCCGCTGGGCCTAAATGATGTCCCGCTGGGACACATTGATGGGGAAAAAGGGTGGACAGGAGCGCATCACTCAAGTGGTACATCCCAGAGAGAGAGTTCTGTGACAGGGTGCTAGACTTCTTCCAGAGGAGAGAGAGAGGGTGGCCGTTTACTTAGATTAACAAGTCGCCAATTATCCCTCCTCCTAGACAGAGAATTTTGGGCATTAGTGTAGCTAGAAGTAGATTCATCATCTGGACGGGAATACTTCATTCACGGGGTGGATTTTATTGAAAGTGGATAGGTTCGTTTGGTATGAAGGATTGGATTTGTGACTTCATATGTGTGTGTGTGATCAATTTAACAAGCGAATAGGATAATATATATCTTATAAAAATACATTATTCGTTCTAAAAAAAACTAAAGGAAAGATAATAATGGAAAAAAAGATTTATAAAAAGAGACAGAAATTTATATATCTTTAAACTTAAACATTTATGAAAAGTTAAGAGAAAAGAAAAACAGAGGAGTGAGTGTTCAATTAACGTCGCCCTATAAAGCAACACGATGATTATTGGCAGAATGAACCGAGCTCACCCGTAAAGGGTTTAGATCTACAAACCAGTCCCCCGCGAAACAACCACCTCCGCTTTCAGTTTTTATTGAACCAAATCTTGGTTTCTTACATGAAAACAGAACTATTGGCGACGGACCTCGTAATTTTGAACCATCTTCAAATGACGGGAACGACATTTGAGCTGGCACCCCCTCTCTTAACTTCCACACAACACCAACATGAGGACAATGAGCTACAACTAATTTAATGGGCATCAATCCCTCTAAACGGTGGGTCTTGAGAGTGGCATTAGGATTTAAACTGATGACACGCCAGCAACGAGTTTGTGACCATGACCATTAGGCCCCAGATTTATTCGAGAAAAAAGGAGGAAAATTATTTTAAAACATTGGAAGACTGGGATGGAATAAAGGTGATTCTGGAAGCTAAATATAAGTTTTAATAAGAAAAGTATAAAAATACTTTAAAAAAATGATGACATATTTTACAAAATTCGCTTGCAATTTCCATTTCAAATATCTTAATAGTTATTCCTGTTAATTACGAGACAAATTGTATAATATAGATGAACAGTATACGCCAAGAAAAATGATGTAGCTAGTCTCATTTTAATAGGAGATTTCTCTTAAAAAAATAGAAGAATAGGCATTCTATCCATTGCAGCAATCCCAAATATTAAATCAGGGGGCATTACAGAAGGCTAAATAGCTGTCAAATGAATGAAGATTACTTCACTTTATAGCGTAGCATGGGGTCATGCGTATTACGCTACTGAAAGTAGACTAGCATAAAAAGGTAGATTTCAGATGAAGACTATTAATCATGAAATACCCTACTGAATGCCAAGAAATTAATTCATTAAACGAGTTAAAAAATGTAGGATTAGAAATTCAAATTTTATTACTTAAAAGAATATTCACTTTTTTTACACTTTTAACTTGGTATCTTTTATTTGCAATTTATTTCGACTGATGCTAGAACTATGTACGCTTGAAAATCAAAGATGCATACTCTGTGTATTCCTTTTTTCACGGTAAAGAGTAACTGTTTATCCAAGTATTTTTGAGTAATTTTCAGTACATGAAATGTTATACAAATAAGTTAAGGTATTTATTTAAAAAATTCAAATATTTCTTGGAGAAATAAGTTAGAAAAATTTATTCAAGCAAGTCTTTTCAGAGAAAAAAGGAACACACGGGAATTAAAAACATATTTCAAAATGTATTTTTCAAAGAGGGGGGGGGGAGGAACGAAAAACCACATGGATATACAAAGTTGAAAATTTGCCTCTAAGTATAAAAAAATAAATGCAAATTACAATGAAATATATATGTAACGAAACACATTATTCGGTGAATAAAGAACTATAGATCTTACACTTTATAAGAATGAGAAATACAAAGTGTGAGAAGAGCTAAATTCATGTACACATCCAACTTCCTGGGCGCATTAGATTGCGCGGTCCAGTATCGTGTTCATCAAATGGAGTGGGTGGCCCGTGAAACGCCACTGACCCTACTGTCTTTTCAGCATTGACACACTTCTTGCAGGACGCCACGGGAAAACGCATTCGCATCCCTTCCCAAGACACAATGGGAAGAGATCTCCGTGGCACAACACCAGGAAAGATTGAGAAACGCAAGTGGGCCAAAGTATTGGTCAACGTATCGGCCAGAACAATGTTAGCGCTGGTCAAGATAGCGGAGTTCCTCTTCTTCGAGATCAACGGAGTTAAGCGCATCCTAATTGCTCAACAACAAGGGGAAAGAAAAGTGGTGGGAACGAACAGTGGTCTCCCACGCCTCTGCAAAACCCACGACTTTGCTTATCGTGGATTGAAAGCCACTGAGCTTTAGGTTATCCTGGATTTCATGATCAACAATGACGAGAAAGCTGTTTTACTTTCATAGGATTAACTGCAACAAGCGGATCAACAGTCGTGAACCAGTTTGCGTGCGAGGTTGAGGAGTACGAACAGTTTTCAAATGTGAGCGCGCTTTTTTCTCTCTATTCTTTTTCATTGAGGGCTGTGATAATTTCGAAACAATCGGAAACCATCACAAATTACGTGGATTAAATCGGTTTTTTTATCGCTTTTTATTTGAAGTGGGGTTGTAAACTGAGTAGAGAGAGTTCTGAATGATGGTTATTTTAAACATTCCGAGGAGAAAATTTCTATTTTTGAAACCACTGATGCATAATTATTTTGAATTATTTGTCTTATGATAAAATAAAAAAGTCCCTGAAGTTAGAAGAATTTTGCTTATTCTATTTTTGAATTTATTAAATAATAAGAATATTTACTATTTAATAAAAGCTAATTATATAATTGAAACCTTTTCATCTGACACTATCCTAACTGCATTTTGATAATAGTTCTAGGGGTAGTATAGAAAATTATCTGGCTTTTATGTACAAATAAACTGAAAATAAATTTGATGAGAACTTGTAGTTATTTTAAAAGAACGGGACAACTGTATTTTGTACCGCTTCTTCTACTGTTCCCGTCTCGAGGCCGGCATTATTTCTATCATGCCATGCGTTCAAGTCCTGATGCCACGAAAGACCTAGGAGTAGAGTTGATGCATATTAAATCTATCGAGGTTTAAATTCCTCATGTTGATGTGGCGAGGAAGTCTGGATAAAAGGGTTCTGGCTCGGATATCATCCTCGTCAATTAACTGTGCTTCATAACAGTTATGCAAAAGTTTAAAGTTGTGCAAATAGATTACAACAACTTGGATAATTAATGCAGAAAATGCCAAATATTTTGTACAAACAACGCATTCAATAACTATAAACTTATAAAGACATCGTGCAAAATTACGATATTGATTATATTAGCCCAAATAAAAAATATTAATTTTCACATAATATTAGCAAAGCAGGGAATGTCTAATAATCTACATGTAAACCCCAATATTTCTAAATAATTATAGCAGTTACAAATAAGTTTATTTTTTTAATGTGCTTATTTCTACACCAGGTGCAACACTTTACAATGCTATATCCTGATCTTCAATTTCCTCGAACTGTTTTTGAGTTTATTATAAACAAATAAATAAATGTTTATTGTTTTACCAAAGTTTTTGACCATGATTTAGAGCTAAGAATTTTAGCTAAATAATATTTACATTGCCTTCATAAAACAAAAGTAATATTTCGAATCGATAAATAATTGATTTTAACAATGTAGATCTTTTTCTAACTTTTTCCTTCAATGTAAATACAAAATTGTATCGAAACTGTTTCCCGTGGATTCGTAATATGACGGTGGGGGGTTAAATAAACACTTTCGCGTCTTCGCATTTAACGAGGATTTGTTTACTGTTTATCGCAGATCAGTCCTTGTTCTATTTGTAAATTTTTTTCGCATGGGATAATCTTAAAACACAGAGAGAAGAGAGGAGGAAAAATTACTTTTCATTTTTGAAACTGTTTTTTTATTTTTGTTAAAGCACAGTAGTGTGTTGTTTTAAAATATGGAATCTTTTTAACCTTGAAAAGCATTTTTGAGAACATCTATAATTTATTTTTTAAAAACTGTATAATGCACAGCAAGATAGAATAATTCTTTAACGAAAAAATGGTATCTGAATATATTTTTTGTGATATACATATTTCATTTATTTAACAACACATTTTTACATTGTTATAGTGAATTGCTGAGCGAAACAAAAATGCACGCACTTATTTAAGCTAAATAATATCAAACTAAGCCTGTTGTTGATAGGTAGCGAAATATTTTTCAGTCAAGATTAAACAACGGGCAATTTAAAAATAAAATGTTATTGATGCAGAATAACCTGCCATTTCAAGACCAATTTACCAATTTTTAAATGATAAATAGGTGCAACGAATATTCATTATAATGGATCGTATTTTCTTTCTTTCATTATATCCGCTTATGGTGTTCTGTAAAGAACTTATTTTACTGTCTTTTCAATTTCTGTGAATTAGGTTCTATAGAAAGTAACTGGTAAAAAATAAATATATTTTAAAAATGATATGCAATTCATAACATTAATAAAATTAAGTAAATCTTTATTGTGATAATGAATCTTTAAATAACACTTATTATTATCAGAAAGAAGTTTTAAACCTCTTTTTTTAATCTTACGACTCGCTCGTTATTATAAATAAGTTTCTGATGTAACTAATGATTAAAAAATATAAGAAAATGACTATACGTTTTTATTTATTAATTGTTCCTGTAACTGATTAAATTTCAGTTAGTTACACAAAAAGATTACTAACATTTTAGAGAACAATTTAGGTTATAAATACAGGGTGGAACGAAAACAATATCGTTTTTTTAATAATAGAAGATATCGTATATAATCATTATTCATGTGCTAAATTGTTAAATTTAATTTAAAGCTAAGCAATATGAAAAATTACATCAAGACAGCTTAGGTCAGAATAAAATGATCACGGTAATACATTAACAAGCTCTTTGAATAATGATTAACATTGTAGGATTAAAAATGTTTTCACAAGTATATATACATTATATAGTAACGAATATTGGTATGATGTATATGTGTGTTCAGTAGGAGAATAAGGTAACTTTTGTTTTTATAGTATATCCATTAGATAATTTTCACACGTTACTCTGTTGTGTATTTTTCATAATTTAAATCTTGATTTTCCGACCCCCTTCTCCCTCAAAAATAATTTTCATAAAAATTATTCATATTTTAAATTGTGAAGTAATTTTTGGGTCACCCTCTAATTATAAAAAATAGTAACTTAGCTGATGGTTATGCGCTTATATTTTTGTGTTTACTTATTCATAATTTTTATATTAAACTAAATATAATACATCATATATAGTTAATTTGAAATCGGTTTAATTTTGATGTTAACCCCTATAGTTCTTTAAAAGTTATTTAATGAGTGACATTTAAAAATTATCTAAATAAACTCTCACTGTCACCAGCGCGTAATTGAGACACATGTTGAAAATGAGTGTCTTAAACTGTAAGTATTTCTCAGCTACTTTCTCCCACGCTTTTATATTCATTTCTTATTATATATAAACAAATTAAAATATTAATCTTCCAACGTATAGACAGATTATTGTAATTTCCTACCACAGTTTAGTGTCTGAACTTCGTAATAACGTGAATGAGTGAGTGAGAGTTTTATTAACGTCGTACTATAAAAAGCTGCTCGAGGACTATTAGTGACGAACCTCGTAAACACTTGAGCTGGCACCCCTTTCTCCTCATGACATGCCAACCACAAGTTCGAGACCTTGTGACCACTAGGTTACCGCATTGATCGAAATAACATGAAATATCAAGAATCGGAAATTTCAGCGTTTATTCAGATAAATAGATATATCTAGGGACGTCTTAAGATATGGGCCGCAATGGGGAAGGGGCCTCGGCTCGTTCTCGATTCAACCTTAGTAAGATCATAATTCGAATCATTTCAAAGGTCAATTGTTATTTCCGGTTGTATTCTTCAAAAACTGAGAATTTTGGACAATATGTAGACTGGCTACATGTGATTACTGTCGTTCATGTACACAGGCCTAGGCCTACCATCATATATCATCGTTACTCATTCAGTCAAAAGGCGGAAGTCAGTCGAGCTGGTTTGTGTAATTATTTGTTTCGGATTATTGTTTGAAGTGTTTGACAACGTATGCTATGTGCTGTCTACTTTTAAGGGTCATAGATGGGGCCTACATTTGTATGTCCTATTCTGAGTAGGGCCCAGGGGCTCAAGAAGTTTTAAAACGTCCCTGGATATATTCATTCAAAACAATTCAAGTTATCATAAGGAGCAAAAAGAGGTTATTTGAATTTAAGGGGTGTTGGAAAGCTAAAATATTTTTTTTCTCTGACAATTTGAGATTTTTACATTTTCAAATTGTACAGATTTTAATCTTTCTAAGAATACCTTACTTTAACTTCTAGTGTAATTAGAAACCCTTTAAACCTATTTTTAAATAATCGTTGAAACTGGGCCACGCCGATTTGAATGGCGAAAAATGTAAACAAAGTATTTCGTTTTTGCTTAAAAGTTGAACGTCTGATGTAAACCAAAACATGTATCTTTTGTTGTAAATTGAGCCTTTTATTTTTTTTTATTTCCCGGCCGATTAGAAGTCTCACTGTATACATTAAAATCAATTTATCTCAAAATGTAAATTTTGAGGTTCGATGTAAATTTTCTGAGAAACTACTGTTCACACGTATATAAATTTTCTATGATATATTTATAATGATGGCTAATATATACTGAAATGAGCTTTTGGTAAAAAACTCAAAAACTTGTTTTTTACAATTTTTTTATGTGAAAAATGGGTCAAATTTCGCAATAATTGATAAAATATTTCATGCATTTTTAAAAAATTCAAAACTAGCTAATAGCTCATTTCAGTATAATGAGAAAAGTGTACTTTAATTATATGTACATGCTTGAAATTTTTCATACGACAGATTTTCAGAAAAGGTACATCGAAAACAGCCAATTTAACATTGTCAGTATATATAGAGATAGGTTTCCAATTCCCCTTAAAATAAATAAATTTACAACTGAAGGATTTGTGTGTTTACTTCACTCGAAAAAAGGAAGAACACGCACACATACAAATAAATAAACAAGATGCTTCGAAAATTCTAAGTGTTTGACCTTTTTAATCATACACATTGAGACTGTTAACATTTTTTGTTCACTATTGTTCCGTTGCTCCCAGATTATGAACTTTAATTTGTACCATGAGTATAAAACGCTTACTACACTTGAAACTCTTTAAACTTTGAACGGTTGGTTAGATTCAAAGCAACCATTAGATATATGTTGTGCTGTAGGAGTATTTTTTTAAAAATAAATCTGTCGTTGGGTATTACTTAATAGTAGAATCATTAGAGATCCTTTGAGCCGAAACCATATTCTCACGACCAATTCCTTCCCTGTACGCGTTTGATCAAAGCTAGCTAACGAGTTGCACTACTTACATGGAGGCTTGCTGTATCCTGTGGAGAGATAGGTAAGCCGCAGGTGACCCTGTTCTATGAATAATGTCCATGGGTAAAGGAGAATGTTCATCTGCACTGTTACTCGTGTCTGCAAATAAAAAAAATTAAGTTAATATCATTACTCGGGTTTCTCATTTCCATAGAAAGTAAAGGTAAAACATTCTTATAGGAAGCGAGAAATAAATAAGATTAAGCAAGGTGTCATGTACATTCATATTTGTGATATATAATCAATCATAAGTACCGATGACCTCTCCACCCACAACTGGTAATTTAGGAAACAGACCTAAATGAACTACATATTTGTATTATTGGTTTCGGATCTAAAGAGAATTCTTGTTATGTACCGAAAACATAATGAGTTAGATAAGAATAAGAGAATTAAATCAATACATTTTCCTGTTATAGTGACCTTGCCTCTTAGAACAATTCATCAAGAAATGCTTGATATTTTTTATTGACAAAGGTATTTTAATTAAAAAAGCATGTTATATTAATATTTTTTTAAAAAGATAAAACATGTTGTTTTTTTTAAATTTTAGCGAATTATATTTAGTAGACTTAAGAATATGTCTTTTGATGTAGAGTATTCAATCAACATGTTCAGAGTGACTTGATTAAAATACATTTTTCCATCATGCAGCAGAAATAATTATTCGACTCAGATATTCCTTATAAGTACACAATACTTTAATTTTTAAGACGAATACATATACATTTTGCTCACGTAAAGTTACCCATCTTATAACAGTATTTGAATTTCTATTTACATACAATATTATTTTTATTACGTAAACGTATTTGCGCAACAGTTATAGTAATGTTATAAGTAAGGAAGAATATATCTATGCATTATTTTTGTTTCGTTCCTATAGTTGGCGGAGCAATGAAAAGGACTGTTAAACCATATTACATAAAATATGTACGCTAAACAGCAGAAGCAGAGTAGTAATAATAGTATATGCATCATTATATATATATATATATATATATATATATATATATATATATATATATATATATTTCAGCAATATTGTCATCCATACAATAATATACCTGATGCTCAAATGAGCAGCGTATTTCACGATAAATAAAAAAAAAATGTTATAACCCGAAACCCTCTACACCAAGGGTGACAAACTCGTGGCCCACGGGCCACATGCGGCCCACAACGAGCCTTTTTGCTGCCCGACCAGTATATTGGCACACAATAATATGTAATAAAATATTAAAATTTCTCCCGAAATAGGAAATATAGCTGAAGAGAAGAGATATCAAGTGTCAGGACGTAAATATTAAATTTTTTTTTGTTCTCTTACATATGTTTATTATAGTGCATTATTTTAAATAAACCTACTTTTATATGAATATTAATTTTCTTTGCGGGCCACCTTAAGTTAAACCATGTTTATTTGGCCCAAGTCAGTCTACGTGAAGTATGATACTATCCTTTTTTTCGACAGAACAAATCCGATGACCGATTGAGTCGAGGACAATTAACAGTACTTCTACTATTCTACTATATAATAATCGTTTCGATGTCAAAGATTCTTGAATGAATTGTAGAATATACAAATTGACCTCCAATAAAGCATATAGAATTTTGTGTGTAATATCTTTAAAATTATGAATTAATGGAAAATGTCTTTCTTTCATACGATGCAATATTATGCATCAATCGACAAAAATAGTCGATTTTCATTAAATCTCGCAGACATTCATATAGCAGTTTAAATCAGAAAATGCAACAGTTCGGATTCGCGTACCTTAAATAAAAATAGATCTAAGAGTTCCCCAGATAAGTAGTAAAATTTAAAATAGATATTCTAGCGATATTTGTTAAGCATCCATGCGAACTTCTACATATTTCTATTTTCAGCGGATTCATTATAATAAGCAGAAAGCTTGTCGAAAAGCATTTTTCCCCTCCAGAACTTTCATTATGAAGATTTTAAAGGAATTTTCTTTTCATTTTTTCAACAGAGTCACTTCAATTGCAGGAAGAGGCTCCATACTCGTTATTATTTCTAAATTTTGATTCCCTTCATTCCCGAGAGGTGATATTTTTGCTTTGAGGAACAATGAATTTCGACCTACATTAAAATGAACAGAGGCCCTTCACCAACACGACGAACGTGCCACAGAACTATTCGGCACTTTTCTAATAAAAGATCCCTCCGGAAAATAAGAGGGGAAAAAAGGAGGCCACAAAAAGAATATGCAGAATCGAATAAATGCTCAGATCAAGTGTGTATTACAGTTTCTTACTTCTGGTCGAAGCGTGACGCGCAAAACCTCCACCTTTAACAATATCCTCCACCACCACTAAGCCGCCATAAAACGTCTTTCAAAACATATTCTTCTTTTATGCGGAGAGAGCTTCCCCGCACAAATCATTCTCCAAGATCGCATTCAGAATCAAAAAAAGATTAAAGAAAAAAATCTGCGGGGTCTTATTTCAATTTCATTTCGCACATTGTATCGCGGAATCCGCGCAGTCAAACAGAAAGGTTTCTTCTTTCTTGCCTTCTGTGGATGATCTCTCGTTTAAAAGTGGATTCCAACGACTGGCCTTCATGTAGAATGTGGCGCATGCCACCAAACAATACGACGGCATTACCAAACTTGCGATTTACCACCATTTCCTAGGCTTTTTTCCTTCTTTTCTTCATCTATTTAGTTTTTCTTTCGCCTCCTTTATTAACCCTCCAAGTTCCCATAAACAACACTTAACCTCGTTCTCTCGTCATCCATTGTCTTTAGAAGGAGGGGGAGAGAAAGGAGAAAAACAGAAAAAGTTTTTATCGAAAACCAGCTTTGCTTACTCCCAGGCTGGGCTTCACATTTAAATTCACTGCCTCGGAGAAATTCAAGACCTATCATTGTGCTATGTTTTTTTCCCAACTGAGATTTTGGAAAATATATATACATTTAAGAGCAAAGTTCAATGCATTTGGGCTGGTAAGTTTGAAGACATTTATAAGATGCAAATTATTTTAGTACTCGGATACTACCCCTTCCTTATACTGAAAGTGAAATTTATCTAAATACAGGTATTCAACAACAGGACATTACTTTTAGGACATGCAGCTTCGTACTAAGTTGTGTAATCATGGGCATTTTGTATTTCTTTCTTAAAACAACTGATTGATTGAATATTAACGTCGCACTGTTCAGCTACACGAGGGCTTTTGGCGACGGACCACGTAATTTTGAACCATGGTCAAGTGACGTGGACGACACCTGAGCTGGCACCCCCTCTCCTAACTACCACACCACACCAACGGGAGGACGTTTCAGCTCTCGACAGATTTAACGTCCATCGCTGCTCTACACGGCGGGTCTTTAGTGGTACTGGGCTCGAACTCGTGACAAGACAAGCCACGGTCCGATACCTATACCACTCGGCTACCGCGGCCACCTTAAAATAACTACTAGAAATGAAAAGTTACTTTGCTTTAACTAAAATTCCAACGACCCAGCTGATGTATTTATAAATAATTTTTGCATTACTTAGACGCATACTTGTAAATATAGTTTTAAAAAGTGTTTTGAAATTAGTGTATATTTGTTTTTTTTCCCTCTCAAACCCATAACACAACATAAGAAAGTAAGGTTTTACCATTTATACAGTTTCTCATTAAAATAAAACAAATTTATTCGAAGAATGAAAGTTGTTTCTAAAATACCGTAATAATATAACCAAAGATTTGTTTTGCATTTTACTAATAAAAAATCAATTTTAAAAATACAAAATAAAAAAAAAATATTAAAAATTACAAGAGTAGTTGAGGAATACATAAAACAATATATTTTATTATCAAATAATTACTTTAGTTACATTAAAATTACACTGTAATCATAATAATTATACATGTATCATGATACAAAATTAATATGATGCATACATTTTTTTTACAAGCAACCAAAATATTTTCTCAGAGGGCAAAATGTGAAAAATAGCATTAAAAAAGATATTCATTTTACATGACATTGCTTTCATCTCTACACTGGTTTATGTTTTCCGAAAGAGTTTGGTTGACATTTTCTGGATTAATTCTTTAACTTTCTTAGTTTATTTCCTGATGCATTATTATTAATTTACATATTTTCGATGACGAAACTCGTAAAATCGTGAGCCAATTGTTTGAGATTACGCCTGACACTGTTCTGCGAATTCACATAGCCTGTCATTCACATCACCTGCCATATGGACTGTCATGCTAATTTATGTTTAACACCTAAGATTTCCTTTTGCTCCATGTGAAAAGGTAGGGCAGTATCTCGAAATTAAAACCAATAGCTTACGAAAATTAGAATACTGCCATTCCAAATTTTCTTAAGAATTTAAAAAAAAAATAGTGCATTTATAGTCACACAACTGGGTCAATAAACATCAAATTATTTAAGCTCCACTGTACTCACATTGGCAATGATTCTCAACCATTGTGCCACCAAATTCTTGAAGTGTGCCGTCAAATTTTTTTTATAATTATTAATCATACTCCGAGAGAAAAAAATCTGGAACCAAATAATTCGGACGTTTTATGGTAATAAACCATTCATAATATTGTTTATTGACCATTTGACAACACACACACTAGAGGAGAGGGTTATTCATAACTTTCCAAATTTTAAATAGAAAAAAATTTGAGTTCGTAATCCATTTGTGATAACGGATACATCTATATATGAATTAACTTAGAATGAAGAGGAAGAACTAAATTCGCGCTCTGTATAAATATAATAATCGAGATTTAATTTCAAAACATTCGGAAAAGTCAATTCATTTTGGATTAAAACTAGCTGATAATAGCTTTGGATTAATATTATCTGATAACTAAAAATGCTTAAAAAGTATTGTTACATTTTTCTACATGTTATTTGTGTGAATTCAGATTTTCAGCATCAACAAATATAAAAATTAAAAAAAAAAAGATTGAAACGTTTAAAAATGTAGATGGTGAAATGAGAGTGACATTACAATTTTTATGACCAAATATAAACGAAATTATTAAAAATCGTCAAGCTCAGACTTCACATTAAACGTATTCCTATAATTAATTTGTAATTAATTACTCAATAAACATTTTGTTGTACATATTATTGTATTTAACATTGAAAATTATAATCAAAAACTATTTTGTATAGTGTATTACAAATAAGTAAAATTCTTTTAGGCTTATTTTATTGTTAGTGTGCCGCCAAATTCTGAAATTGTTAAAAGTGTAGCGCAACAAAAAAAAGGTTGAGAATCACTGAACTATATGTGAATATATTTCACACTTTCAAAGTGTGCCGGCCGCATATAGTGGAGTATGGATGGAGCAGGTTATGATATTTCAGTTCTGCTGGTGCTCGGGGGATGCATTAAGGCCATGGTTTGATTCACTCCATTTGCATGAATGCACTCTCTCGCCCTCTTTGAAAAGATCAGGTAAGAGGGAAACTATCTTTCCACACATTAGGGGTTGTGCGTGCTTTGAGGAGGACTCCAAACACGTCCAGGGGCAGGTAGTGGGGATAAAAGCGAGGCAAACATTACTTGCCTCTCAACCGACTAAGTGCCGACAGTTTGTAGGCATTGTGATAACCAGCTGCATTCACTGATGTAGAACTCCTTCCTTCTTGATCCCCCTCTCTCATTCTCTCGTGCAGGTAAGATTTTTCCCCTCCCGAGATATGCTTCTGAAGATGGGGACCTTCTGTGGATGGTTTATCCTGCCAATCAAATTAAATCAAAACCTCTGCTCATTTTAATCGAAATGCAGAGTTCTTACAGTTATTACAATGCGTCACTGCTTCTGTTGCATTCTTTCTAGAACGTGTAATAAAACATTAAGTGATGCCAGTGATTTTGAATAATGAAGCGAATAAAGGAAAGTAAATATGTGTAAAACAAATTAAAACTTTCGCGATTTATTATTTCATTTGACTTAATATCAATTTATAATGTGATCTAATGATTTAAGACATTTAATTTTAAATTATATTTCTATTATGAGGGAAATACTCTAGACCATATTTCATTCCTAAAGCTTTTACAGGCTGTTTTGAGAGAGAGTTAATAGTGTCGCACTCTAAAGAAACAGGATAGGAGATGCGTGAGTTTGAAATTTTGGACCACGGTCAAATGACGAGGACTTCACCTAATCTTGTACCTCACTTTCCTAATTCCCACACCACACCAACATGAAGACTTTGAGCCACAACAAATATGAAGTGCATCACCACTTCTAAGCGGCAGTTTTTCAGTGGCATCAGGACTCAAGCTCACGACTTATTAGAGCCAGTCATAAGTCCATGACCAAAACCACTAGGCTACTGTGACTACGCGCTGGTTAGAGTGAGTGAGTGAGTGATTATTAAAGTCAAAATTATAATACAACAAGAGGACTATTGGCGAAGGACCTCATAATTGTGAGTCACTTTCAAGTGACGAGGACTACACCAGAACTGGCACACACACAGACTCCTTTTCAAACTTCTATTCCAAAGGGAAGACTTTGAACTTCTACAGATTCAACGTCCGTCAGCTCCTCTACACGGCGTGTCTTCAATGACACTAGGGCTCGAAATGATGACACGCGTGCCACAAGTCCGTGATCATGACCACTAGGCTTTCGTGGTCAACACTGCTTTGAGATCCAGTTGAACTGAACGTGCCACAACCTTCATTATTCGACAGAAATATTTGCAGTAAAAACTGGTCTTGAACCACTCCCCGTTGGCATTAAGATCACACCATTATGACAACCATTTCAAGATAATAGCTAATAGAAGACCAAATTTATGCTAGTATTTGACAGGTTAACTTGTGTGTAATGAGTTTGTTCATAAGTCAATATTTTATAAAAATGTTTTAAAAAAGTAACAATATTTACCATTTTTAGTGAGTGAGTTTAATGCAATGTTTACTGGGTTATGGAACATAGCATCTATAGGTCCAAAATATTTACAGAATAAAGTAGCTGCATTTGACATTAAACATTCATCACTATTTATAATCCGACCGAAAACTCAGAATATAATAAATGATTATCTCCCTTAAGAACACCTAAATACAAGTTTCAGAAAACAAGTTTATCAGTAACCTTTAACTTCGATAATCGTAATAGTATCTCTGATGATAGTGATCCAAGGATCATGTAATCATTCTATCTATGAATCAAATTTGAATAGATTAATAACTGATACGTGTAATAGCACAATATTAAATCAAACCATCTTCATCCATCATTTTCATTACAACTAGTAAAGTGTCAATTACATTGCGGATCGTTACAAGGCAACTAATCATTCATTGAATATGTTATTTGAAATGGAGAAGCACATGTCCATCCCTTGATTCAAATCTAATTGACCATTGACAATTATCCCTTTTGAAATATTGATATTGTATCAGGGCAGTAACTACTGCCGAATTAGCCGTATCAATGGTATGGGAGCTCCAACATGTGTAAGTAAAACTAGTCAAATGTTAGCAGTAGTCTCATTAACAAAGCTTCCATTTCCGAAAAAAGGCCACAGGGAATTTGGATACAGAGCCTGATTGGGATTAGCTACGCAAGTACATTGCATTCAATAAATTTGCAAACAATTTTAAAACGGAGGTATATATACAGTACTACAAATACAGTAATACCCCAAACTTATGCCATAGGTGGGACTGAGCAATAACCGCGTAAGTCGATTGATTGATTGATTGAATATTAACGTCGCACTGTTCAGCTACACGAGGGCCCTTGGCGACGGACCACGTAATTTTGAACCATGGTCAAGTGACGTGGACGACACCTGAGCTGGCACCCCCCTCTCCTAACTACCACACCACACCAACGGGAGGACGTTTCAGCTCTCGACAGATTTAACGTGCATCGCTGCCCTACACGGCGGGTCTTTAGTGGTACTGGGCTCGAACCTGTGACTGGGCTCGAACCTGTGACAAAGCAAGCCACAGTCCGATACCTATACCACTCGGCTACCGCGGCCACCGCGTAAGTCGAATTCGAGTAAATCGGGGTATAATTTCTCATGTAAATACATATAAATTATTTTTAGTTGGGGCCAAAGACGAAAGAAAATAATTTAGAAAATAAAAATCCTTAATAAAATCTTAGGGAACACAAATACAAAATCGAAAACTAAATTTATTTTGATGTAGAAGGTTTCATAAAATCTAACAGGTAGTCTGCCTGCTCAAAGATTTTTTTTCTCCCTCAAAATTTCCTAGCAGCATGCTAATAATATTTTTATTCCTTGTTTCATTGAAAAATATGTTTCTTCGTTAGAGTATATATTTTCTAAAATTTTTAACCTTTTCATAATTAAAACTGAGGCTTTCTGTCCAATTCCCAACTGTCATTAGATCTTCCAATTGAACTGGGTTTAAAGACTGAAGCTCTTCAATATCTTACTCTATCTCATGCATTTCTATGAGCTCATCCATTGTCAGCTCTTTATTGTGAGAATCCAGCAGTTCTTGAACGACATCACTATCCACCTCTAAATTTGTTTGTTAGGCAAAACGAACAATTTCTTCAATCAAATTACCAATTTCATCAGGCTCTGGCACTAATTTCGTCTGAGATTCAGTGATGAAGAAAAAAAAAATTGACAAGATTTGAAATTCGCGTAAGGCGAGGTATTACTGTACTATAGATATGAATTATATATTAAGTAAAATGTAACATTTATGAGTGAGTGTTTATTAATGAAATTTTGAACCGTGCCAAGTACGAGGACGGCAACTTAGCCGGCACCCCATTCTTCCAGCTTCCGCACAACATTATTGTGAGGACTTTGAGCCACAACAGGATTTATAAACGTGCATCGACTCTTTGTCTTCTGGGCCCTCAGGACTAGAACTCACAACCCACTAGGCTACTGTGGCCGCAAGACATTTGCGGGACCATCACAAAATTACCACGATATTGTTTTTCAAATTGGAAATTTTATTTTATTTTTAGGTCGTTTTATTTCCTTTGAGATTTATTAATATTTAACTGTCTAATTTTGCAGTATAAAGTAGAAAATAATGACTTTAATTATGTTGGTTTACGTCGAATTTATTCCTGGCTGAACAGACAAAACAAAAGATAATTCAATAGCAGAGTTGCTTCTGTAATTATCCCTTTTGTTAAAGTTAAATTACTCAAATATGTACACGAGACGTGACATTTTATAAACAAAAATTGGTTTTAATTATATAAATTAATTCAAAGCATAAACTCTTAACTCATCCTTTTCCTCTTTGAACACTTTGGCCCACTTTGAACACAAGCACCGTGTTTCTCAAGGAGTATTTGAACCGGCTTTATAAAAGAGAAAGGAAAGTACGAAACATAGAAAACAGGAAGAAAACCCCACAGTTTTGAAATTTTGCAGCATGCTACAAGGTTATCAAAGAATTTCACCATCTGTCGTTTGCAGTATTTCAAGTTTCCCCTCAAAAGACTTACCCCTCGGCCCAGCTGCTAACGGGAAAGAGCACCTGAGATGACATGAATTCGTTAACATTTAGCTAGTTTGGCAACATCACAGAAATGTCATTTAAATGTTAATAGAAATTCATATATTTTTGAAAGAATCAGTAATGCATTACTACAATTATATTTTTGCTACTAACTATTTTACTAAAATTATATATACTAAAGCAAAATCACATACCAAAGATTTTCCAAAAGTATTTTACGATTGGTATTCATTATTCTAGGCAATATTGTACTAAGAAAATTTAGAAAGTTGACGAAATAATTTGTATAACTCCTAGATTTTAGTTCATCTCTTCCTTTCGTGATTAATGGACTATTTACGTTTTGTATATAAATAAACAAAAAATTTAGACAAATAATGATAACTATTATTGGAAAATATACAATACAAAAGAGTACAATGTAAAAATGTAACTCAACTTTTTCAAACTGTTTTCGTATTTCAAACTATTCGAAACGGTTTTAAAGCATTTAAGGTATCCGACTACGTTCGGAACCGTGATTTTACAAAAGCCCATAAATGGATAATATTTATGATATTTAGTGTCACTTAGATTAGAAAATGTATATAAAGTTGTTTTAAGAATAGTATTACAATAAAAAACTATTTAATTACAATATTTTGGCAAAAAATGAACATAGAATGACCCATTTTCAAAATGTTCTCCTTTTGTGAAAAATGCTTCGATTATAATAATATTTTGCCTGTATATAACTCAGACCTCTCTACAGAGGCTCAACTAGAATTTTTGAAATATATAACTTAGAAGTGGGTTTATCCATGTTTTATGACAACAGAGGGGAGCAATTTTAAGAAAAAAACGCCAATAATTATTTCAGTTGGTAACTCTGAAAATAATGTGAATTTTTCAAAAATTCTCTAGTTGAGCCTCTGTAGAGAGGTCTGAGCTATATACAGGCAAAATATTATAGTGGAACCATTTTTCACAAAAGGAGAACATTCGGAAAAAAAAGATTATTCTAAGTTAATTTTTTGCCAAAATATTATATTTAAATAATTTTTTTTTTGTCAAAATGTCCTTAAAACAATTTTATGCATGTATTCTAATCTGTGACACTAAATATCATGAAAATTATCCATTTATGCGCTTTTTTTAAAATCACGGTTCCGAACGCGTAGTCGGATACCTTAAGTTCATGAACCCCTCTAACACGGCAGTTCTTTAGTGGCCCTAAGACTCGACAAGAATGGCCACGAGTTCGTGACTATGACTACTGGGCTATCATGGCCCCTCCATATGTTTAAAGGGAGTAATATTGCATTTAAAATATACTTCAGAGGCATATATATCATCCTTACATTTTAAATATGAAGAAACTGTTATTCTTAAATGCTTAATTAAATGACTCAGAAATATCGCGCAAGTTAATTTACGTCATAGAATAGCTGCCAAAACGAAATAGAATAAGAATTGCTTTTTTGATAATTTTTATATATAAGATAACAGTTGAATGTTGTGTAGTGACTAGAGTTCCTAAAAATAATTCTGAGTTTGCCATTAACAACGATAGAAGGATAAACTATCTTATTTCGATGAACAAGTAATATAAAAACGAAATTTTTAAAGTCAAATTCCTACTTCGTTAGAAAAACCTACTGGCGCCATCTGTAGCAGATAAATCTAACTTCATCAGAAATAGCGCAGAATAAATTTAAAATTAAAAAAATTTAAATTTAATATTATTGAGTTAATATTTGAAAAAAACTGTATTAACATCAAATGTCATACACTGCAAGTTTTAAAAAATGTATTTGAACTTCAGTAGATGAATAAAAAAGTACTTTATTAACGATTGAAAAATTGAAGATATATATATATATATATATATATATATATATATATATATATATATATATATATATATATAGGGAGATAGTAAACTATTGGTAGGAATTGAAAAACAGGGGAGGGGCAGCAGGATCTATTAATACCTATAAGGTATGCAATAAATGCAGAAATCGAAATTAATACTGAAGAAATATAGTTCTAGAATTTGAATATGTAAATTATATTTTCCGACTTTAAATAGAACAATTTTTAAGTAGCATAAAATTTAAATACAGATACATCCACATTAAATAAAATTAAAAAAATGTCTTTGAAATAAATATGAAAAAAATACATTAAAATTTCTTAAACCTTAATTTGATACATTTTATATATAATATTTCGGAAAATTAATTACCTAAGAACAGATTTTTTTTCAAAAAATTCTAAGTGTTCCTTCACTAACTCATACTTTTTCCTTTAATAACTCATCGCTTTCCAGTTCACTATCGTCGAATCTATGCATGCGACACTTGAATTAGATGAAATATTCAGAAAAAGAGCCAGAACTTTATGAGTATTCAAACGCCGAGTCGAGAGTGACTTAAATGCCAATTTTCAACTTAGTAATTCAGATGAGTCTTTCTCATTCAAATCGGGGGCTGTTAAGGTACAGAGAAGGCGACTCAAGATTTCATCGAAATGCTGCATCTGTCCTCACTCGAGACAGGTACAGATGTCGCATTCTGTCCACGTACCTGTCCAACAGTTGGGTTGGTGGCACTTCCTCGTTTAAGAGTTACATCTATGTTCTTTTTTCGTTTTCAGTCACCAAAAACCTGAACATCTATTTGTAGAGAGTTAAATTATTTAAGAAAGTTTCTTTACAAAACTATTTGAAAATTCCTATAGAATTATAAAGAGTTAGTATGTTTTTTAAACTCGAACTGAAATGAAGACAAATGATAATTTGAAGAAATCAATGTACTTCATAATTGAATTAAATAACGCACGTGAAAGTTTTTTTACAGACAAAGAATTTGTGATAACACGGTAAAAACATCCATTAAGTTTTCTGATAGTTTTGGTGTTTAAAGTGAGGGCATCTTTGCGGCATTGAATTGAGACGCATTCACGAGAAATCTGAGCACACATACGAGCCCATCTGGTCGGATTAAATCACTACAAAAACTTATTCACTATAAACAAGTTATATATTAAGGAATATCTATTAATACGACAAATATATCTCAAATCCATGAATGCTTGAGACGTATATGGTATGAGTCAGCAATATTCAATTCAGTTCATGTTGGGAAATAAAAATACAAATAATGTTACAAAATTTATCAATGAATTTAAAAATGTAAATACTTAAACTTCTTAAACGATTTTAACTCAATTACAGCCTAAAGCAAAAAAAAAAAAAAAAATTGGAAAATATTTGGATGACAGTGATTTACATTCATCCCAAAGATGTGTCCAAAAATAAGCAGCAAATCAAATGTTTTTCATATTATAATGTTTATGTAATATTTTTAGGGGAGAACTAATTAAGGTTAAAGTTTCAATTTCTAGTCTGAGAAGACAAAGAAAATAATTTATGATATTAATTTATGAGGAAAATAAGAATTCTTTTGGAAATACTTGAATGATATTCTGAGAATTTTTACTTAAACAAAGGTGTCAATGGACGAAAATAATGTAAAATTCTAACTCTTTTCAAGAAATACTTTTGAGGATAAAAATGCCATTTGTCATATTCGTTCAACAGTTAGAGAGTATGACTGAAATTAAAATAGAGAGACAACATGGTAGGTAATTTTCTGTTAGAACAAAATTCCATTATTCTTCATTAAACTGTTTTTCTTTATATAACTAGTAGACAGCGACAAGCAATGATTCTCGAGTACGTAACATTTTTGTAAAAGGAAATATTCTTGAGAAATCTCTTTTTTAGACAAAGGCTTTAAAATTTAAAAATATTTGGTAACTTACTCAATCCAGGAAAACGCAGTATTCCTTAAAATATTAACAAAGTCACTTCAGTATATTTAAATAGTGATTTATTCTAAATGTAAATTGAGAAAGAAAAAAACACTTTGTGGCCGCGAATAATTTAAGAAAGAGACATTTCTGTATTGTATACTCACAGATGGAAATAAAAAAAAAGAAATATTTGCTTTTTTATGTGTACACTAAGTCTATTAGGAAAGTCTTGTGTTCTTTAAGTATGTAGTTTGAAAAGGAGGGATTCAGTTTCGTCTTGCTTTGACATAATACCAAGTTTTTAATTTAAAATTAATCTTAATATTTTTAGATTTGATTGTTTGGTTACAGAAAGAGTAAAATTTTTTACTTTAAATTTAAAGTACGATGGATTAAAAATAAGATAATTTGAAAGAGTATTACTTTTGAAAACTGTATTGATACTCTTTTCCAGGTTTTTATTAACTACATATTTCAAAAACATCGTGAAAAGTAGTGTTACGATAGCAAAATATAACAAATTAAAGTAGCAAGCCTTTGTAATTCTTAAAAAAAGAGCCCCCTGGAATTTTTCAAAGCAAAATAGGGTCTTAGAGTATTAAAAACGAAACAGAGGTTTCTTATTAATAGTGAATTTATACATATCTAAGAAAATTTAAGAAATAGTATTAGTAATTTTATAATGAAGAGATCATGCGAGTGTTAACTTCTTTTAAAGATAATTTCTTATTTTGTACTGATTGATTTGTTTTATTTACCCGTATATGCAGTGGCGTAACGGAGAAGATTTGGGCCCCCCTGCAAAGTCAGGTTTTGGGCCCCCACGTTGAATTTTACAAAGGCTTAATCTTTGAGCGTCAGCCAGGCTTTGGGCTCCTTAGAACCTTGCCTCCCCCCCGCGATGCGGGGGTTGCGGGGGTGTACGTTACACCACTGCGTATATGCTATATTATGATTTTGAAAAACCATAAAAAGCAGTGAAATAAACAGTTAAAATAAATTTATATATATTACAATAAAAGGAATGGAAAATATCAATTTTATTTTTTCTAGTTGGACCTAGAATTTAGAATAGAATACTGAATATAATAACCTTGGATGTTTTTTTAAGCTAAACCCATTGTGAAAGGCATCAGCATTTTAATCACTATAAATTATCAAAATTGAAAAGGATCTATAACACTAACATTATATTTTTAAGGTATAGACATTTCATTTGGTATACAAGTTAAAATGCCGAACAAAATAAATAACTGTTTCAAGCTGTAATTAAATGTCGTAAAATTCACCCCCACTTCTTCAATTAATAATTATCGGCAGCGAAAAAGATCTTTCTAGCCTATTTTACAGTTCAAAATGCCATCCTTAAAAATCAGTTTTGGCAAACAAGTCAAAAATGCGATGCCTTCCGGCAAAACTTTTGACCAGAACTATTCTTTAATGAGTTGAAAAAGAAGTAATCTTCATTGAATAACTCCTATACGACAGAAACGAAGTCAAAAGAAAGTGCAAGACTATTTCATACCATAATGCATTAAAATATGACATCCACATAACAAAAACAAAATCAAGAAAGCAAAGCAGCCTTTATTCAGGGCGTCGCAGCCTTCTGCTTCCACGAAAGCTACAGATATAATTAGCCAACAGATCTTCCCAGTAAATATGTAAGCAATACTTTTTTTAATGCTGGGATTATTTATGAAGGTTTGCACGCAACAAAGGCGTAAATATGTAAAAGAGCTAAATTATGAACTGTTTATGAGTCAGGGGGTCATGTTGTTACAGGTGTAGGAGGACTAAGAGAGCAAATATATTTGAATCCTATTTAAAGATGTCATTTAAGGAATTTTTATGATTCTGCTTGCAGTTATAGAGCTATAATGTACTCATGAATAGGTCATAGCTATGTGGTTTTAAATATTTGATGAGTCGAATCTCAATATGGAGGGGAAAAAATAGAAATATTTCTTGTCACTTTTTATAGATGGGCATTTACATATATGGTGCCCCGTTCGGGGATATTTCTTTTTGTGGGATTATTTTAATGAATTAATACAAGTTTCGTTTTTGGTACTTTATCTAAAGTGATTCTAAATAATTTAAAAGTCAGATATATGTAGAATATCTGTATTTAACTAAAGAATAAATGAATAAACAATCAACGCTTTCTATTCCGTTAACCACAGGTAAACGACCAGCGTGAATTTCAGTGCGAAAGTAATTTTTTTAAAGCTCATTTCTATTTCCATTGTATTAATTATTTAAACAAGAATTGTGATTTTTTTATTTGTTTACCTATGATAACTATGCAATAATTTGTTTTCCTTTTATTATGTTCAAAATGATGCTAAATTACCGAACAGGAAGTTTGTGTGTGTAATAAATATAAGTAATAATCATAATTTATTTTTTCAAGTGAAGTTACTATTTGATTTTAGGGAATAGTAGTTTCAACACTTTTTTCTTTTAATTTCACAAGAAATTGGAATAATTACTACAGTTAATTATATATTTTCAAAGTATTTTCAATGAATCGATACCAAGGTAGATAAAAAAAGTAAAATAACAAATAACAAAAGATTTTTGCACAGTATTGGTACTTCCGCTTAAATATTTGTTAGAGAAAATTAAACTACTTTTTCCAAAAATGTGTTACATAAAGAAAAGAGGGACTGGTAACATTTCAAAATACAATTTCAAAAAAAGATACAAATTAATGTGATATATGTTCTAAAAACGAAGACAAATAGTCCAAGTCTTCGATTTTTAGAGCCCTACATTCAACTGAGAAAAAGAACTTTTAATGCTGTAGAATTATACACTTTTTCCCATAAGGTACAGTACAGCAAGGTAATTTATCAGAAGGGAAAAAACTAAAAAGAAGCTTAAAGTATAGCTAACTTCTGTTTGATTTTTAAAGTTCTTTTAAACACTTACATTCTTTAAACTAATATTCGAATAAAATATTTTCAAACTTAAAGATTATATAATTAGACATTAATGTTAGTCGATTCAAAAAAATTTTCGAAAAATATATCTTACCCAACCCGCCAGTGTGTTTTTGTAAGATTTTTTTCATTTTTAATATTTAGACGAGAAAATATACTTCGAAATGGAATGCATTACATTAATTACGCATTATTTTGGTCTTACTCTGGCATTTAATATTCTCAGAGTGTGTAATACAATTAAAAAACCTATTTTAATAGGTGGGATGGGACATTGTCCTCTTCAATAGAAAAATTTCTGAATTACAAAAGTATGAAGAAACAATGAGCTACATGAAACTGATATGCACAGTAAAAATAAGGAACTAACATAAACCAAAACCCAGCTCGTTGAGCTCAAGACCTCTGAAATATTTTCCCAAGGTTTTTTGTAATATTTCCATGCTGTTTTGTCTCAGACGAGAGCATAAAAGCAAAATTGAAAAGATAGGTTTCATCTTGAAGTTGAAAGCCCTTTGGACTTTCGAGCGGTGCCTATAAATCTCTCGTAGCCTCGAAGCTGCCGCAGAAATTTATGAGTTAAATGTTTGGTAAAATTTGTGGTCGACTCTAGCACAGTTAGGAAAGCGCGAAAAATATCGCGTCGTCTCGCCAGAAACTAAAATGATAGAATACGCAAGATTTATCCTCCTGATAGTGCAAATTTCTTGCTTTTGAATTCTAAAGAAAAGTGAGAGTTCACATTTGCATTTTTTAAAATTGTTTTTGTTTTATTTCATAATACCGCGCGCGATGCTCTATTTTCTCAAATAATATATTTAAAATTCGGAATATTTAAAAGTAAAATATAACATGGCAAAACATTGTTTATTACGATGATGTGGGAAATGTATAAACTAACCTAAAATATTTCCCTTGTAGTATTAAAAGATAAAATGCATGTAAAAAGTAGAGTTTAAGCGTTAAAGATATTTGAAATCACATCGTTTAATAAATTATTCTTTTAATATGTTTCTGCTCAAATTAATTAAGGTCTGATTTACTTCTTTATTTGATTGAACATGATAACTATTTAATCCTTTGTTTATATAAAATTTTCTTGTAATTAATTACTGTAAAGTTATTTTAGCTTTTGTGATTTATTGACTAAGTCGGTTTTAATTTTATTATAAGAATGAAGTAATAAATTTCATCTTTTAGAAATTCAAACAACAATATTTAAAATTAAATAGAAATTACATGTATAAATTATTTGAAATTAAAGTCTTAAGCGGTTGTCAGCATACACACAGTTTAAATATTTAAATTCAATTTACCTTTAATTGAAGTATTAAGTAAATCAGTAATGTAATTAAATAGTGTATTACATGTGCATGTCTATAATAATAGAGTTAATGAACTTTTATGAAAAATTGGCTCTATTTTTTTTAGTTGCTGGGTAATTTTTTTGAGGAAAAGAAATTAGTTTGCCCCTTTCAAAAAGCAATCTTTTTGGTTTTGTATCTTGAAACTGTTTTTGACCAAAGTAACTCGTCCATGAACTGTTTATAAATTTGCAATTCGCATTTTGTACATAAAATATAATTTTTACCACGATATTTTTTATTCAAAAATATATATATATTGATTCAGTATTTCTATGTGGTGACCAAATTATTACGACAAATAATTTAAATAGTAGCTTATTATAAATTATTCCCCTCATTGTTTTTTGAACTTATCATTTAATACATTGGTAGTAAATACACACAAATAAAAACAATGTTACTAACGATTTTAACAGTGAAAAATTGTGTTATGACTAATTTAATTTAAAAAAATCCACTTTTTTAATCAATCATTACTTTTAACTATTAAAAACCAATATGAGTTGTAGTTTGAAAGAATAAATAAAGCACAGGTGAAAAATATTACAATATAATTGTAATTACTTTTTAAAAAAAATCGTTAGCAAGTACAAACTAGACTTCGTTCCGTTATGAGAAACATATATATATATATATAAAACCTACTAATAACTATTTAAAAAAAATAATCAATTCCCCATCCCGCATTTCGGTAGAGAATTCTTAATCCTATCCTCTCAAAAGTATTGAGAAGGATTGTTTGGTAAAAAAAAAAAGCACCGACTCTCTCTCCATAATCAAGTTTAATGACCGTCTTCGGAGCTGAGAACCAGGAGTGACCCCTGATCCCCTGCGTCGGAATTTCCACCCTCAAGAGTTTCTCTTGCGAGAATGGCATCCTTCACAAGATTAAAAGCCTTCCCAATGACACGGAAGAAAAATAATTTATCGCAGATCATTTTTAAAGGCTGATGTCTTCACTGGGAATAACCCTCTATCACAGAAGCAGCTGCAGCCTCTCAAACCCCCAACATCACTCGCTTTACTTTAGCAGAAAACTGATTTTCCATGCCTTCTGTTCCTTTTGGAGGCAGAATACAATTTTCCCTCCGAAGGAGATACGGATTAAAGAGCAACACAGCTTGGGTGTGAAATTGTGATTTATAGATTTTTATATTAGGAAAGAAAAATTAGCGTACTATTTTGCATAAATGTTTTAGTCTCCTGGACAGATAATACGCTGAAAATTGCTGTCGATTTAATAAAAAAAAAATAGGAGATTAGGATGATGATAGCATATTTAATTTCAGCTAGCTAGAATTAATCTTTCTAAAATAATATTTATGTGGTTTTATTTCATATATTTTCAAATACAGACAATTGCTAAAAATATTATAAGATAATAATCGTAAAAACAAATTTTTAAAATTAATTAATCACTTTCTTATTAATTTTTTTCCTCTACTGAAAAAGAAATCTTCAGGAATAGGTGTAATGCTGATTTTGATCAATCATAAGGAAAGCAAATCGATAAATATGGTTGATAGTCGTATTAAGTTTAATTACTTTGTCTTGATCCATTTTTATCTCTATCAAAGGATAGATAATCTTAATATATATTTAATTTATTTGTCAAAAACGAGCAATACAAAAATTGTCTTAAAATTAACCGACATATTTATCAGTTATGTACAATTAGTTTTTTAAACTTTAAATGACTTGGTATGATTTGATTTTTTTAAATCAAAATCGCACTTGGAATTTACTCTGTGGCTCTTGGAAATGGATCTCGTAATTTTGAACCTCGATCAAGTAACGAGGACCTGAATTGGTACCCCACTCTTTAAGCCTCTATGCCAGTGTTTCTCAAACTGTGGGGAGTGCCCCCCTAGAGGGGCGTGATAACTCTTCGAGGGGGCGCGAGCATATTGAAAAGTCAAAAACAAAAGATTTAAAAAAAATTATTAACTTACTGAAAGTAAACATATTTTGACACAATAAAAAAATAAAATACCCATTTACACTATAATACACTTATGAATGTATCAGCACTGCACAATCTACTTTATAATTAATTTAACAATACTAAGTTAAGGACAATTTTAATAATTACTAGTGACCCCATGGATTTGTCATATGGAATTATAGGCCATTATAATTTGTACGGTTTATAATTAATCCCTTAAATGCCGATTAAAAATTGCGCGATTTGTTCCCCAATGCCACTGTTTAGCACGTAAGTAAGCGCATGTGGTGCATTAATGGAGGGAGGGGTAGAAAAAGAATAAATAATCAAATCATCCGAAATAAGTAAACCCTTCGCAAACACTGTCAAGGTCATTTTATTGCTTTCCAAAGCCTTCGGAATAATTTTATGGATAGCAGTTCACAGAAAAGTTCGTACTTTGGGAAAGACGTATGTATACGTCTAGGTAAAATTGACACACTGGCTGAGCGAGACGTTTATACACGTCGGGGGACTAAAGAGGTCAAAGTCGTATTTCCAGTTTAGCGTCAAAGTATAGTATTATAGAATTTAATACATCGTTCTTGTATGGAGGGGGCGCGATACAAGTTATGATTGAATACTGGGTCGCAAACATTGAAAGTTTGAGAAGCACTGCTCTATGCGAACTAACCATCCCAGCATAAAGATGTTGATCCTACACAGATTTAACATGCATCAGTTCTTCTACATGATGACTCTTATCTTCAGTGGGACCATAACTGGAACCCACGACTTGACAACGACGCAGGCACGCATTCTTGACTGTGACCACTTTAATAAATTGAAATGACTGACATATGAAAATGAATATTGCATGATAATTATCTATATTAATGCAGAAATATAGTTTTATCTGTTAAATGCTTCAGCGAGAAAAAAAACCCGTCAAATCAGTATTAATTATTTTAAGAATTATTTGGGTTAGTTAAAAAACCTTTAAAATACAAATTTAAAATAAATTCCTGGGCAAATAATTAGAGATCATAGATTATTTTTTCTTCTTTTTCAGCCCAGTGATATAGGCAAATATAGAGGACAGCTGGCGTATTAAAACAATAACTAAACCTACACTCTTAGTTTTTAAGAACGAAGAGTTTGTAATATATTACTGTGACCTTTTAACCACCGGTTGATTCAAAAATTGTGACCAATTTCAAAGCATCATAATTTTTTTTGTTTCGAATTAAGCTATTTACATGAAATTTTCAAAGGAGTTTCCTTTGGTATAGTACATTTTGCGTAAATGTTTTCGCCAAGCCAAAAGGTTTTTTTATTATTTTTGGGGATATTTTTCCAGTTTCCTCTTTGATTGCTTTTTGAAGCCCTTGGAGAGTTCTTATTTTACGTCTGTTTAATGGGGTTTTTTTAGAATCCCCATAAAAATAATCGCAATGAACACAGTCAGGGGATGGTAGTAGCCCTTTCTCAAGAGGAAGAAAATTTTTTAATCTTTCTGCCATATTATAGTTGATTTTGCAATATGACTTGGTGCTGAATCTTGGTGAAAAACAAAGTTTCCTTGAAGGAAAGGACGTTTACTTTTTTCATCAAGTGTTCCAAAACTTTATTCTGATAGTATTTTGCAACAATTTTAGCCTTTGGTTCTACAAAAAATGGCTTTGTTAAGATTAGAGAGGGCATTCCCCCAATCCATACCATAACACCTGATGGGCAACTTGTATTTTACAAAAAAACAGTGTGTCTTTTCGACGTTTTTTTGCGTTAAATGTATTGTATCTTCGTTTTGCCAGTTGTGAAAGACAGATGAAACAGTTCATCCGAGGTTATCCATGTTTTGTATCTACCTTTGCTTAACATTAAATACAGAGCTCAAGGACGTTTTCTTCGTTTTTCCACGGTCTTAACAGACATTTGAAGACGGACTGTTTTTTACACTTTTTTATAAACAATTTTTTTACGATAAATTGTCGATTGCAATACGTATAGTTTCTTTGTTGAAGTACTTTGAGGCAGAAGATTTTCTACAGCGATAAGTCTTTCCAGCTTTTTTTTTTCTTTTCCTTAAGGAATCTTTTCATCCACATTTTTTTCCTAGAGCTGTTGATTGCCAGCCAAACTTTATTTCTTTTCGAAGTTTATATAGTAATCCATTAGCAAAATGTCTTTTCTGATTTTTAAATGTTTTGTTTATAACAGAATTTGAGCAAACATCCTTCAAAAGCATTACAATTCGGTTTCGGGTTTAAGGATCTAATTTCGGAGCCTTAACTTACTCTCACTAATAAAAATAGTTAGATTGGTAATTTAAATGTTTCATTTTTAAAATATAACTGGCAGTAAAGCGATAAAAATTTACCATTCATAGTTAAATGATTTTAAAATTGGTCACACTAATTTTAAATCAATCGGTATGGCCAACCTGTGGCCTTTTAACTATCTTGATTCACTTTTATATATATATATATATATATATATATATATATATATATATATTGCTTAGCTTTAAGTTAAATTCATAGCAATTTAATGTATGCTTTATAATTTTTTATACATGTATTCTTAACAAATATCACTTGAAATGTGATAATTTTGAATTCTTTTTGCATTCAAGAGCTTCATTATTTATTTAATGTTCAAAGTTGTTAAATTTAGTTTAAAATTTGAATATTTCTACCAATTACAGTTAAATTTACTTTTTTTCGTTAAATTTCTAGATTAAATCGGAAAGACTTAGACCTATAATTTTTTCAATGTATTTCTTTAGTTAACAAATTTTCAAGTTCTGCTGAGAATATGGAATCGAAAAAATTACTTTTTTTTCACTTATTTTTATCTCCAAATATTATACAAAATATCATACATTCATTTCACTCTTAAGCCAAGGAAATTTAGAGATAGTTTAACGTTGTAATTTCACGCTCAGCAAGATAATTTTTCTCTGTAATTTTATGATTCCCTTTTTAAAAAAATATTATTATTTAAATTTATGATTAACTTATCGAGGATGAGATAAATTACTGATTTAAGATATACGATGCATGTATGGCATGGATTCTTACGAACCGTGGACAGTATCCCAGGTCAAAAAAAAAATATATATATATATATAGCAACTTGAAATAATCCAAACTGCTTTGAAATTACCAACACTGTTTTCATAAATTGCGTGTAACTGACCCAAGACTAGTTGTAGACAACCGATAAAGGCTCTAAAAATAAGTTTGTGGAATGTTAAGTCTAAAACCCGTATCATTCATCGTTAAACCAAGAAAAATTGAAAAACAACGCATATATATATCCACCTTCTATATAAAATTCCCTCGTGCTCCCATTGGATCATTACTTTCCTGTCAATCTCGGGGCACGTGACTTGGCTAAGCTATGGGTTACCCAACAGATTCAATCGCTTTCCTTCTCATTGACCGTCTGAAAGGCTGTTCGACAACATGACTGCTTTCAAAATCCAGTACTCGAAAAATGATCAAGAAAAGATAAGCAATCCCAAAGAGACAAAAAAAGAAATGGCCCCATCCTGTTTGGTTGGAACAGGTGAAACATGGGTCCTGCATGATGTCACTAGGGGGTGTTTCGCACCCCATGACGGAAACTTTCGTCATGTGACCTCTGGGCTGCAGCGACACCCGCCCCTGCATCAAGGACCCCCTACACGGGTCGTGACGGAATGCAGCAGTGACCTTTAGCATTTCCCGTACAGATGAGGTTTTGCCGCTTGGCCCTTTATCGCTGAAGACCCACCTGCAATGAAAAGTCAAAGCAATGGTGAAAGTCCTCGCTTAGTGGCGGAATTTTCAGAACCCGCATGCTGATAAGCGCAGGAAAGAACTCTTGAATTTGTCTGGATATAAAAGCTTCGAGATATCTAAATTCAGGCTATAATTGCAGACGTAGGAAAATAGCTAAATTAGGAGAATGCAAAACATATAACCGGCGCGTTTTAAAGCGAGCGTAAAATTGATAAGCCCTTTAAAGCAATTGCGTTTTTGAACACGTGTATGCAAATATAATTTTACTTTAGTGTTGAGGAATCAGTGCTTTTATGTTATGGTAGCTATGGATTTTTGAAATATGATCATTAATTTATTTTAGATTAGCTAGATAATTACATAAATAACAAATGAATAAACAGCATTTAACTTTCAAAACTAACTGCATAAAATAATAAAATATCACATAATTAAATATGTTTAACACGTGGCACTGACTTTGAATATATATTCGAAAGGCCGGTGACGTATTACATAAGTGATATAGAAGTGTGTGTGATGAATCTTTTTAAGGGATTAATAATAACAAAATCTTTAAAATGCAAGGAAGTATAATATTCTATAGAAAAGTAAGAGAATATTAACTGTCTTATTCCAATGTCCTCCGTAAGACCTGAGGCTTTGCATATATGTCATGATTTAATAACATATCCTCCAAAACCTATCTAATTTTACACAAAATCAAGAACAAAAACCATAAAACAAAGTTTTTAAATTTTATGACATAAGTTAATCCGAAGGATTATTCATTATAAACTTATTTTTACTGGTAATAAGATAATAATTAATGAAAAATTCTGTTAAATAATAAGCGGACCTTAAGTATTATAGTATGAAGCAAATGTAATATTGCCTGAATAATTAAATAGTAATTTAGACAGTTCGAAAGTAAAAAAAATAAGCCAAAAGTATTCCGAACAATACCCTTTTTTCATTATTCATAACTTAGGAAATGTCCTTTTTTCTTATTTTTTAGATTTGGTACGGCCCCCTATATTATAAACACAATGATTAAAGCGCATCCGACAGAAAATTCCCACAGAAATTATTAGCTTAAAAGCCTTTACATTTTATTATATTATTTTTATTAATAAAATCCCCAAATGCTATTGCTGGAAAATTTATACTCTTGAAGTGGAAAAGAAATTCCCTTTCTACTGTCAAGAAAAAATTAAATAAAGGGTTTACTGAAAGCTTACGCTCTTTGGGAAGCTTTAAATCTTATTTAATCTATTACAATCTCTAACCGTGCCTGTAATTTAGCAATAAGCAAAATGCTACCGCTCGTAAACAGAGTTGTATCTAAAACCAAGAAAACCGCGATTTCTGCAGATAACTCAAGTTTGGGAGTCACCCATTGGCGAATCTTTGGCGTCAGAATCGAAACCAAAAGAAGCAACCCTTTGTAGCCCCATATGAGAGCTGGCAGGCGGTCACGTCGTCTTCGAATTGCAGCGCTTGACCCGGCCCTAGGAGAGGGTCACCCATGCCCTATCAGTATGAAACACACGCCGTATCTTCTTCACGGACAACACTACATTCTAGAAATTGCTCACGCCCACACTCGGGAACCTCCTTTTGGATATTCCTTTAATAATCCCCCTCTACAACTACGAATGAGTGGGGGAAAAAAAGAAGAAAAGTTATGTTTCTTATAATTCCACTTTTTATGTCATCCGCTGAAAGATGTTAAGACCAGTGCCTGTATTTCACATGAATCCTTCGGGAAGTTTGCACGTTTTGAACCTCCTCTGCCTCAGGCAATACTTTCCTTTTCCCGGTTGGTTCAAGTCAACAGCTTTTGATAGGAAACACTCGAAAACTTAGAAATACTCAATATTAAGATTTTCAACATGTGATTGTACCAATTATTATTACAGCCAACTGATTATAATCGTTTTGGTAGCTAATAAGGTTTTGATTCAGTTTATCCCACGACTCTGAGTTTACTGCTACAGATGAGCTTCATTTTATGCATTTGGGAATTTATTTTAGCTTCTTTGAAGCTGTTAAGCCAGTTAAATCCAGCAATCAACCTAACTTTTATAAAGCTCCTCTTTTCCTACTAATTTTATTTGCGAATTTTAATGTTTATTCTTTGCTAAACTAGCCTACTGCCAACCTTTTAAGCTTTAAAACGATTCCTTTCTCTTTATTATCACCTTTCTGAATTTTATTGCGACGGTTAACGGGGTATAACTTCTTTATACATAGTTCCAACAGCACATCTCAAAGCCTTGAAAAATACCCATACTTAAAGTACCTCAGATTTGAAAATTGAGAATTTCTTTTTTATTTTGGTGATTAAAATGATTTAAACTGTATTTATCTAGATTTTTCTTACAACCAGTTTTACTATAAGTTCTACTATATAATTTTACAGTTTTATTAGTTTATGAGTAAAGTGTAATACGTAATTTCCGAAGTGCTATATTTGACAATGAATTATTTTGTTAATTATTAAAGCATATTGCTGATGACCAGCTACAAAACCAGACAAAAAGTAATGAAAATTTTTGATCGTATTACCGTTTGTAAATCTTGAATTTTAAAACGCTATGTTCAGCGTTTATGACTCAATGCATCTATTCATAAATAATTTTGCTCTTTAATGTGTACTGAATATGCAGTCTAATACGCAATTGCAACAATTTAATTTTACAAACATATGAATCAACTCCTCCAGTTGCAAATTGTATTTAATGTACTGAACACTCAGGAAGGCAGCGTTTTATGTCCAGAATGTTAAGATTTATTTATCAGTATTCGAAGAGGTTATTAAAATATTATTAAAATGAGGAACTAACTTTTGTGTGTGTTGTGATTAATGCCACCTGCCTGACGAAGTCAGATCGAGACCCGTGAAATTAAACGTGGCTAAGGGCTAGAATTTTTACGCCTGTCGTTAGCCTTAGCTTTGAGCATCATCCAGGTGACAGTACGATTTTTCTCGATTCCCTCCCCTCAATTTAGAGGAAGAAAACCCTGGGGATGGCCAGGGGCCTCCTACCTCTCTTCCCCTTCCACCAACCACACGAGAGGGCTTGCGGCTCAAAGGCTATTTAGAGTACCCCTATGCCGCAAAGGCACTATACATTTACAAACATCCATGTCTTCTCCGGGATTCGAACCCAGTCCCTACGGCATCGCAGTCAGTGTCGCTAACCACTATACCGGTTGGGCGACATCCTAACTTTTCTGTGTATTAGAATCTTAAATGATTTCCAAATCTTATATATATTCTAGTTTAAAATTTCCTCTCAGTAAATGCTACATTTCCATCTGATTAAAACGTTATGAAGCCAAAGGCCATTCGCTCACATCATTCCAAGCGTTTTCTCAATAACGATATGTACACTTATTAAGTATATTGTGTACGCATGACTTAGCAATTTAATTCTATTCAGGTAAACTGAATAGTGGAAAAGGAACCAGGACAAGCCAAAACAAATAATATCGCTAAAGGTGGTGCGAGGCTTTCAAGTCTATGAGATCTCACTGGGAAAAAAAAAATCCCTTCTGCATTTTGTTTACCAAGACCTTTCACAAAAGCAATGCCACACTATGAAAGTCAGAACATCCAAAAAAAAAAAAGAAGTCGCCACGCAAAATAAAATTGCTTCAAATGATGGAACTGATGAGAAACTAATTGCGTGTGAAGGGAAATAAAATGGAAGACTTGGGGTCATTTCGATCCCAAAGTCAATACTGAAACCCCCTCGTTTTCCAGTGGAAAAATCTAATTAGAATGTGTGCGCAAGGCTTTGAGACTCAATTGAAGACGCTGTAATTGGTAGAAGTCCTATTTTAAAGGTGTCACTCGTACTTCTCTGACTGACTGCAACAGTATTAAAGCAAACCCCTGCCCTGTAATGTTATATTACGTTAGATTGGAAAATCTTGCGCTGTCTGTCTTCAAGCGAGCCCAAATTCAATGAGTTTAATTTTCTTTCTACTATGAAGATATAATTATCAGAGATAGAAAAATAACATCCCCCAAAATATTTTTTTCTTATTTATTTACTTATCATTTTAGTAACAAAAAGAAAGATGAAATAAGCGAAATAAAAATTGGAATTTTTTCGAAATAAATACAATTAATTATAGGAAAATAGTTTTTAAGCTGTTTTAGAAAGAATTATTTCTATTTCTTTCGTTTTCGAAAGAACCTAAATTTTTTTTAGTTTTAGTAGGTTATTTAAATGGTATTTTGGGCATTTTATTGAACTACGTTTTGTGAAGATAAAAACACGATGAGGCTTGTGAGGGTTTATTTCATTTTAAACCAACTCGGTTTAATTAAACCTCACAAACTTCTTTCAATGGTGATGTTGTTTTAATATCTAAATGCTGTAGAATTTTACTAGACAATTTATTATTAATTTAATAGATGTTATTAGCAATATTCAGTTTGCATATATCAATCGAAAAAAATTATTTATATTTTTATGTAATTCCTACTTCAAGAAATTTTCTTTGTTCCCCCTTCTTTAAGGAAAAGGATGTTTTTCAAATCCCAGAGAAAATTCTGTACGGTCATTAATATTAAAAATCAAAGCTTCAACAGAAAATTAAAAATATTTTTAATGGACAATTCTTTCCCATTTATATTTCAATTTACAAAAACAAATGTTGCCCAAGTTATAATTATTTCAAAATATGTAGCTACTTTCCAAGTAATCATTTTAAATGTATCATTTTTTTAGAAATGATAGCAGAAACATTAATTTTTTTTAACTTTTGTATGATTGCAGAATAACTTAACAAAAAATAAATTTAGAATCTTCTCTATAAACAATCTGGAGCAAGTCAGCGATAAACATTTAACTACTTTTAACCATTTCGGTAGCTTTAATAAATCTTTAATTATAGAGGGAAAGGATACAAGCATTCAAAAGGTTTAATCCAACCCATTATTAAATCTAGATGATTACTTTTATTATCTATGCCTAAGATTCCATTGAAAGAGCATTAAATGCATTTCGATAGAAAAAAATTTGCTAACCTAAAAAAAGGGACAAATTATCGCTAAAGAAAATAACCATTAGACGCATCATACTGTTATTTCGTTGCCTAACGCTGAAAAAACTATTTCGGATACAAAGAATAAGAGAGATACCGGTTTTTGAACTTAAGATAGTAGAAATTTGCACGAATGTCTCTTATCTCAAATACTTCATGTAAATTCCCTGCTCAGTACTATTTATACGTATTTTGTAACAATAACAAACCATGGAACCTTTACCATACCTGGAATACTAATAAAGGTACTTAAAAAAGAGTTTCTTAATTTTTTTAAAAAAAATGCTTATTTTAATATCTTTATCTGAGGTCGCCATGAACATTTTGCCATTGGCAAGGATGCTGTTTTTCGAAATGCATCATGTATGCATTTCAAAAAATGTTTTAACTACTTTGGGTGAACTTTTTCGTCTTGATTAAATATGCCTTTTAACTCTAAAATAAATTGTCTATGCGAGGTTTATAAGAAAACGACTGGTATAAAGACTGTTTCTTGCACAAGCGTATTGAAGGCGTAGTAGCCTCCAAAATAAACTAGGTTAATTGCATGTTATACCGTCATATTAAAACAAATATATAAAATAAAATTTAAAGTCAATTCCTACTTAATTCAACAAAGAAAAATTTTATTTTAGTTACTTAAATTTAATTAAATGAGTTAATATTTGAAAAAAACTGTATGCACATCAAGTGTCATCCACTACAAGTTAAAAAAAATATATTCGAAGCCAAGAAAAAATTCGTTAGAAAACTTACTGGCGCCATCTGTTGGTGCTAAGTTCTAACTTCATTGGAAATAATGCAGAATAAATTTAAAATTAAAAAATAAAATTTAATTAATGAATTAATATTTAAAAAAAACTATATTAACATCAAGTGTCATTCAATACAAGTTTTAAAAAGTGTATTTGAACTTCAGTGGATGAATACAAAGTATTTTATTAACGACTGAAAATTTGATCAAGATATATATATATCTTGTATCGATAGCTTTAGAAATCTTAATAGGTCTCCAGTCTAGTTCAAAGACTCTTTTTGTATCTACATTTGTTGTGTCTCTTGTACACCACTTTCTTTATTCTTTGGTATTTTAGGTTTTAAAACTTTTTTTCACTTTTATTTTATTATACTATATATATATATACATATATATAGGGAGAGAGTAAAGTAATAGTAGGAATTGAAAAAGGAGAAGCTTTTAAAATATATTCTCATTCAAATTTAATTCATATACTGAGAGGTATAATCGTTGGATTTTAGAATGTAATAGTCATGTGTGAATAAGTCATTAAACAATGTTAAGCTTCAATTCTGAGTTTGTTTTTTGTAAATTTGCATTAAAAAGGCAATAGGTTTTATGAAAATTTTACAGGCATACCATGAAAATAACAAAATTATATTAAAGCTCTTAAAATTTTAATTCCAAGACCTGAAAATTAATTATGAACTTTCAGAGCATTGAGAAAAAAATATGTACACAATTATACACATATATTCAACTTCTTCAATACATAAACTGACATACTATTTCAGATAAAATATCTTATTGTAATCAATATATATAATAATTGTATATCAATCTAATGGCCTAAAATAGTGCTTCTCAAACTTCCAATATTTTCATCCCAATTTTCAATCATATTGTCACTACCCCCACCACAATAACAATGCATTGAATGCAATAATAGCGCACTTTGCCCCTCAAGCTACAATATAATTTTAACTATAAGCCGTACAAATTATCAAAATATTAAATTTGGTATCTAACTTTGTATATTACAAGCCCATGGGACAGCCACTACTAATTATTGAATTGGTCCTTAATTTATTATTGATAAGTTAATTATCAAATACATTATGCAGCACTGATGCATTTATAAGTACATTATAAAGTGTATTTTATTTCTTATTATGTCGGAATGTATTTTAATTTGCTTCCTTTCTGTAAATTAATAGTTTTTAAAATAATGTTTTATTTTCGACATCCTCGCATCCCCCATGTAAGGGGTTTCACTCCCCCGCTAAGAGGGGCGCACCGCACAGTTTGAGAATCGCTGGTCTGTAGTCTATAACGGTGCTCCGCAACCTTTTTATCGCTGCGGACTGGTCAACGTTTGATAATTTTACCGCGGTCCGATGAGGGTGGGGCACGTTGATTGTTTATATTTTAGATTGTTTTGATTTAACAATTTTACCTTAGTTACTTTTAAATATGCCTTCAGAATAAAATATAGTTACACCAAAAATGAATAAAAGTGATTTCCGTGGAATGTTGCGCAAATCCGAGAAAAATGCACCACTTTAATATAAAATGGCAATAGTTTAATGTTTTTTAGGCGGCCCGGCACCATTTTGATCCACGGACCGGGGGTTGCGGATCACTGGTCTATAATACCGTAATAGTGGTATTATAATAAGCATCGATATCGAAACTGATTCAATCAATTGCATATACAGACTTCTTTGATGGGAGAAAGGGGCTTTCATTCTAAGAAACTCGTAGACGAAAGTGCAAGGACATAATCTGTCTCTGTGATAAAAATTATTAATCTTTTGGTCCATAGGGAAGGTGAACCTCAATCCCTTTGCTCTTGAATGCCCCGCATCATACAATAAATATATTAATTAAAACAATAAAAACATGGAAAATATTATTAAACTAATTTCTGTGCAATTTAAAGTTAACTTATCAGAAAAAGTCTTCTTTTTAAAGAACTATTTTTTCAATATAATTCAAAAGAAGCTTTTAAATTTAAATATATGTGTTAGGGCACGCCTTTTTTATCGGTACTACATATAATTTTTATTAAAAGAATATATTTTTTCTTGAATTGTGTGTAAATAATGTAATGCTATTAATTTCGTGAGCATTGTAATGAATACTTTTCAGTTATATAAAGAAATTGTTTAATGTATCATTCACACACACACATTCTGTTGCAGTTTTCAAAGCTACAAAAATTATACTCATATTCAATTATTCACTTAAGCTATTATTCGTAATTGCAAAAAATGGGAGATTATCTCTTCAAATACGTTACAATCTGTTATGGAAGTCGTTGACTCAACGCTGTTTGTTATTAATACTTCTATTAAAGCGAGGAAGAATTGGAAGTGAACCGCAGAAATTAATTAAAGGTGAGGTGTAACCCATGCTTGGCACGCCCTCGCCCTGATTTCCATAAAAATGTAGTCCAGAAACGATACTATAGTTTTCTGAGATGAAAATACTGCATTGTTATTTATTTCACTTAAATCCCGCCGTCGCGAACTAACACCAAATGAGGAAGGATCCAAAATATTTTTTCAAACTTTTCTCTTCCCTAAGGAGTGGAAGGGGGTACAAAAATGACAAATAAAAGGCGAATAATTGTTTGAGGGCGTTCTCTTCATTATTCGTTAATTGCAATTTGACATTATACGCAATTGTTGCGTGTGTAAGGAAAGGAATTAGAACTGAACAGATAAAGATTCATTGTAAAAGGCGTCAAGGCGTTACCGTTATAATTTGTTAATTGCAATTTGACAGTTTTGCAATTATCCGAGAATAATAATGAAAACGAATTAAAAATGCATACAAAAAGGGGCTTTCTTAAGAAAAAGTTTGAAAGGATGAACTGTTTATAGAAGATGCAAGCTAGGAAAAACTATATATATATATAAATCACTTTAATTCCCAATTAAACAGAAAATACACTAACACAACATTATAACACTCTATATTTTTCAGATCAAATGACCCAATTAAATTTTATTTCAATACTAAAGAAGTTTCTTATACTATACACTTATATTTTTTTACCAGTGCTTCTAGGGATTACTTAGGAAACATTTGATCTTATTTGTTATTTGTCTTATGTTATTGTTATAATGTTACATCAAAATCAAAGCTTCAGGACAAGAAAGCTTATCGTCTGTATAAAATACTTGAGAAAGTGTTCGTTATCGTCGCAATATTTGCAATACGAGGGTTAGAAGAGGGGTGGACCTTGTAACTTTGAACCTCGGTCATGTGATGAGGATGACCTCTTCAGACTACTACTCCACTCCACGCCACCTGAGAATTTTGAGCCTTAACACAGCGTTTCTCAAACTGGGGGTGCTCCCCCTAGTGGGGCGTGATATCCCTAAGTGGGAGGTACAAGCATATCGAAAAGTCGAAAACAAAAGATTTAAAATATTATCAATTTACTGAAAAGCAAAACAAAATACATTCTGACATAATAAAAATAAAACACACATTTACACTATTATAATACACTTATAAATGTATCGCACACTGTATTTGATAGTTAATTTAGTGGGTAGCCTAGTGGTTAGAGCATCGGACTCCAGACCGGAAGGCCTGGGTTCGATGCCCCCGATGCCACCAAACACCCTCCGAGTACACACGGAGTACGTGCTCGTTAAATCAGTGGGTCCGTAGTCTTGTGGGCTTAATCACGAGCGCAGGGACTGGAGAATATTTCCCTCCCCTTCAGTTTACATGCAGAAATTGTGGAGGTGGAGATAGAGGTCGTGTCGCCATCTATCGTCCTTTCGGGGAACTTCACCGAGCTAAAATCGTACTGTCACCTGTATGGTGCTCGAGGCCAACGACAGGCGTACCTCTTGCCCATGCCACGATGAATTTCGTGGGCTTCGATCTGACTGCGTCAGACAGGTGGCATCAGAAAACAACAACAACAATACTAAGTTAAGAACAGGTTTAATAAGTATTAGTGACTCCCATTGGTTTGTCATAGGTAAAATTATATAAAAAATTTAATACTTATCTTGAAAATTTGCATGGTTTATAATTAAAGTCGTAGAGTAGCTTTACGTCAAAGTATATTATTGTTGAATTAAATATATTTTTATTGTACGGGGAGGCGCTTGATGAAAATTATGTTTGAAAATATGTTATGGTCGTAAATATTTAAAGTTTGAGAAGCACTACCTTAACAGATTTAACGTGCATCAGTGCCTCTAGACGGCAAGGTTTCAAAGGCCATAGGGCTCGAACCTATGAAACTCTGGCCACTAGTTCATGACCCTAACCACAAGGCTTCTGTGGCCTCATAAAGTACTTGAAAGCTCTATATTTTTTTGTAATGAATGCTACGTGATCTCTACATAATATATTTTTATAAAACAGAGAAAATTGTTGTCGAAAAATTTCAACAACAACAATGGCACGGTCATTGTATGATTACGGATGAACTCAAATACTTCTGATATCTCACAAAAAAAATAGATATTCCTTTTATCTCCTTCCATTTCTGCAAATTATCCCCAAAATCAATTAACGAAAATAGAATTTGCGGTACACTCAGTAAGAAATGGATCCAAGAGTTGTATTCCAATAATCCACCATACGTTATCCTCTTTTATTTTTTTAGAATCTTATCTTACAGATTGTCTCACCTAGTACTTAAGAAGTTCAAAAAAAGAACTATTAAGGCAAACATCAAAACAGAAACTGAGAATAGTGGGAATGAGTAGAATTTAAGAAATCCGAAGGGCGTCTCGGATCGAGAAGCTGAGCGACCGGTTCCGCGGAGATCGGGTGAGCGCTCGCCTATCCGAAGCATAAATTGTGATTTATGGAGAAGAGAGCTGAGAGACCAAGTTCACGAGATTGAGAAATGGAGAGTCACGTTCGTCTCATTCGTCTCCCAAACTCTTCAAAGGATTCCGAAAGAAACTTTTTTTCTGAAGAGTACTTAAAAAAAGAAAAAAGATACTTCTTTCGGGTTCTTAAGCACTAATTTGATATACAGATAGTACATGGTTAGAAATTCGTGTGCCAGAGTTAAAAAATCATTCTCTCAAGAAAAGAGAAAAATAATGTCAACATTGTATAAAAGTAAACTGATTGTGAGTTTTAGGTCGGATAGATATTTTTTATTGAATATTCTCTACGGTTTACTGATGACAGTTTAGTAAAATGACAAAGAAAAGATCCGAGGACAATTGAAACAGAAACAGACTATTCCCCTTGAAGATTTGTTTTGAGAAAATGACGAATGGTTAAATGAAGCGAATAATTTAGTAAATTGTGATGAAATGAATTTTAATGCTTGTTTAGTGGAGTAAGGAACATAATTAAAATGTGTGTTTGTGTGGTAAAGATAGTGAAAAATATGTTTGTGGTTTCCAAGACTAATTTATTGAAAACAAAGTTTTATGAAATAGATAAAAATATTTAGAATTTTAACTGAAAATGAGTATCATCTATTTTTCAAAGTAAAATCACTTGTCGAAATGAAATAAGACAGTTTCCACTCATATACGTTAAAAATTTTATTTGATAAAATACGAGTTCATGAATTATAAAGAGCAAAATTTAACATAAATTAATTAACAAATTTTGTTTCTCAAGGAAATAGTTTCCAAAATGCTTATCATTATATCAGTCATTTAAATCATTGCAATTACAAAAAGAATGATTTAATTAACTTTAACTCAATGAGTAGTTATGGCTTTCAACAGTTTCTTGCTCTAATGTTTCTAAAATATACCAAATATTATGTACTAAAATTAACATAATTAAGACTCAGTAGTGCACACAGGAATTTTTCAGGGGGTTCGAAAGTTCACCATTCTTGTATCATGCTCCTTTTGATTTTGTCGATTTTCGGGAACAAAACACAGTAAAAAACTAATTATTGAATAAATAATTAACATTAATTAATAAAATTAATCATTAATAACAAATATTTAATTAAATTTTACGTCCTATATACTTAAAATTATAATCAATCGGAAAAAAATCAAGGGCTTTGGGGGAGGGTCCGGACCCCAGGACCCCCTTATGTGCGCTACTGTTAAGACTTAAATACATTTAGATTAATAGTAAATAAATATTAATAAAATTTTTTATTGTAAAGACTAATTTAATATTACTTCAGATACTACAAAACTAAAAGTTACTGATGCAAAAAAAAAAAAATTCCAGCTAAATACTTTAGAAAGAAAAAGGACACGAATATTTTCTTATTTTGAAAAATATAGAGTAGACCATATCAAAATGGAACAAAATTAACCTAAAAGATAATATTGAAATAATAAATTTAAACTAAACTTATATAAATGTATCGGCCAAAAAAGTAACTTATTATTTAAAAAATTATAGCTATATTTGCTGAGCACGTTCTTTTTTTATAATAATAAAAATTAAAATATGAAATTAGTTTCTTTTTGACAAAAATCTTACTAGGCGATAGGAGAAATAATTTCTCTTAGTTTCTAACTTCTAAAATCTCCATTTTAAGGTATTTCGTCATAATTTGTTTCACTACGGCGCTTGTCTTTCTTCCAAGAGTCTCGATAAGTGTAAGTGCCACCCGCCACAACAAAGTCTGGTACTTAATTTTGTTTACTTGACATCCAACCACTGATAAGGTGGGCACACGACGTGTATGAATCAAATGGACCAGAAAAGGTTTTATTTCTCCAAAGAATCGGATCCAAGGTCTTCGTGTGGCATTTACTACCTTGAGGGACATCCTGACCCCTTCGTAAATCTCAACGCAGTGGATCTTCAAAGAGCTGCTGATAACGAAACTTTGCTACGGATTATGTGGAGTGTGAAAAAAATGTGTCCCGCCCCTTCTTAGATTAGAATGGTTATCTCCCCAACTTGCCTTTTGACTCCGAAAATGTATTTCGTGTTGCTCTTTGTTAGAGCTCTAGTCAGCGTCTTTGGTGGTCCGCGTAAGTCAGTGTGAGAGGCCACTTTCTCATATACTTAAGGGTTTGCAGAAAAGGTTACTGATGCCTTTAGATAAGTACAATGGTACTTGTATTAGAACTTATTTGAATAAAACGACCGCCTGAGATGACACCCATAATTTCAGTTATCAGTTGCTCTGTGTGTGTTTACCCTTGGTGTGCAATATTAATATCCCAAATTTAAGTGGATGATGACTGAGATTTCGTAAAAGGTAATCTCATCGTGAGGCTCTGTGTGTCAAATTTTTTTTAATAAAAGAACAATTATGTAATGACAATGGATTATTTTCTACTAAAGGTTACAAGACTAAATATTATAAAGAACTTCTTAATAGGTAATAAAAAATTAATATAATTAAGAGAATTAAGCTTTTCCCCTGCCCTATCATTTAATAAACATTGTTCTTAATAATCTTACTCAAGTGATATATTTTTTTAAAGAAAAAAAGATCGTATTAAATCAAGGGTGGACAAATAGCAGTCTCCCCGCTAAAACAATCAGAAAAACAACTATAGAGAATATTTTCTTCATTTGGGTCGACATATATTTTTGAGCTAAGTTTTCTTGCACGAAGATCAACAAGAGTATATATATATAAAGTTGGTTGCGACAGTAACTTTACTTGTTGAAATCCTCATTACAGCCTTAATCTCGCTCCTCATTTTAAAACAAACTGCAGAAAATTCTGATAAGATACATTTGTTTCAATTAAACTGATTCTAAAATTAAATGTGCTTGCAGCTGTAAATCATATGAAATTAGAGCAATAAATGAATTGAGATAGTCACTATTTTATTTAATACATATTTATTGATTTTTAGGGTGCAATTTATATCTTTTCTGAGTTGCAATGTTAACTAATGAATACAATCCTTTTAAAAAGGTGAGGTCCTCCAGCTTCCTTTCGCTTCCACAATAAGTCCCACGTTCCAAAACAATAACCTGTCCTTATACTAAACAAAGATATGCTAAATGAAGTATCTGTTTCAATTGAAGAATCAGATCTAATTTGATTTGGTTTTATCTATTTAGTATCGTGTTAAATCTATATATCGAATGATTGGTGAAGTACTTCGTAATTTTGTACTACAGTCAGACGAATTAAAAAAAGGGGGGGAGGATTTTAGTCTTAATATTATATATACCTATCAACGCTTTTAAATCGAGATAATTTCTAAACTAATAAATCCTTTGAAAACATTCGAAAGCCATGAGAAATAATCTTAATTTTTAGTGGGCATAATTCAAAACAAAGTGATAAATTGAAAATTGGCTTCGACATTTCAAATCCATATTTGTCTCTTTCAGAGTCTTCTTATGCAATCACCTCATTTATGAGACAAGAAAGGCGCATTCACTTAAAAGGCAAATGAAATTATAATTCTTTTTAATACTTTTGTAGAATTAATGAGAGGGATGGGCCGATATGGGACGGCGGGAACAATTAGTTACCCTCGATAACAACAAAATCTAACTCTGCCTAGCAGGTGAGCAGGAAATCTTAATAACAATATCTTGTCAACTACTAACCGGTACAGCAGTTAAAAGTCGCACCCATCCCAACACTCTCAGTTATCACTGGCGGTTTCAGTAATTTATGTCCTCGAAGAGCCATTGTTAGACAAAGGATTCGTTGATGGTAAAAAAGTTCGCGTGCGTCCTGTTGCGCCACTATTCTCAAGACAACGAAACTTTCTGGAGAAGTGGGTGTCAAAGAGGATATAATGTGGACATCGCTTCCTTATGCTAATTTTACGGGAGCGGTGTTAGAAAACTGACACGAGTGATTTGTAGACTTTAGTGCTTCATTAGGGCTATTTCTGCTTTCAAAAAGCACTTCATCCCAGCTTATGCACTCAGACGGTTGCATTTGCTCGTCAGTTTTCTACTTTATGAAACTACTTTTAGTGTATTTGTTTTGAAATATACTTGTTTGCTGTTCAAAAATGGTTACCGAAAAGATGGATGGAAATATTTCAACAATTGCAATGCCGAAAAGTCAACTTACTCTGTTTAACAGCTATTATTGGTCTGTATCAGTAGATAGCCAATTAATCTATCATTGTGCGATAGATTTTCTTAAAAATATATTTTCTTATTTTATATTTCCTCATAATAAATTAAGTACGAGGAAAATACTTTAAATTGAGTTTTTAAGTATTTAATTCAAATAAGGGATTTAATTTTGTTACTTGACATTTAATGTGTGGCATTCAGTAGTTTTTTAAAAAAATATTTTCAGTGTTTATTTTTTATTATATTTTCTCTTTTTTTTACATTTGTTTTATCTAAATAGGAATATCATGGAAGCTTTTATGCTCAGTTTCAATTCGGTCTCTGGATTTGAAAAGTTCACTTAAGACGCCATACATTTTCATTTTTTTCCCTAAGTGTTTTCATTTAGGTTTCTCTTTGAGCTTAGAAAGTACAGAAAAAATGCACAAAAAGAACGAATACAAAAAGGAGGGTAAAAAAACAACGTAACCTTAATAGCCTTGACTCTTTATATAACACACGGAATGAGTCAATATGTGTTTGAGATGCCCTAACGCATAAGCAATGGAGTTTACATAGAGAAAATCCTTAACCTCTTGAACATCTTCTACTGTGGCTCGTTTTTATATATATACATAAAAGTATATTATAATTCCAAGATATGAAAAACATTTCATCAAATTGTCATTGATTCCGCACAGAGGAAGAATAAATAACTTATTCAATACATTCATTTTCCATTCCCTAAAACTGAGACAAGTGATAAAATATATAAGCAAATACAAATAACTTTATTGAAGCAAATTGAAAATAGGCTTTCAGGATTTGAATTTATTGCAATTTATTTCGAACTTGTTATAAAGCAGTTTAACAGGCGGCAATACTCATAATTGGGTAAATACATCATTTTTAATTTTGTTACGTATGAGGTAATTCTTTGACTAATTACCCATGGAGAACATGAGGCAGCCTAATTTGGCTTTGTGTCATAAATAAATGTTTTTCTAGATTAACCCAAGTTTTATTAAGATAATATAATAAATATATCAATGAAAGAGATAATATCGTAAAACCTTTTGATTTCCTTTACTCTATAAACATTTCACGTTTTTCTGACTGGCATATTATACCGGTTCAGCTATTTCAACGTCTTTGATTTTGTCTTGCAGTCTCTTTAATACGCGTATAGACTTAATAATACAAATCTTCATGCAATTTACCTCTTACTAGGAAAAATTTTTATATCCGCAAAAGTCACTTTTCATGCTAGAATCAGTGTTAATTGTTTTGAACTTGAATTGGTGATGACGTATCTCAGAACTGAAGTTTGAATTTTTTTATTAAAACCGAATACTTAATACTAAATAGCGCTTATTTTCTTCAGGGGGATTTAATTCGATTTTAACTGATGTGCATTTAGCTAATTTGTAGTATTCAACTAAGTCTAACTGTGGTGACACCTCTGTTGACTCAAATTCCTATTTTCACACTACTCCTTGACAGAACTCGAGAAATAATGGTAAATATTTATATAACAACCTTTATAATTTCCTAATTATTTTTTAAGAAACCATATACCGAGCTGATGATCCTTTAATCTCCTTAGTCTTCCGTACAAGTTCGTGTGGTTATCACACACGTTTAATTTTACTATACTCAAAGAATTGAGAGATACTTAAAAGTAAGCAATTTGGTTGGATTGTCGTTTCGGCCATTTATCCCAAGTTTTTTTCGCCAAATTGATAAAGGGTCAAAATAGCCAAATGGTAGGGTTTCTACTCCAAATCACAACACGCAAAAATGCGCCAAATTGGCGACTTTTCAAAACTTGGCGGACTAGTGGCCGATTCGACAATTTCACCCTAGCAATTTTCCTTTCCAACAAATAATGAAAAAAACATTTTTGATGTGAATACATCAGGTATGGAATATGAACATATTGAATGCAGGATAAAATTCAGAATTTCCTTAAATTAGTTTTCATGTACGTGTTAACTTATGTAATTATACGTGTTACGTCTAAAATATGTCCTAGATTTATCCAAAAAAGTTACTGTAGGAAATTGTTATTTTTTTTGGGGGGGGAGGGGGTAACGCAAATGATTGAAATATCAAAGGAACACATAAAATATGGGTTTCTTTAAGTCTGTCTCTCAAGTACTTTTTTATTTTTAAAATTTATTTTAATTTTCTATTACATTGCTCACCCTGTAAAAATCACGAGATTAACGTCATTTCCAAAAATATAGCAAGGAATAATGAAGTTAACATCTCTACATGCACCTCATCACCTAAGGTCACGTAAACTGAGATAGGCCTGGCCCTCTTGGGCTATTGTACATTACGTTCCAATAAAATTTCATGCGATGAGGTTTGGAGATGTATAGCGATTTATATGTTTTTCTCATTAACGTAGCAGAAAACTACAAGGATAGTATGAAATAGTCTACTACGTAGCTCTACTGCAACGTTAACGAGGCAAATCAAATTTTTTCAATTCTAACAGACTTTTCAAAGCAATCGAAACAGTGTGCGAATTTCTCAGATTTGTGTAATTGTGTATATTTTCACCAAAGTAGTTGATGGGAAAGTTAATAAAAAGGCCAAATGCAACTGAATAAAAAAGACCACTCGAAAAAAAAAAGTTACTTTCCTTCTTATTACAGAAGTTGTCAATCGAACGCACGAATCTGACCACATCAAATAACTCATTCATGCTCTCCCGCATACGTTCCGAGTGAATTTCGAATAAATCAAATGGAAACGAGAAAGTCTAACCTCTCCCCCCTTCCTAGTTTCAGAAGATCCGATTTATTAGAACACATGACAAATCATCGATTATTTAGGATTCTCTTAAGTATCAAAGCGGACCGCCTATTGAGTTCAAATTACATTGCATAACCTCTCTCCGTTTGCTTTTGGACGATAGAGCGGGGTGGGGAGGGATTCTTTCCCCGCACGAATCCAACTTCAGTCCCGATTCTCTATTTTATATGGGTCAAAATGTTGAACAAGACTGGCCAAAACGAATTGACCTTTTATTTACCTTTTCTTACAGGAACAAGATCGACTGTGCTAATGTACTCGCATCATAAATTATTTTTCCTCATTTTCCACTTCTTAAAAAAGGAAAAAATTACATCCAGAGAAGTACTTCCTGAAGATACGAGGTAAAGATTGGTAAAAAAAAAAAGGAAAAAAAATCATCTCGCACTCGCAATGTGATGTATGATTTCATCGAGTTTTTCTGTAGATATACACTCGCTTCTTAAATTAGTAATCCCCATTTTTAATGGAATTTCGTAATTTAACCCATGGGTGCAATTTTAGTGATAAGCTTCTTCAGGTTAAATAATTTTAGTTATATTTTTTATCCACGTTAAGTAGTCCACTTCTGATTCGACAATTTAGAAATTTTTTTAGGGGGGTGGGCCTAATTCTTTTAAAAAATAGTCAAACTTAGGTTTTTAATGGTTTTAGAAAAAAAAAAGTTTTTCTTCTTATTAACAAAAAGAAATTTTAATGCCGAAACTGATTATTTGGTATATAGGACTCGTTGAGAATACGGAAACGTATGGACGATGCAACAATAGGCTATCCACGAGGTCCAGCCAAATTGGCGCTTTAAGCTAGAACAACGCCACACCACTATAGAACCTCACTGCCGAATAATCTATAAATAGTTAACTAAGTAGACGATTAGATATAGTAATGATTATAAATAATGGTAGACACTTGTGGACGATATTGCCCCATTATTTCGTTACAGAACTATATTTTCATAGCCACTTTTACGATTCAAGATTAAGGATTTACATTTTTTCCTAGTCCGAGGAGTTGCATCTCTTTCAGATAAGTACAAATTGATTCTTACACTTTAGCTTGTCTTATCTGAAAATCGCGTTTTCTGGTGTAAAACTTTGAAAAGTAAATTATTACAATTTCTTGCTTGTAATCCTTTCGAGTTTGATTCAATGGCTTCTCCACCCACACTGCGTTCAGACCCCCTAATCCCCACCCTTTGAAAACTTTAAATCTCCAGCAAGATCTTCTCAACCAACATAAGGAGATATCGCGACAACGATAACTACAGTAAAGACACAATTATACCTGTAATGTATAAGAGGATGACATGATGCTTGTATTGACTAGTATGCATGACATTTCTAGGCATGATACTTGTCTAGCAATGTATTTTAAGAATGGGAAAACCTTGAATTACATCAGTAACATAGAGAAACTATTAATATCTCTGCTTTAAAAACCCTTCTAAATGTTATCAGTAGTTAGGAAATCTCTATATCTTCAGTTTGTATGAAATGTGTTTGAAACACTGTCATCTAGGGGATTCAATCCTACGTTGAGTTTTCTCTTCTGGTGGTTTATCTTCGAAACCAACAATAATATGCACGGAAGGTATGTCGTGTTCTATATCCTACCACAACTGATGAATAAAACACAACCAAAATCAATAAAAGTAAAACATAGTTTTTTCGGCTTGTTTTTAAAAACAGCGAGTGAATGAATTCACTTCGATCACGCAAGCCTCCAATCATCCCAATGCTTGACAGTTCTGGGATCAAATATGTCATGCCATTTCAAGCGCCTTATTAAAAGCACAAACAAATTTTCTCGTCTACAGCCCACTTAATAAAGCGCTATTCCTCGTTAACGGACATGTCTTTTGATAATTGAATGCTGTTCTGTAATTATCACGTCAAAACGATGAAAAAGTGTGTGAACTGGATTTGATTACGGTCTTTGCTCTCACAAACATCGAATGATGGCTGAATTTTGTACAAATTGGTTGGGTTGGATTCGCGCAGAAGGCTTATTACGACATCTCTCATTCGACCAACAGAAATACGAGATTACTTTCGCGAGTTTTTTCTTTCTTTCTTTCATTTTTCTTTTCTCTTTCCGCATTTAACATGCATTCTATATAATTCAGTGATTTCCGTACCGTTCTTCGAGTTTAAGGTGAAAAATTGATGGTTTTTATCTTCGAAAACCTGAATTGTGAATGTTTTTTTTTTAATCTGCCGAAACCAAACTCATCTTCACGTTTTCTTTCGACATTCTTCTTGACAGACAGACGCTGAATTTGAAGCCATTCAAAAACTTTGATAATCATTTGAATTACCTTCCTCAATGGCGAATCCATTCACTGCTCATGGAAATGCCCCGAAGTGTAAAATATTGATTCTTGTTTCATTGAGAATTTTTCCCAATGCATTTTAAATTCCACGTAGAATGTTTTTTAAATGCACTGTTCCGTAAAACTATTAAGCTATTTTTATTACGTGACATTACATTTAGAATTTGAAGAGACAATAACTGTTTTGAAATAATTTTGATTTTTCCTGAATATACATGAAGATAATGTCTTTGCAAATACTCTCAAAGTTCAATACGATGTATTTTACCATGTTTTCATGTATTCAGAATATTTATTTGGAATATTGTTACCGAAAAAAAAAAGACTTTTTTCCATTATCTAATTTATTGAGAAACTTCTTATTTTCAGAAAATATAACAACTATTTTTTAGGGAGGGGGGACGGGTAAACGAGCAAGTTAAATAATTTCTTAAAATATGTCTCATCCATGTTTTCACCAACATAGTACTTTTATGTATTATTTAAATTGAAGTTGCATTAAAATTAGTAACATTTGACAAAACGTTAGTTTTATATAAAAATACGCAAATTTGACTACATTAACTTATTAAAAGCTATACATGCATAACACACAGGGGGAAATATTATGACTTTAAAACTGATTAATAAACTGTGTTCAGCTAGAAAATTTAAATCAAAAAAACAAGGACTTTTTTTTTTATTACTTTTGGTTTTAGATTTTATTCTATTCAATATTCTGTTAATTTTATTACGATGAAAACGATACTGATCGAAATTTAAATATTTTTATACTAATGTGTGCTAATCGCCTATGGTTTTTAGTTTTAGATTTTCCTCACTATAAGAAACATAAAAAACACAATGCTATATATAAATTCATTTATTTTCATACGGATTTTGTTATTGAATATTTAAGTATTAATAAATAGAACCTTGAATTTTTAAACAAGGCACAAGCCTCTATCCAGTGCTCAAATATTCGTAAAAGTAAAATTCATTCGGATTCATTCATGTGTTACGCCTGCAAAATATTTATTTTCACTTAACACAAGTAATTCACACAAGACTGCATGATACGTGAATAAAAGAACAATAACTATAAGCTACTCTTTCAAAATATAATTGGGTCAGTTGGTTGACTTCGTGAATGCAAAATATTTTAATTGTATTGCGCATAAACAATTTTGCCCGTTAATACTCGTACATGTTCAAAACTTAAATGAATAATTAAAAAAAATATGAAGGAAAAAATGAGAAACACGAATAAAAGTGAAAAGGACATAAAAACATCGGTAATAAATGAGAGTATTGTTTTAATAGTCAAAAATATGCTCTTTTTCGCTTTGATATTAATATATTTTTCCGCAATGTTACAAAAATGTACATTGTACTCTATAAACAAATCTCCATATAAAATTTCATTCTTTTTGAAAACTTTGTCTAAGGTTTTATTATTCTTCCTTTACTTGGAAAATCAGCTCCATATTTTTTTGACTGTATATTTTTAAGGATAGAAATAAGGTATTTCAAATTACAGTACTCTTAAACTTTCTAACATAAATCTGACTACGTGATTGCTACGTCAGAAATTCAAAACTCTTCATGATAAAACGTAAACATCATCGATAAAAAAAAAAGCGACGCATTTTAATTTTTGGTTTGATTTTTAACGTCACGCTCTAAAGCAACACAATGGCTATTGGCGACGGACCTCGTTATTTTGAACCTCAATCAAATGACGAGGACAATACCTGAGCTGGCATATCTCCCGTAATGCGGTTTCAAATGGTGATCAATGCCAAAATATAGCGAGTCATGGAGATATATGTTATAGTTACCATCTATTAGAAAATCTCAACTCTATAAAAGAAAAAGAAAAAAAAGTGAAAATTCCGGTTTTTGCATCATTTGTTGTTATATTTGCACTTAATTAAAAATGCAATTGACAAAGCAAATACTTTTTAAATTATTGAAGCCGGAGCCTTAAGAATCTATAGAGAAATCAGCCCTGCTAGCAAAAAAATTTCATTTAACGCATTTTAAACATATTTTACACATTGCTTCTTATTTGTTGATTTCATTTTTTGACTCTATTTCTTCTCTGTTTAAAATAGAATATTAAAATGTTTTATCTGTGTGCTATTTCGGGTTAGATAAACTTCATTTCTTTTGCTTTTGTAATACTTAGGAGCACTACCGAATTTTGTTTTCGAAATTTTAAAATCAATTCGGACACAAATTCTATTTTAATGGAGATTTAATTAATTCGGAAAATATTACCAGAGAGAGCTTTATATTTTTATCATTATGGTTAGAGGAGCTTACGCCTAGCGCAAAGCATTAAGAAAATGGGAAAAATATATCATTTGTTTTCCCTTATCACAAATAAGATTCATACTAAATAAAAATCTCTTAGAATGAAAAACCTCGAGTCAGATTTTTGCTCATAAAGTTGATTTAACAAGTTTACAAAGAACTAAATTCCTTCTAGACAGCTGTGCCTTTGAAAGCCACTTGTAAAAAAAATTAGACATAACAGAGCATTTGAAAAAGATTGCGACTAATCCAACACAAATCACTTTTCCCTTTTATGGCGCGAAGAAGATACCTATCAAAATAGCTTTATTAGCATCGTATTTTTCCTACTAAGAAAGGACTCAAGGTTAAATTACCTATTCCACTCTCACCGAGTTTAATTCATTCTGATATTTACGTTTCGAAAATGAAACCGAATGTTCGAACCCCTTTTTCTTTTTGTTGAGTAACACATTGCGTTGACAGACCATCCATTGCTTAGGAACCTAAGAAAAGTGTGAATCGATCCCGAGATCGGGTCCTGGATTCCATGAGTTCCGGGATGTTTTGACAAATGAGACGGTGTCGACGCAACCCGGATACGCCCCGACTCGACCTTGGGACATTCGAACAGGGAAGAAAAACTCTTTTTTTGCGGTTTTCTTCCTTAATTTCATTCTGTCGTCTTCGGATTTCTTCCCCTCCTCCCCAGGTCTTGTCTTTACGGCTGAGCGACCCTATGCCTCATTGCCCGTCCGTGATCAAAATTTAAACACTTTCTTTCACCTCCAGCTATGTTTTGTTTTTGCTCTTTTTGCTCTTTTTGCTCTCTCTCCCTCGCAAAGGCATCATTTCCCATGTTTTTCCTTCTACACCATACCATGCAAAGAAGACGGAGGTGCCTTTTTTTTTTTCCTTCTTGAGAGAGGAAGTGTTTACGTGTTGAAAGGATGCACACACAGCTATACACGCGCTGGACGAGGAAAAATGGAAATGTGCAAAAATTGCTCAACCGATACTCGTCAACACCGTAAATCTATCATCCATTGTGCCAGATTTATAGGGTTAAAAAATCGTAAAACTGTTCAAAAGTACTTCGGGTAGGTCCTTCTTTCGAAAGGGCTCTTTACCTCACGGTTTAAATACCCTAAAGCTTTAGTATAGCTAAAATTGTTAGTAAATCATTGTTAAAGTCGAAAGCATACTCTCAGTAACCAGCTCCAGTTGAGTTATAAGCAGAAATAATTCCGGAAACTAGAACTAACCAGTGGACATAGCTCTTTTTACCAGGGCTTCGAACCGTAATTTTTTTTCGTTCCGATTCAACTAAAATGTATCGTTTCAGTTCGGGTCCGAATAAATAATTTTGTTTCACTTATATTCTTGTTTGTACTAAAAAAATAATTTTATCATAAACAAAAATGTAATTATAATGTTGACATAAAATGATGATAATTATATGGTTAACGTTAATAAGAAAATATTGATAAGTTGGTTACAATAATAAAATTACTGAAGATATATCGAACCGAAATAAACCGATATTTTTTTCGGTTCAGTTCCAGTTTTCGTTCCGACCAAAATTGCGATTTTTTTCCAGTTTACGGTTTTAGGTTCAGTTCCGGTTCGAAGCCTTGCTTTTTACCAATGAAGAATTTCTAAACTTGATTGTAAAATGCATGAAAATCAATGCATTCATTTATTTAAAAAGACTACATTGCTTTTGTCCTCGTTGTGAAATATTGAGACAAAACTAAAAAAATATATATATCAACGGATAATTTTTATTTAGATTTTAAACAAAAATTATATATTGATTTCTGACATTGAAATTTGTATTTTAGTTATTAGAAGATAAATTTGAATGTGTCAGAATTATTTAAATTTCGAGTATTGACAGATACAAGTTAGGATATTGACAGTGGCGCACACAAGGGGGAGGGTCCTGTGGGTCCGGACCCCCCCAAAGCCCTTGATTTTTTTTCCGATTGATTATAATTCTAAGTATATAGTACGTAAAATTTAATTACTTGCTATTAATGATTAATTTTATTAATTAATGCTAATTATTTATTCAAAAACTAGTTTTTTACTGTGTTTTGTTCCCGAAAATCGACAAAATCAAAAGGAGCATGATACAAGAATGGTGAACTTTCGACCCCGGACCCCCCTCCTCGAAAAATTCCTGTGTGCGCCACTGGATATTGATGATTATTTTATTATGTTAAGATTAAATTAGATCCTCATTGTATCAAATCTTGTAAGAAAAAAAAATCCTAATTCTAAAGGAAATAAAATCTTATATTTCAGAAGAAATATTAGAATAATTAATTCATTGATTTAATACTATACTTAAATGTATAAGTGCAAAATTCTTCAAGTCCTTGAACTTTGTGATCGGGTTAACAGAACGAAGGAACACATTTCGAAAGAAATTTTTCATGTGGTTAAAAAAAAATATTGAACTCTTTTTAAAGAGATAAAAAATAATGTAAATTTCAGCTTCTATAAGAAATCTGATTTTTTTTAAAAAAAAATTCTCATTGCATCGTTTAGTTTGTCTTTTTAGGTTTTTACTATATTTGCGTATCGAAATGTCTAACAAAATTACCTTTGAAGAGCCGTTAGTGTATCTTATCGCACAATGACCGTATTTAAAGTATAATTCTGGAATATTTCTTTTCAGTTTTAACAAAAGTCGAAATTATAAAATACAAACTTATCCATCAGTTTTGAAAAAGGGAAATTATACCAGTGCCTAAACTACCTGAAAATTTCCTTTACATCTAAAAATAGATAACAAAATGATACCTTCATTCGGTCTTTACCGTTTTACTTGAAGTCAATTCCTACTATAAAGTAAGAAGTTTTCAGTCCAAATGACGACCCCCAGTGACAAAAAAATTGCAAAGAAAAAAAAAAGCAAGTCTCCCGAAGTAACTATTTGTCATTTTCAGCAGCATTCAAAGTAGCTGCTGAAAATCCTTAGCTAAATAAACCACAAAAGAAACGATCTTGTCAAACAGGAACCAGAAAAACAACTAAATGAAAAAGGCAAACTAAGCACTGACTGCTTCTCATTCAAACAACTATTACAAATGATCCGACAAAGGACTTGCATGATAAGAAGTTGCAATGCCCTACGGTATAATCATTGCAACTGGAACAACTTTTCAAACCGAACTAATTCTTCCTTCGAATAAAATAGCAAAAGAATCTTTCAAAGGATGACTTTTCCGAAACTACAACTTTCCCTTATTATTATTTGATTATTTTTTAACACTGCTAACACTAAAGGCATTGTTGAGATTATGATGTTATGGACGGATTCATTTTTTTTTTCATTCTTTGCTTTCATCTTATTCAGCTGAGGTGTGAAATTGATTGCTGCTACTTTAGGGCTGTGTACAGCGGCTTCGAAACACTTAAAGAGGGGGAGGGGGGAAAGCGACGAAAGGTAGATAATTCTTCGAGGGCAACTTTTATATGTTTCTTCAGGCTTCAATGGGACTACGGAAATGAATTGGTAAAATAATCTAGTTAATGTTTCATCGGAATGAAAACTTAATTAAAGATAATTGATTAAGATTAATATGCTGTTGCTCGGCTTTGTGAAGATTAGACATCAAATATGCGTTAGATGATTCGTCAGATGTGTATAAGAATATTCTAAAGAACTGGCTAAACAGAGTGAAGCTATGTCTTTGAAAAGGATTTTATTTAAAGAGAGTTGCTAAGTAGCAGTAAAGTCTTTCTACATGTTTCGAAACTTAAGAAAAAGAATTGACTACTATAAAATAACTAGACTGAAAGCTGAACTAGCATGTAAGAGGTAAAAGATTTTTTTTTCTTAGCGAGATATTTCTATAGCAAGATGTGTGTGACAATTTATGTAATTGGATGATGCATTTAAATTAAGTTGCTTTAAGGTTTATTGATAATGAATATATCATTTTCAAGAGCTTCATTGGTATTTGCTTATTCTCTTTTTAAAATTGATAATTGGATTTTATTTTTTCTTCTTCCTCTAATGCAATACTCAAAATTTCCATATATATTGCTGGATTGCATGTGTATTTTTTATAATTTCATAACAGCTCAGTTTGCTGAGTAGTTTATTCTCAAAATAAAAAGTACCTTATTCATCATTTAAAAAAAAAAAAAAAAAAAAGATCTTTTGTACAAATATTTACAAATGTATAAGAATTTTCAAAATTATTTTCTCTAGATTACTTTTTATATCAAGAGAAAAAATATTTCATTTTATTTATATTTCCCAATAAAAAACGAAACTTATTTAACATAATTGAAAGCGTAAGTCAAATTTTTGTAGAAGCTACAGATTGATTGATTGAATATTAACGTCGCACTGTTCAGCTACACGAGGGCTTTTGGCGACGGACCACGTAATTTTGAACCATGGCCAAGTGACATGGACGACACCTGAGCTGGCACCCCCTCTCCTAACTACTGCACCACACCACATCTCGACAGATTTAACGTGCATCGCTGCCCTACACGGCGTAGAAGCTACAGAAGTGTCTACCAGTGGTGCACACAAAGAGGGAGGGGGGTTCACAGGTCCAGACCCTTTCCATAGCTGCTAATTTTTTTTTGTTTGATGTTCTTACGTATATAGTACGCAAAATTTAATTAAGTATTTGTTATTAATTAATGCTATTTATTAATAAATTTATTTTTTATGGTTTTTTTTTGGTTCCCCAAATCGACAAAAAAGAATACATTTGGCGGCGTAGTGAGGATTACGAGAGTGGTGGACTTGCGACCCTCGACCCCCTTCCCCCTTGAAAAATTTTTGTGTGCACCACTGGTGCCGACTGATCTGTGTTGGTACATTAAGGAGACATTACACATTTAACCAGAGCAATAATTGTCCACTTTAATATTAAGTTTATTTTACTTAAAACATTGTGAGTGTGATTATAAACGCGTGTTTTAATAATTATCAAATAAATATATATATCTTTAGGAATATAGAGATCGTGAAGACTTTGGAGAGTGTTATATACTCCCTTTTTTCAAGTCCAAGTTTAATTAAATGCGTATACTTAATACATACTCATATTTTTCATTCTTGTGTTCTTCTATTTGTAAAAAAATATGTATAGTCTCAAAACGTTAAGCATAATTTGTTGTGTAAAATTTCTTTAATTAAGGCTCTAGCCAATCATTGGGAAATTAATCACCAGTCATTTAATTTGATGTCATTTCATTTAAAAAACTGGCAACTTTAAGCGAATATTCAAAGTTAATTCCCAAGTTTTTTTTATTTTTTAATTACTTTTTTGTAAAGTATTAAAGGAATAGACACCTTTCAGAATTAGCAAAATATGAAAAATTTTTACGGTTAAAAAAAAAGGTTCATAAGTAGATGATGCGTGGGAAGTATATAAAATTAAATTATCTGAAATAGGAAAGTTGAAAAAATAGCAAAGATGAAGTCGCAGAATTATTCTAAGGAATAAGAACACTTTTTAACATTTAAGCTGTCTAAAATTGTAAATAACATTAAAGCAAAGAGAGAGCTCAGATGTTTTTCCAAATATATTTTTACTGTCTTACGGCTTGTGAATCAAAACAGTGAAATTTTTAATGAATTCAGAAGTGATAAGCAATTTTGGATGCCTGTATATAACTAACCCCCACTGAAATACATTTTTTAATTTTGTGGATAATCTCTTAAACCAACAGCAATCGAGAGTAAAGATAAAGCATGTGTTAAATTGGCCCTTATTAAATTTGTTTCTTTAAACAAATGTGTTATAATCGGATTATTGATTGCTATTATTTCTAAGAGGCAAAAAATGTAGTCAAGTAGATGAAAATAATTACCTGTTTCCCTCGATACATATTTGATCATAATTTTAGCAAAGGATTTTCAAAAGAAATTGTGATAAAGTCATTGACTATCAATAACTATTTGATGAACAAGTTCTAGGGGCAAAAATCATCCTAATTAAGAAACTACAAACCCAAACTTCCATCACAATCAAGAAATCCCAATTCCAAACTTCAATCCTAATCTAGAGAACTTCTAAACTTTACTCCAACACCACCCCCTAACTGATCCCAGGTCTAAACATCAAACCCCAATGAGGAAATTATAGGTCAAATATCAAACCTCTAATCTTATCCATAACTCTCTTCTTTGAGATACCATTCGAAATATTGGTTAGCCACTTACCATCTCCAGGAGCTGTTGGCAGAAGATGTTTGGTACTGTGCAGTCTGAGATCGATGCAGGAAGAAGATGGCGGTGAACTGGCTGGTGATGGAAAGGATAGGCTTTGTAACCTGGGTGACATGGACGGAGAACTAGGGTTGCTGGACTTCTTGTTCACCGACAGGTCGACGGGTTCCACTTGAATCGGAGGACATTCGGCCTGAGAAGAAAAATAAAGCACATTAGAACAGAAATTTATTTTTATGGAGAAGTTAACCAGGGGCATATGTTAATTGATTCATTTGACATCCAGGTGGCTGCTGCTCGGATGGGTGTTACCCTTCTACTTTGACAAGCAACCGGAATGCATCCAAGCCATCGTGGGAGGGCAACATGTGCAGTTACAAGTCTGTAGGCGATAACGAGTGGCAATATGCATAACTAACTTTGAATTTTTAAGTGCATTCTCAATTATATTCAAATTAATAAGATTACACTTCGTTGACATTAAATAGAAAAATGCCACTTTTTCATCGCTTTTAAAAAAAATAAAATAAATAAATGACAAATCTGATTATAATACAATGAAATAAAGAGACATTAAATTCCTTTTTTATGCAAAAAGAAAGAAAAAAAAGAAACCCATAAGATCAGCTTTAGTGACAAAGCACAGTTTTTTTAACCTTTTAACTTCTTGGTTATACAATGTCCGTTGAAATTTAAATTTCCTAATTAAATTTACCAATTATTAATTAAAAATCCCTCGGTTCTTTTGAAGAATTTATTATGTTCGTGGCAAATTTGATTAATTATTATATATATTTATTTTACTTATTCTCTGTACAGTATTAGCTATAAAACCATATTTCTTTATGTTTAAATGATGTTCCTAAGCCGATAAAAAAATAAAGTATCAAACCCTTTTAAGATTTGAGAAGTCTTATAAAAAGCAAAGGCCACATATATAAAACGACTTTTCATGTTATTAACACATTTTCTTTCCCATTTTTTTTATAAAAAAAACTTTATATTTTATCAGCAATATATAATCTTCGCTTTAATATATACCAATTTTCCATGACTTTTCTGCTCCAGAATTTTTTTTTTCTAAAGAATGATAGCTTCTCAAAGTTTTGTTTATTTATTGAAGAATTTCACTAACGACCATTTGCATTCACACAAAAGGAGTTAATGGTATTGAAAAAGTGTCCGTAAGACAAAAAAATTCCGCATTCTGTCAGTGATTTCTCGGAAGAAGATAATTCAGACAGTCATAAGAACGATTCGTTCCTGCTGAGCAATTAATTACTCTCGAAAGGTAGATTGGAATTGAAATGGACTTTGGCTAATGTGTGTGATTTTGATGACGCCATGTGGCTTTTTGATAGGTGACCGTGGCGCCAAAATAAAAGAAATGTACGTTGATCCACCTGGCGTCTGTGTTTGGAAAAGACCATTTCTGACCATCAAAACATTAATAAGGCGTCAATGCCTACTTAATAGAATCCACGCCCTCAAAAGCCCCCTACATTGAAGTTTGTTGGCTCTGTCATCAACGGTAACTGGCAGGTAGCTCCAAATTGAAGAGGCTTGCAAGCCACCGAACGGCCCTAATTACACCCGTTTCATCGAGGTTGTCGCCTAATCTTGAGTTAGGTTTTATTTGGAGTGGCAATCTTATCGCCAACTGTTTCTTCGCCAACACTTCTTCATCAGATCTCAGTAGTCAGCGGTCAACAGAAGCAAGATTGGCCTATTTGATGACAATATAATGCTTTCTTTTATTTTTATTATAGACATCGCGCAGAATAGGAACTTACAATATCTACATGTTTGAGGAATTGTTTTAAATTAATGTTTGAAAAAAGTTTTTTTTCCACCTGTGCTAGACTCTTAATACACTTTTAAGGGCCTAATAGTACTAAATTGCACAGCGTTTATTATTTTTCTGCATTTTTTTTTATATTCATCACAGTTGAATGTATTTTATATATATTTTTTTAAAAAAAGAAATTTATTTTTCACTCAGATAATTATTTCTAATTGTTAATAAGATAGCTTCTATAATATCAACTCATATTTAAAATTATTCATTACATAATGCGTGCGGTTACAAACACTGGCAATATTATTCGAAATAAAAATCATGTTTTAAAATAAATATAATAACTATTAAGAAGTCATTTTTTTTATTCCTTCATCTAGAACTTAAAATTGACATAATGCTAAAATAACCTAAATTATATATAAAAAAAGTTTACATTTTTCTTCTCTTTATAAAAGATAACAAAAGACTAACGAGAAAGAGCAAGAAAAAATAAGAAATCAATCAATAAATCGATTATATCAAATTGACTTCTGATTCTTTAAATAAATGCCCAAAATTCTATTTTTAATTTATTTAAAAAGCATGAATAGAAAACATTTCAAATAAAAAATCGAAATTGCAAACACGAATTTTTACAATAAAGTTTTAATTTTCCAATAAAAAGTCTGAACAGTTTTATACATCATTTAATATTTAAATAGGTTTCATAAAAAATGCATAAATAACTTCATTTTCATCTTGTTTTAGAGTACCATAAGATAAACATGTTTTCCAGACATACCAGATTGTAATTATACGGCTAAGCCTTTAAAGCTAGAGTACTTTTAAATAAGTTCGCATATTTTGAAGTTGGTTTTCCTGATTTACATTAAGTCAAATTTTATTTAGACTAAAAATTTAGCAAACGCATTTTTTGAAAATCTTCATAGTTCAGTAATATTAATTTGAAATAAACATCAGGGGAAAAAGAACGTACATAAATAAGAACATTAATTTTCTTTGCTATCCTTCCATGGTCTGGTGGATGCGAGGTGTTGATATTATACTGCAAATAACTCAAAGGTTAGTGTGTGCTTGATTTCAATGCTTCTTAACATACACAAGTGAATTTTTTTTTACACAGTTAAAAAAAAATACTAATAAAGTTTAATTCCACTTTTGTTCTTTAGGTGGATAATAGAGGTGAGTATTGATTATTTTTAAGAGTATTTGATAAGATTCAATTATAATCTATAAGAGTATTGGCCTCACAAAAGAACGATTAAACTACGAGATTCAATGTAACATTATTTAGTAATGATTAAGTCTTATCACTGTGCTCAAGTCCGTGATTCTCAAACTGTGTGGCGTGCCCCCTAAAAAGGCGTGATAATCCTACAAGAGGGGGGTAAGCATGTCGAAAATAAAAGATTTAAAAAAAATTATTTATTTTTTGGAAGGAAGCAAAACAAAATACATTCTGACACAATAAAAAGTAAAATACACGTTGCCTGTTTATTGCCAACTGTTTCAATTTAAAAATCAGAAAGGAATAATAACATAATACTTATCCTATTAGTTAAAAGTAGCTTAAAATATCCATTACTTAAACGTAACATTCAAAATTCAACACTTATCCTGATAATTTGTACGGTTTACAATTAAGGTCACGTGTATTGTAGATTTAGTGTCAGAGTACATTAATGTATTTAACACATTTTTACTGTATGGGGGGCGATGAAAATTATAATTAAAAATTGGGTCGCAAATACTGAAAGTTTGCGAAGCACTGACATAAGTGAATAAGTTAAGAATTTAAAAAGGCAAAAAATCCCCCAGGTGAGCGCAAAGTCGCCAAATTCGCCGATTCCCGTGTTTTGACTGGCATTGTAGATGGCCACTGTTCAAGTGGGGTGTGGTCGAAGCATTACCGTCCCGTAACAATAGGGGAAACGCTGTCAAAAGCAGCCCTCTTAACAGAAGGTTTTCCAGTAGTAGAATACTACACCCCTACCTCGACCTTGTGCCCACCTGAGACTATGCTAGCAATTGGCAGACATTGTCTTCAGATGGCCTATTGATTTGGCAATCGTTTTCTTTCCCCTCTAACCTCCTCCGCTTTTAAAGATCATTCTTTGCCCCCCTTTCTACTTAACTCTCAGTATTTTTTCCCACTCCCTCACCCTACCCTGACTTTAAAAACTTTACTTTGTTTTTCCGAGTTATTGTTATTTATTGCGGTATCTTCCATTTTAAATGACCGCAAGCAGGAAGTGGGTTTTCGAGTGGCTGCCATGTTTCAGGTAGTGCATCAAAATAACGTACCATTTCTTTTTTGCGCTGTTCTATAAATAGGCGGCAGTTTAGGAATGAGTGGCTACAAAATGGATAGATTCGAGAAAGAAAGTGACTATTTCTTGCAATGTCCCTGACCTTTACATAGCACTTAACTCTTTACTAGTTTTTTATGCTTCGACTATGCCCTTAAGCGCTCGTACCGAATCAGTGGCATGATTTCACACTTAAATGGGTTGCGGTCAAGTCGACAAATATAGTAGCTAAGAGTCAATCCCATAACCAGTTGAATATTTTTATGTAATAAATGTTTTCTTTTAAATATTTGATTCCTCCCCCAGAATCATAAAGTTTTTTAATATATCGCTCTGTAAAAGCACCCGAGAAAGACCTCATAAATTTGATCTACAATCAGATGACGAGAGAAAACGACATCTTTTCTCATCTCTCATCTTCGAACTTCCAAACCACAAGAGGATTTTAAGGTAACTGTTGTTTCAATTAACCAGGAGCAGTTCCTGTAATTCCGCGCGAGAGGTATTTTCAGAGAAGTCCCAAGAATTTTTAAGGCCTTGGCCCCAGAGAAATAAGATTTTTTAGGCCTTGGGATCCTATGCAAAAGTAGACTACCTTTGATCTTTAAAAGTAGACAGTAAATAGCATAAATTCTAAATTACCATTTGTACGAGTGTTTGATAACAAACAATTGTGCACGACTCGTAATCTCACAAACCGATTCGACAGATGGCCGCATTTCGACTAAATGAGTTAAGTGTTTATGATATTAGACTTAGGCTTAGTCATGGACAATGGTCATCAAATAATACAGTTTTGCTACTTTTGCCAGTTGTCATGCGGTTTGAAATTCCCTGTTTTTCGAAGAATATGTAAGGAAATGATATTTGACTACATTAAAATTATCCGGATCACGATCTGATTAAGACTGAGTTGAGAACAAAACGAGACTCCCACCGAGAGCGGGGCCCAGTTGGCCTATACTTTAAGACGTTTCCGGGTCTTTGGTGGTAACAAGCTCGTGACCGTGACCATTCTTACCACAACTACTGATTTTTCAAAATTGTTTGAAAGAATATAACTAACTAACTTTGGATAATTAAGTAAACAGTAGCTAATGTTAATATTCAATGCCGCGAATTTTTCCAGTAAAATATTATATAAGGTATCTACAAAGGGAAATTTAGTAGTTAGAAAAGTAGCAACATTATACAACTTTTATAAACAAATACTAATCTTATATTTAATTTTCGTATAGTTAGTAAAAACATGACTCACATGTAACAAATCTATACGGAACTTTATCACTAACCTTCTGAGACGTCTTTTTTAGGGAAATTTAATTCCCTACCTATTTCCAATCAGCTCCAAAAAGAGGACAGGGATTTCTTGTTATGCAGATTAGATAAAGTATTTAAGTCACACGGAATAGTAAAGTGGGAGGCAGTAGGAGAGAGATTGAAGCAGGAAGTTATAATAGTGAAGTTAGAGATTTATTATTGAAGATTTCTAGGTGGATAAATTAATCTCAGGAAGAGCTGAGATTCAGTGTGGTATATAAATATTGATTTATAATTAAAGTCTCATTAAAGTTTTATATTAGGAGTGAGATTAAAGTTAAATGTTCAGTAGGAACATTATTGAATATAATTCTATGATCTCTTATTGCGGTAATCTCTGCGTGATCGATATTCTAATTGTTAATTAATTGGATCATTAAATATTTAAGTTAATATAAAGGAAAGTCCCTTTTAAACCTCATAAAGCTATTTTGATTTATTTGTTATTAAAAGTCTTTGATTCTATTTGGGAAAGATAACCAAATAAAGAAAGTTATTTATAAAAATAGCTACTGGTTCTTCTTTGACTCAAAATTATTCTCGTTCTCAAAGTGAGATCCAAGGGGATCTTCACACACATTTTACAAACATTTGATAAATGATGCATAGTTAATTTAACCATTTATCTACCGACGGTACTTACAAGTACCACCCACTTTAAAAATACATAGAATAACTATTTTTACGAATACCCTGACGATACTTGGCAAGAACATTCTTTTAAATCTCCACTTCCAAGATATATGGCAGCACGGGTTCTAAGATGAAAATTTTATTGGGGAAGGAGATTAGTTTTAGAGCAGAAATTGCGTTTTCAGCTGACGGCGTTTTTAGCGGAAAGAAAAGATTGTCATTTTTGTTCCGAAAAAATAGTTAATGTCAAAAGGCGTCTCATTTTGTTTGTAGATTAATGAAGACCTTAGAAAACGATTTGACTATTTATTTTAAGTGAACAGTGTGTATATTTTTACAGTCGAATATATTCAATTGATCAATTAACTCTTAACTAATTAAATTTCCCAAAGCTGAGTATTTTGTTAATGTTTTTCAATGTTTTCCATAATTTTCAATGAAAAGATAAAAAAAAATATTGCATGAAAAAACTGCAGTAAATCATGCGGTAGATAAAGGGTTAAAAGGCCAAAAAATAAACATAAGCAGATGAATATATCTTAGAGATATTTGAATTCTAAGAAAAAAAATTAAGAATCAAATGGGTTAGCATAAATTTCACATGCTGTGCCCTGAAAATGATTTAATCAGAACATTTATTTTCATAGTTCTGAATATAAAATGTGTTCAAACTTTCTTTTAATAAATAATGATTGAGCTAGAGTAAGAGTTAACACAAATAGACATCACAAATTTAGAGTTTTAGAACACACATACAAAAAAAGTCCAATTCTGAATGTTAAGTTACTTTGATTATTATATGTATATTAATATTTATAAGAATTCTTTTTTTTGTCATATTCTGCTTTAAAATAAGTTTTTGGGGGAATAGTCCATACCATATATTTTATGCTGAAAATTTTAAAGAGATTCTGAGCATTTTTTTAAACAAATGAAGAAATAGTCGAAAGAAATTTGTATATCTGTGAATTTATATTTTTTATTTGATTGAAAATCATCAATTGGTATTTGACCCACATTCCGAATTGGAATATAGCTTCATACTTTTACTGCAGACACTTGTTGACATTACTTTCATAATTGTGTTGAGTATAATACACAGAGAGAGAAAGTCCATTCAATATCTTTCTGCATTTCAGACTATAAAAATTAATCGTTTCACATTTAGTGAAAGCTACCTTTTTGATACAATTATCACAAATGCAAATATATAGATAAAAACTAATAAAAATCTCGATTAAGGAGATTACCACATTAAAAAAATGCAACTTCTTTGATATTAGTCCCACATACTTCCTGAGTGAAAAAAATGCTGGGACTTTTTAGATTTTCTCGCTTATAATTTTTCTTACTAAGACAAATAAAATATGATTGTTCAAAGATTAAGTGTCGGAGACTTTAAATAATCCAATTCCAATGAAAAATAAAATGTGCTAAAGCAACCAGCTAAAAAGAAATAACAATGCAAACACCTTTCCCAATTAACGTTTTTATTTGTAAATTTCCCAAGGCAGTCATTGTTATTTGGACACCTTTTTGACAGGATTTAATGTTCATTGAATAGACTGCTTCTATATGGAGCGCGACCAAATGGAAATTAGTATGCGGCCGCATCTATAAAGCTTAATCGCGCATTACATTCGTAATAGTAACGGTTGTCTTTGTTATCAGCTTCTGTAAATTGAGATTTATATGTAAACACATCGTTTAGCATACAAATGATACGCTTTTTTTTCTCGCCTCTACTCGTGGGAATGTTCGACCTGTTTAGGTTACGGTTGACCTATCTTCCCATCTCAGCCGTTGACTTTCGCAAACGACAGTGAAGTGGCAGAGGCATTGTTAAGCCATTTAAGCCACTTTTCGTGAACATTAACCAGAGAATAAATCGGACAGCTGTTCCAGAGATAAATTAGATTAAATCTATTCACAAATTTCTTTCACCTCTCAAAAAAATAAGTTGGCTTACAGAGATGCATTTTTTAAAGACGGATAGTTAAAAATATACATATTGCATCTGCAATATACTGCTTGTTCCAATGAAATCTTTATTTTATGTATATAATTCTTCTGTGCGTGCGTATGTGACTGAACTAAACGGCTGGACCGATATTGATGACATTTTTGTGGGGGTTCAAGTGCATTCGAGAATAGTTTAGATTCACAATTCGGTCCGATATAGCCATTAAAAAGATATTAATTAAAAACCTTAAAACGAATAATTGTTTTACCCCTGTGACGGCTCATGCGTCTTTTCTTTAATATGTCCTTTGGGTTCCTTGGGCCAGAATTATAATGGCAACTCTTTTCCAACCAAATCCAAGAAGTGAGTGTGAATGAAAGATGCAAATGAACAAACGTTTAAATATCGGAACTTAGAGTAAGCGAGATGGCAATGTAAGGTAATGTTTGACAATTGAAGTTAATTTGTGGCAGTTGATGGTTATTACAGTTCGTAGTTCATGTCTGAATGAATTTTGCGTAGCGTGAATACAAGTTATTAGTGATCGAAAATACGAAACGGCCAAGTTGCACATCAGTGCATACAAAGACAAGATTAAGCATATAACAAGATTGATCGTTGCTCCAAGTTGTAATAAGGTAGGATTGATTATTTAATATTATAATCGGAGATTAGGCGGTTCACTTATTGATAGTGGTCTGAATTAGATTAAGTCTTTTATTATAAATATATATATATATATATATATATAGTGTGTGTTGCGTATTTTGCCATCGTAGATTCTCTCATATTAATTATTATAATTTAATTTGTTAAAGGTTTAAGGGGAATATCTTAATAAAGTCATTAAAATAATGTTTAACCCTAGTCCTTTCGTTAATCCTACGCCTCTAGCTCACGCTGATACTTCGAGAGATGTTCTTCCAAGGGGGAAGAACATTACACCCCTGTGTGTTGTTTATTCCGCTAATGCGCGACAAGGGAAAAAAATAATAAGATGGGAAAATTTTGTTTTTCGCACAGCCAATTATATGTTGCGTGTCCGAGGGTTGGCAAACCATCGCATTTGTTTGTTTATACCCCTCAAGGCTCAACCAAAAATATTATGCATTCAATAGCATTAGGATACATTTATTGTGCATTAAAAAATTATACCTGTTATGAAATTAGCTCGAATTTCATACTTTTATCTTTTAATTAAAACAAGTTTAAGTTTCTATTCAGAATAGTTTATACTATCTTCAATTTAGTTCATAGTATACACTTTACTCACACGCAATCAATAGGTCGAATTGTAGTAACTGTGCATGTGATGACGTCAGGTATTGTAATAACTTTTTTTATAAAAATTTTCATCAAAACTGTCCAGATTGGTACAACTTATTCAAAAAGTTCAAAATTTTCGGTTTTAAGACGTGTGTACAGGACAACGTCTGTCGAGCCGCTAGTACCTAATAAAACTATGAAAACGAAAATGATATATTTTAAAGCAACCTAGTTGTGAAAAGAGCCATACGGACTAGCTTATTCAGTGGAAAATATTTAGTATATCGAAGAATTAATGCTTATCCTCAACAAATCAGGCTTTATCTAGTTACACAATAGTATATATTCTAATAATTATACATTGTTTAAAAGAGTTTTTCTTATGCAAAATTTATTATAATATCTTCTTAAGGTTGGGCTCCTAACATTAAAACTTGACTCACAAATGAAAATTAAATGATTTTTAGTACACGATATAGCAGAATTGTCGGAAACAATACAAGGATTAATTTTAAGTCCTTTGAGTTGAGAGAGTTATAGGGCTAGAAAATTTTACGCTTGCACCTTAGAAGAGTTTTCTAAGAAGGAAAACTCAATTAGTAAAAAAAGAGTTCGGAGGAGAAATTTTATTCGATGCTTTTAAGAAGAAATCTCTATTTTAAAAGATTACTTTTGAGTGATAAATTACAATTTTCATAAATCTATAATTGCGCATGCTCAGTCACCTAGATTTGTTGTCAAGGTCGACAAATATGAGTACAGACACCTTAACGTTTTATGTATTTACATTGCGTGAATACTTCAAAATGTAGTCTGGGAAAAGGAAAAAGGTAAATTCGAGAAGATATATTTTTAATATTCTTCTAAATTACTCAAAAGACCTAATAAGTTTACACAAATGCGATTTTTAAATTTCACACAGGTCAAATTGAATTCATACTTATTACATTTAGGTGATTTATTTACGTACTCTCTCTTTATATATATATATATATATATATATATATATATATATATAATATATATATATATATATATATATATATATATATATATATATATATATATATATATATATATATGAAGTTAAATAGTAGAATCAGCTTTTTAAAGTAGTTAAGACAAATCAGCTAAAAATTAAAAAATTTTGCAATTAAAATAGAGTCATTTCTGAGAAATTAAGTTTGATTGGAGTGAAATAATGAAAAATGTAAATAACATATTGTTGAATTTTCAAACAAATTGGGCACTCAAATATCGACTAGTTCAAGCAAAAAATATGATAGCATAAAATGAGCTTAGTATTAATTAAATCAAAAACTGAAGTACCTATAAGTGAAAGAAAATAAAAAGTCAAACTTTTAATTTCATCTTTACAATCACAATGATTATAGGACACCTAAGATATCTTCTTTTTTGACGATAACGACTATGAACGCCAAAATATTGCAATCATCGGCAATATTTTATGATATAAATCAAAATTTCGTGTTTTACGAATTCAATGATGCACTTATTAAAATAAACGTTAATTTAATAAACTTCAGAAGAAGACGAGTATGTAATAGTGAATTATTTTTATCTAGAACAGCTATTCAACTCATAACTGGTAGCATGAGCAAAAGACATACTTTTTAGCGTGATAAGACTTAATCGACCTTTTCTGCAAGCAACATCTAACCTTCACTTCGGTCGTTTTCGCCCGCAATATTTACAGCTAGTTTTCTGGATTTTACTATCGAACGGTTGAGTGAATCGAGCAACAGTAGCAAAAATCCTTCCAGAGTCATCCAGTTGTGATAACGCACGTCCCATTTGATATAGCTCGAGGGAAATCACCTCACCAACAACTTCCAATGTTCAAGTTAAGATCTTCCACTACTAAGGGTTGGGTGGATAGGGAAGGGCTTCGTCCTATTGTTGTGCGTGTTTATTTTAATTGAATTTTTAGACACGTGGGTGGAAAATTACAGTGCTGTCGACTTTCTCTGGGATTTTTTGCCATCTGATTATCTTCAAAGAGGCTAATTGATTTGTCGTCTTCAATGCCAAGGCTCAGGTCAAGCTTTTCACATGCATTTTTAATAATACCGAAAATTGTAAGCAACGAGAAATGGAAATTTTCAAATTATATCAGTCTCATTATGTATGAAATTAATAGTGAGGTTATAAATAAATGGATAGAAATACCTGAATAGTTTTAAGTAGTGGCGCACACAAGAGGAGAGGGGTTCCACGGGTTCAGACCCCCCAAAGTTCTTGATTTTTTTCCCCGATATATTATAATCCTATGTATATAGTACGTATGATTTAACTAAGAGTTTGTTAACAATTAATTTTATTAATTAGTGCTAATTTATTCAATAATTGTTTAATGTTTTTGCTCCCGAAAATCAAAAAAATATGTTGAGTGGCGTATTGGAGCATGATACGAGAATGGTGGACTTCCGACCCTGGACCCCCCCGTCCAGGATAGGAAATTCCCGACAGGTTCCCTTAAAATTCCTGTGTGTGCTACTGGTTTTAAGTCTTGTAATTTATTTTCGACGTTAGGGAAAAGGGCTTAGTAAGACGAAATATAAGTTTCTGCAATTACATGTCAGCGATGAATGCAAATATTATCAATCGAAGATTCGGAATTATACTCGTATTGTACTTGTAAACAATGTTCTTATATACATAATTATAATTTAATGTAAAAATTATATGCACACAGAAGCTAATGTTCCAAATTATTCACGCAAAGCATATAAGTACATTTTGATTTAGTTCAATGAAATTTATTTATGTTTCTTGTAAATATACAGCTTAAATATGGCTTTACTTTGGCATATTTAAAAGCAAATGAATTAGAATGAAAAAATGATAAGTGAGCGTTTAATAAGCGCCCATTATAAAACAAAACGAAGGTTATTGGTGACGGACCTCATAATTTTGAGCTTCAGTCAAGTGAAAAGGACGTCGCCTGAGCGGACACCCCTTTCTCCAAGCTACCGCACCACGCCAACCGGAGGTCATAGAGCTACGGCAGATTTAACATGCATCAGCTCCTCTACGCGGCGGGTTTTCAGTGACACTAGGGCCGAAATTCATGACATGCCGGCCATGAGTTCGTGACCATAACCACTAGGCTACCACGGTCACAAAAAATGATCAGAAATTATAATATTGATATTTTCAGCAGATCAAAAGTTTACACAACTAATTACTTACAAAATTTAATATTTTTAGCTATCCCTTATTCCTCCCCCCCAAATAACCTCAAATAAATTCACAATATTTGGATTAAGATTTCTAAAATAAAGCTCAGTGCTAAGGGTTTTTTTTCTTTTAAATGGAACTTCGGATTGGTAATTACCATTCCAGATCCAGTACATTCTTTGGGAGTTGGTATCAGAGAGGCACCTGAGCTCTTATGATGTGAAATTGTTCTAGGAATTTAATTTTGCCGAGAGCGTCCATGCCAAACAGGTACTCGAGCGATCTGTAACATGCCGCATAAGCAAACATGGATGCGGTCAATTTTTTGCATCATGAAAATCCACTGATTTGTACCGGGGTTAAACCCGCAAACTTGATTGTAGAAGGTCAGCGCCTATAAAAATATGCCCCCCTCTGTCGGCTTCATTTTAAGTGTTTCAACTTGAATATCTATGCTAAAATTTATCAACGCATATTTTTGCATGATCACAAGAAATTAAGCAAGCTTGATTAATATTATTTACTGACAATGAAATAAATGCACATCACATAATCTTTAAAAAAATTTATTTCTTTTGAATGGTTGAATGTTCGATGCATATTAATTAAAAAACTACTGCTAAATTATGCCTAAAAGTATGCACTGTTATTAGAAGAAAAATAGAGTGGGAGGAAAAGGGTTGAAAATTGAAATAAAGTAGTGAAAAGATACCGCGAGTTTGTGTATACTCGTATTATATATTTATTTATGAGAACTTTTTAAGTCTTGGCTCTTTCTCTCAATTTAAATATTTTTATAATATAATGAATCTATTCAAAAATACATTGTTGTAAAAATGAAAAAGATTACTTTAATTTATAAATGCTAAAATTTTAACCGTTAGAAATAATTTCTACATCCTCAACATTTGAGAATCCATTAAATGAGAAATTGATCATTTTGATAACGGCTTTTGATAGCGGAAACTGCTTTTACTGTACCTTTGTACAGATAGCACTCGAAATTTTTTTTAAATACATGTCACATTTCTCTTTACCAAAATTGATTAAAAATAAAGAATGTGCCATTGTTTATGGAGGAGCTGGTACGTTTTATTTATTTATTTAGAATGCGTTGCTTCCCTACTTCCGCAATCAATATTTTGACTAACTTTGAACTTTTAAGTTCTGTTTACAAAACAAAAATTTCCGATTAAGTTCTTACGCTTTGAAAAAAAAAGCCCTATTTTATATGAAATCTATTTACTTTTATTACATTCATTTCAAGGGTTGAAAATTCTTTAGCGCTCGGAAAGCTCATATAGTGACATTTATCAAACATAAAAGTCCCCCGATGACAACTTTTTTTGTAAGGCGAACGGTTTTTAAAAATTACGAGTAGAAATCTACACGTTTTTTCTTTAAATGAATAATGTTTGGCGAAATTTTACATGTAAACACATATTTTAAATAATACATGTCACATTGTTCTTTGCCAGGATTGATTGAAAATAAAGAATGTGTCATTGTTTCTGAATGAGCTGGTACGTTTTATTTATTTATTTAGAATGCGTTGCTTCCCTACTTCCGCCATCAATATTTTGGCAAACTTTGAACTTTTAAGTTCAGTTTACAAAACAAACATTTCTCATAAAGTTCCCACGCTTATTCAATTATGTTATTTATTTTCACGTTTATTGGAATTTCAGCCTTGAAAAAAAAAACCCCTAATTTTTTATGAAAACTATTTACTTTTATTACATTCATTTCAAGGGTTGAACTTAATTCTTTAGCGATCGGAAAGTTCATATAGTGACATTTATCAAACACAAAAGTCCCCCGATGACAGCTTTTTTTTTGCGAGGCGAACGGTTTTTAAAAATCAGGAATCTATACTTTTTTCGTTAACTGAATAACGTTTAGAGAAATTTTACTTGTATACACATATTTTAAAGAGAATACATGTCACGTTTCTCTTCATCAAGATTGATTGAAAATAAAGAATGGGTCATTGTTTATGGATGTGATTTATAAAAGATATTACTGATCGAATACTATATTGAATTTTGAGCAAGGAAGATGTAGAAGGTGATCAATTCCTTTCTTAAAAAAAGGAAAGTTTTGGAAAATTATGGAAACGATTTGTGAACTAAATATAACAAGGAATTAATTCCTTTTAACTACCCCCTCTGCTAGTCTCTGTCCAGTGGCGTATGCAGGGAGGAGGGAGAGGTCCAGGATTGAAAGTCCACCATTCTCATATCATGCTCCAATACAACGCTCAATATACTCTTTTGATTTTCTCGATTTTCGGGAACAAAAAACAGTAAAAAGTTAAGTATTGAATAAATAATTAGTATTAATTAATAAAATTAATTAATAAACAAATACGTAATTAACTTTTACGTACTTTATATAAAGAATTATAATCAATCGAAAAAATATCATGGGCTATTGAGGGGGTCCGAACCCGGGGACCCTTCCCCTTTTCTTGTGTGCACCACTGGTTTGTGTCATATATGAACAAAAAAAAAATCGAAGCAAAATATTTAAAGGAGTTGAACTACCTTATGCTATGCGAAATTGTACATTTTACACCTGATGAAATCCGTTCTCAAGCAAATACAACAAACAAATGGATTGAAAAACATGCTCTTCAATAACGTCAACTCCATGGGTTCAAAGTTGTAAAAATGACTCGTGTCTGAACGACGATAAAATGTACGACAAAGGTAAGTGTTTTCAAACGTGACAGAAATCATGCTAAAAAATCTCAAATGCGTCGAGACATGAAAAAATAAAAAGGAAAGAGAGAAAACACAGCAAAAGAAAATATAATATTGGCGCGAAGAGGCGCAACAGAGCGAAGCAGAAACAACTGGGAATGACACAAGAACATTTTTTCGTTCTCTTCAGTCGGGTCATATGTTTTTGCTTTCGTACGAAAAAAAGAAATCATGAGATAAATTTATAATTAAATACTAATCGATGAAGATTCCAGAGTGTGGAATTTATGAGGTATCGAAAGAAAAAATCTCACTTTAACGGAAGGGGGAAACATTTCCTCGAGTTTTCCTCCTGAAATATTTTTAAATAGAGTTTCGTACCAAGCGTCATTTAGAAATAGAATATTTATATTCTAATGCTGAAAAATGACAAATGTAAGAATATAAACTTTTTCTTAGAAAATTTAGCACTATATTGGGTTTTATACATACGAAGAAGCCAGTTATTTTAATGAAACTGTTTTTAAGAAACACATTATGATCTCTGTGTGTGTGAATGCAATAAACACTATAAGTGTTGTCAAATATGATGTTAAACTACTTTATAACTATGTTAAGTAACATATCTGTCAGAACCGTTTAATTTGAATGATTTTTCCATTGATTTCAATCGAGTTTTTCCGATTAGTATATATCTCTTGATAAAGTTTTGCCTGATATTGGCTGTTCATATGGAGGAGATTGAAATTTATATAATAAATATTATTATGGGGACATAATATTTTACAAATAAAAAATCCGTTATTGAATATTTTCAGCTGATTGGTAGGCGCATGGGAAAAAAATAATACAAAGTAATTTTTGAAATTAGATGTACGTTTAATTTCAAAAATCATTTTGTATTGTTTTATGCCATATTTTTTGGTTTTATAACTTTTGAATATGTTTTGCGTTGGCGAGAAATTACATAATTATATAACAGTAACTCTTGAAAATGTTTTCAGAGGATTTTAAGACACAGAAGTTGCTAATTACCTATTTGTATGCAATGATATTAAAATAAATAAAAATTTGAAAAACGCTTAAACTCAGGGAAACTGATTTTATGTCAAATGTTTAAGCAGACACTCAAGTTTAAACGAGGGATTACGAGCGTGACAAGTGATTTGCTTTTAAATAATATCAGAACTCAAATATTTTTCTCAAAAAAATAATTAATTGATAGTAATTAAATCACGGGCGTAGCTACCGCCGTTTCAGCCGTATCAATGATACGGGGCCCCGAAGCTACAGGGGCCCCTACATGTGTAACTATAGCCCTCCAACAGGAGTCGCATTCTAAAAAAGGGCCCCGAAGGAATTTCGATACAGGTCCCCTCAGAGCTTGCTACGTCAGTGAATTAAATGAAAAAAAAAGTCATCACATAATGTAGATTTATTTGTGAATTTATTTCTACTCATAATGAAGTGATCTACAACAGTGGAATTTTCTTCCGTTTAGAATGAAAATGAAATTTTTTTAAAAGTGAATATACATACACGCGTATTAAGACATTTTGTTTACATAAAGTAACGGTATTTTGTTTTTCATTAAGAATCTCACAAATCTTATAAAAGGCAGGAAGGCAATTTAGAAATTAATCGAAAATGAGACTATCTAGAATTTTTTTGCAAAAAATAGTTCTCTTAATTATTATCAAACTAGTTCTGGAAATTTTCTGGAAAAGAAACGTATTTAATTTGAAGAAAAGGCTAAAGGTACTAAATGCGTTTGTGTAAAAACGTGCGTGTGTAAAAATAATTTTCTCCACGAATTAATTTAGCATTCTCTATGTTAAATTAATTCGTGGAGTAAACTATTTTTATTGTTTAAAAAACTTTTATTTAAAGTATATTTTTTAGAGAGCAACTTCTTTAAATAATACGTAAACATCCCTTCTTATTGTTTTAATTTAAAACAAATACTCGATTTATTCATAATACATTTTTTTGTTGTTGTTTTATCTTGTAATATTACTTAATAAAATCTTTTTAAGATTAACTCCTGAAATACCAGCTTTGATTAAATGAGACTAATAAAAACTGAAAATATGAGAGAAAGAAATTAAAAAACATAATTTATTCGTGAACTAAAAAAAAAGGAGTTTCAATCTACAGAAAACTACAAAAAAATAATATTTTTAAAGAGCTGAGAAGGGAATTTCAAAAAAAAGAATAATGTCTAAATAAAATTATTGAAATTAAGATTATTTATTCTTCCATTGCTTTTCATATACAATAATAAAACTTGTGGTTTTTAATAATTAAAATAAAAGCTGTGTGAAAAAAGTGATGAAAAATAGTTTTTACCCGAGCATGAATTTAATGAATAATTCATATTTTTCTTAAAAAAAAGACAGTAAAATGAAAAAGTAATCACTGAACGTGTGTAGAATTTAGCGCATGGTTATTTACTCTTTTTACGTTAATTTTACCTCGAGGAATTAAATATGCAGATGTAAATATTAATGACATTCTTCTGTTGTATTCAGTACGCCCGAAGATGAATTTTAGTTCCAGTTATTTTCTTACAAAATAAAAAAAAAGGATGAAACTTTGCGATTACAGTTTTTCATTCAAGCACATACACACTTTCACTTTAAAATAATTATACGGCAAGAAATTAAAAAAAAAAAAAACTTGTTATCAATTTTAATTTTTCGTAAATAACAATTGACAACATTCCCCTATGCGAACACGTGCTTTTGGAGCTGTAAAAACATACTATAACAAAAATATTTTAATTCCTAGTCAGTGCGAAAATGTAAATGTTTTTTTCAACCAGGAGAAAGTTAATCGACAACTGGACTAAGTCAACGGAATTTATAAAAAAATATGTATTAGGCAGTAAAATAAGAACTTTTGTTAAAAAATAAATTGGTTGAATCACTTACAAACTGAAGCAAAAAATGTATTGGAAGCGAGTCCAAACTAACAAAGAAGGGCGATTTTTCTTTCTCATTTTGTTTTTGAAAAGGTATACCAGGAAACGTCGCCTACCATTGAATCTGTAAGTCGACTGGAATGCAAAAGTCAAGTATTACCATGGAACTTGAGAATAAGCCTTTAGGATGCACTACGAAAAAAAAAGAAACTAATTTGGCTGAGGATAGTTTACGAGAAGGAAGAACATGAAACTCTATCCTACGATTACAGATGCTACTTATTTTGATTAACAGCAAGCACAGTTTATGGAGCCACTGAATCCAAAACAACCAATATCAGTTAACCCTGTAAAATGAATGCCATAAAGGCAAGGGAAAAAATCACTTAATAAATTTAAGAATCTATTGTCAACTAGAAAAAAGTCACTTCGCAATCGATAAACTGCAATGAAAATTCGATTCACAGCGTCTACAGACATTAAACAGCAGTAAAAATTAAGAAGTTGGCGAGAAGCAGAAAAAAGTATCCAATGAGAGGTCCATTAAAAGCACGGTTTATAACTTCGTCGATAGAAATCGGTAACCCAAAGTCAGTTTATTAGCCCGAGAGAAACACATTAGATCAATTCTGGAGCTTTTATTTGTCCACATTACTCAATGCGTTATTCTTTGAAAAGGGATGTCATAATCCCTCAATGAAGCATCGGAGAACTCTTATTAGAGAGACAGAAAGGGTAATGATTTGCTCTATTTCTACAGCACTACCAATTAATGTTGCACCTTAAACATTGCAATCGTCTCTTCCGAGCGTTGCGGGAAAAAAATGACTTTTTTTTCCAGAAAAACAAATTCTAAATAATATGTAGCGATACGTTTGTTTCGAGGCTGTTATAATAGTCATAATTATATGCTATTCAGAGAAGTGTTTGAAAGGACAGTTTTTGTCTTTGCGCACTTTTCCATGGCATTCAGTAGTTTATAGTTGCACAACAAAATAAACAGCAAGGCAGTTATTTAGATTAAGATTTCACTTTATGTGATAGTACACGATGGAGCTTCGTTTGTGATCAGTTCCTTAAAAAAAGACATCAAAGCGGTGATAATTGCTGAGGGATTTTTTTTATAGAGGCAAGATTAAAAAAAAAAAAAAAATCAGGGAAGTTATGAAGAATAGTAAAACGTATGTGGAAATCCAAAGCAAATAGTTTGTAAATTGGTGGATAGTACTTATAAATAGTTAAAAAGTACTTAGCTTTAAAGGTGCTTAATTAAAGCGTTTAAATAAAAAAACTATCTAATTGTTGATAATATTGCATTCTTATATGCATTCTATGCAACAGTATTTTTAATAGTTCATCAGATAATTTTTTTAAATAAAAATCCACATAAATATATTACCTAAAATTCTGATTTTATAATGTAATTTAAAGCGATTGAAGGCTAATTTAATTCTCGGACAAAACCTGGAACTAAATCTAATAATTTCGTAATATTCAAAGGATAGTTACAATTTTGCAGAAAATCAATTTATTGATTTCCCATACTCTTGTGATAAGTTAACTGAGTCATGTTCTATGAAACTGTACATTGAAAACAAATAAGAAATTTATCTCAATTATTTGTGAATGTCTTCATTAGTTACAGGAGTCAGTGCATAAAAAGTTCTTGTCAGTTAAAACTTTTCAAGCTTTCAAAACTTTTATCTGAAATGATTAAACAAAATGACGAAAGCATCCTCTTGGATTAATTTGTAATGAATTTTATAAACTCAAAATATTTCCATGTTGATTGATCTCGAAAATCAATTACTGATAAAATTTGTGTGTACCAAATTAATTTCTAACGAACTCGGATAATATTATTAACTTGAAATACACCAACTTCACATCCATACAGCACTGATGCGAAACATAGTATCATTGATAATCATAAAAGAAACTCAAAGAAAATCGTTTAAGCAGTTAATTATCTTCCTCCCAAAGATCTTCGGTCACCTATTCATTCAGTGAGTGAGTGAGTTAATATTAACGTCGCACTGTTCAGCTACACGAGGGCTTTTGGCGACGGACCACGTAATTTTGAACCATGGTCAAGTGACGTGGACGACACCTGAGCTGGCACCCCCCTCTCCTAACTACCACACCACACCAACGGGAGGACGTTTCAGCTCTCGACAGATTTAACGTGCATCGCTGCCCTACACGGCGGGTCTTTAGTGGTGCTGGGATCGAACTCATGACATGCCTGCCATGGTTGGATACCTTAACCACTGGGCTACCGCAGCCCATACCTATTCATTCAGAACAGGGGCGTAGCTACCACCATACCAGCCGTATCAATGATACAGGGCCCCACGCTTTGAGTGCCCTAAAACGTTTAAGCAAAAAATTGCCAAATGTTAAGGAGCTCCTACAAAGGGCCCCCAAGGAGCTTGGATGCAGGGCCCACTCAGGATTTGCTACGCCAGCGATTCAGAAGCAATCTACTGAATACTTTCAAGAAATTCTTACGAGTTTCAAATAATCGTTATATTGATTACGCAACATTAAATGTTGAGAATTAGAGGTTTTCAAATGTTCACGTATGAAAATGCTATAAATTATATAACGATTACTCAAGGGATGCCCTTAAGTGTAGTTCCAGAAACATAAAAGGCGAGAAGTTTTAATTTTATTACCGAACTCTTGTTAAAAGGCCTATCAGAATCCGAAGTAATGGCAATTAAATAAAAGTATATTCATTGTGGCAAGAAATTATCCTTGTTATAGTCCGTTCTGAAGCCCAGTGGTTGATTGGTAGCGTATCGTGCTTCCACTCCCCAGGTCCGCGGTTCAAATCCCGGGCTGGTTTAGGTCGACTCAATCTTTCATCCCTTCAGTAGGTCGATAAATGAGTACCAAGCTTGTTTGGGAACTAAACACTGGGGTGTTTGCTTCAGACTGACCACTTGACCAGGATATCTGCTCATGCATTTGGTCACGAAACTGAGATGGGCACAGTAGGTCTCATGGGCTGATGCGCCATTGAGTTTAGTTTAGTTTAGAGTATGTTCTACAGCGTTGTAAAGGATGTAGAATGGATTAATAAATACAGAAAATAGAACCTTACCTCTTTGGAGGTCATCGCCTGTGGAAAATGCGTCGCACCCGGGTAGTACGAAGGCACGAGGGCAGCCAGCGTGGGGACAGGGAACGGCTTACTCTCAGCGGTGAAATCACGCTGGAACAAATAAAAATACGTTAGAATAACACATTAGAGACATTCCAACATGACACGAAACATGAACATTCCAATATAAAGGCTAGAAACATAGCAGGGAAACATACTTCAGAGAAACTTAATGACAATCGAACATCACTAGAACACTGGTAGAGTGAAACATTTCCTAGAATATGTCATTTATTTTTGGAGCAACAAGCCAGAGTAACATGTATTAAAATATGTGCACACACTATTCACCAATTACTCTAAGTGCTAAGAGGATGAGTTGATAATGATTTATTTGAAAAAAGTTATCACTTGATAAATAGCATCATAAGCAATGGAGCAATTAAATCGTAAATGAATAAAGATAATACGGTTTGTTCGAAAAATATTGCTTAGGAGCTCTGAGGATGCGCATATTGACTATTGAACTATGATTAGCTTTTGATGCAATATGTATCTTCTGATCATTTTAGTCATCTATACTTGTAAGAAAATGTCTACTTATAAAAAAACTATACATATCCTGAAAATTAAGTATAGATATAAAAATTATGTCTATGCATCACTTAATTCTGTAAATAAGTTTGAACTTGATTTTCACATAACTCATACTTATATAAACCTTTTCTTACAATATATAAATGATGACCCTTTAATTAATATTACAGTTTATAGAACAATCATTCCTTTTGTTGTAGAACATACCGGACGTCTTGCATAAAAAAATGCAAATGTCACCCAGATTTTTTTTAAAATTATGTATATAAAACTAGACCGGATGGTTGGAAACTATAGATACATGTTACATCTATTCTCTTTTTTTTACGCTTGTGAGAAGCAACTGAAAAACTGAGTCCACCTTTTCTTCTCTATCATCCTCAATGATTCCCATTCTTGTCTTGCATTCTTTACGAGTCGTGTTCCATCCGAGAAGCGTCCATTGAGGCCTCAATGGAAGCTTTCTGGGTAGCGATCCTTTGAAGAGTGTGGCATTGCGAGAGCCAAATGATGAAAGCACCTTAACCCATAATTCACGTCGGACAATGAGCAGAGCGGCGCGTCTTTTGTTTGGTGCTGCCTGTTTCGGTCTTCGTCGTTAAGGTTACAGCTACTGAAATACGCGTCTGCATCTAATGGATTATGGCGAGATGGACGCGTTTCCATTCTCAGACGACAAACTGTTTTCAAAACGCAGACAAACATCTCTTGATGAGTACCTCCACAAATTCGTCTTTCCTTGAGAAAAGAATGTATTTTTCTCCTTCAGACTGATCTGAACATTTTGGTTTGTCTTGAAAAGGAGAAGATGAATGCAGAAAAAGAAAAACATACATATATTGTAGCATTTAAAAGAACGCGATGCAATATTTTATTATATGAAGCTACCTACACATAAGTTCTGTGTATACATTTTTAGCGACATAAGGCAGGATAAAGTTCCATTTCTCGCCTTACATTTATATTCATTATTTTAAAACTTTAATTACCAAATGATTTCAGAAAATGTTAGGTTTCTTATATATCTTTTATAAAATTGCCTAGGACGTGAATAACAATTCCAAAAAATTTTATTAACGTAATAAGGTTTCTTTGGAGATATTCAAGAACGATTTGCCCATAGTTATTCCCCCTTAAGCAGACAGCATAGTTCTATGCCACATAATGTAAAAATTTATCTTTGAAATCCTGATTTTAAATGTTTCAAATTAGATACACGCGTGGTTCTTTTTGCTGTAGTTAATACTTATATATCTTTTAAGGAAGTCACTCAGAGTCTTAGAATCTTATATCAAAAGTTTTATATTTTAAGTTACTACTGGAGAAACAGGTGGATAATATATTCTTTCGAATAACCCAGCAACACTTTAACATTATTCTTTCATAGATGAGGTACGAGATGATGGGTTACAATTTATGAAATCTGTCCTATAATCCAGTTGAATATAAAATAAAAACATATTTTAGACAGAATATTGAACAACAACCCCTATATAACTATCAAAATCTAATTAGTTACAGTGACCAGTAATAAATAATCAAATTTAATTGAGGAATTTTACCTGAGTGTGACTGTAAGTAATTATTGTCATTTTATAATTGTTCTATAGATGTAACTTATTTTATGTGTAATTTAAACTCATAAGTTTATGCCTGATTTTTTTAAAAAAAATTATTTTATATTTTTTTTTACTGTTTTAAGTTTTTTTTTCTCTTTTAAAGTATCTAGCAAGTCGGAATATATAGGTATTTCCTGAAGGGATGCTGGAATGATTTTCTTGATTTGAAATCTTTCGCATAATCTATAGACGCGTAGATGAATGTTATACTCGTTTAGATCAAAAGTCCTCAAACACGTTTGACATTAGAGTATTTTTTTAAAGAAAAAGCACGAAGTGATATGCTAGGAATTTTTTAATTTGTCGTGATTATAATTCAATTAACATGTTTTGTATTTAAATATTAGTTTAATTTCAAGAAAATAAAAAGTTATCTTTATAAAGTAAAAGAATACTTGAATGGATATATGTATTGAGGAATCTTAACCGTCTAGCAAATAAATATTTAATTCAGATACAATATATGTCTTGTGATACGGCAATACGTAAGAAATAATTTCAATTGATCCTTCTCATTGAAGAAGAGTTTCATGAATGATTTGAACCATATTAATCTATTAGAAAATATCAAAAAAAGACCATTATGTTTTGTCATATACTTTTATGTACTATACTGGAAGGTTTATTGCTCATAAGTATAATTTGTGATTCAGTGTCGCATTAGCAAATTAGTTGATTCAAATACTGTAATTTAAGCTTTTGAGAAAAGTGATGCAAGATAACTGATGTGTGGGAGTTAGGTTCTCAAACAATTAATAAACTAATCACGAACTGATAACGAAACAAATCATAATTCCTCAATTGCAAATAATCATCCTAACCACGCCAGGAAAACCACGAAAAGTAATAATAAACCCGTTTCAATTTTGGCTAATAACTTTATCAGTTCCATTTCATTAGGATGAGTGACCACACTCAAAAAATAGCCATTAAGGAGCACGTGACTTATGATTCGTGATTGGCAAGAGTATGTGTAGTAAATATTCATAATTTCGATTCCTTGTACAAACAGCATTCTGTGGTTCAATTGACCTCCGGTGTTAGTCAAAGTGTTCAGTAGGGATTTGGGAGTGAAATGCAAATTTGATTGAGCCCAGTGTTTGCACGAGCAACGGGATAGGTGGAGATGCTCCGAATGCCGTTAATGGTGCCTCGATGAGAGGTGTAACTAGGCGGTGCTGCATTTAAACGATGACATCATTGAAGTCAGAGGTTAGATGCTAGGGTGTGTGTTGAGGCACGCCTTATGGTTTCAGGTGAAAATCAAACGGAAATAACCTTCGTATCCTCTTCTCGAAATCGATTCCCAAGTAAGTCCACACTTACGATCCTCTCCCATTGAGGAGTCACGTGCTTTGGAGAAGGAAATATATTACACTAAAGCAATATTGAAGCAAACGCGATGATCCTCAGCAGGTTGTACGTCATGAGAGTTCAAAAACAAAGCTTCAATATTAGATTGCATTTCTCGTAACTTAGCCTGCATATTAAGGGACTTGTGTTATTATTCAATACAAAATTAGAATACGAGATTGGATTTTCAGTCTCTCTCTATAGACATTTTACAATCACATCTTTCATTTTATTCTTATTAATTACATTAAATTTATGCTATAAATATAACCTAATTCACGATTTTTAATACTTTAATTAAAAAAAATCGTTGAAATAAAGAGTACTAACTGCAGCGTTTAGGTTTTGAATAAGTTTTCTAAGATAATACTGTGCATGAATTTATAACTTCACAAAAAGATAAACATGGTTACTCAAAAAATTAAACTTTTTTTAATTAAGAATATTTAGAAGACAAATGTGCGTCTACGTAGATAACTTCTTAACGCTTGATAGAACAAGCAATAACATTGAAATACAAATTTAAATCGAAGTGAAAATGAAGTATTTTACGAAAAACCGAAAACAAAAATCAAAAGCTGCTACAAGATGGGTCATATTAATTGAAATACTTTCTAACCTGGGAATGAAAATAAGTAAAGTATTGGTTATTGATAATATTCATTGAAGCATGGTAAAATTGAGAGAGGGCAGGAAATCAAGTCACGGAAATTCCATTTAAAGTTAACAGCCAGCTAACAGAACAGCTAAAATTACGATACCATTAAACACAAAAAATATGCACTAAGTATTTGAATTACACAGTTACTTTAATATGAATTAGGTCTGAATATATAATGCATAAATTTGTCAAAAAAGCGATTAAAAAATAATTTGTAAAATGCCTGAAACATATGTTGTATCATAAATATCATGAAAAATCAATTTACTTAATTGAAAAAAAAAATAAGTGGAACATTCCAATTTTGAAACTGAAAAAGCATTTACGATTGTTTCTAAAGAGTCAAAAACCAATTCCCTTATTATAGACAGTCATTAAGGAATAAAATTATTCCGTAACCACATAAAGTAATGCTTTGCTTTTACATATCGTATATTTAGGATTTATGGTAATAAAGCACACATTTGAAAAAATCATATTTATAATTTATTCGTGTCATAATAAGATAATTCTTACTTAACTACTGTGAAACTAGGGGAGAAATAGGGGAATTGGGAGGGGGGAGAAGAGTTTAATGATCACTACAAATGGTTCTTTAAAAGTAAATACAGGTCGTTCACACTTAAAAATTCAAGAAAATAAAATTCCATCGATACCTTATTTTCATTTGTCAGAAATTTTATTCCCGAATTGTTTTGAGAGTATCCCAATATCAAAACGACAGTTTAATTGATTATTTATTCAGTCTACCATGCAATGGTGAGAAAGTTTGGTTCCATTCAAACGAGTGACCTTAGATATTCTTCTAAAGTATTTATCTGATTGATTGATTGAATATTAACGTCACACTGTTCAGCTACACGAGGGCTTTTGGCGATGGACCACGTAATTTTGAACCATGGTCAAGTGATGTGGACGACACCCGAGCTGGCACCCCCTCCTGACTACCACACCACACCAACGGGAGGACGTTTCAGCTCTCGACAGATTTAACTTGCATCGCTGCCCTACAAGGCGAGTCTTCAGTGGTAAAAGTATTTATCTGACTAACATTTGTGAGTGATTGTTTTGATAAAAAAACAGTACAGGAGTACATAGAAGCTCAAAAGCTTTTGAGATTTTAAATTTTTTTTTCTGTATTTTTAAAATGCAGTGATTGTCAGGTTTCCTGTCTTTTATTATTGAACTGTGACGCGTAACTTCTTCAAATCCTTTGAATTTTATACGCCGGATGATCAAGTGAAATATTCTTCTCGCGATTTAAAGTAAACATCCTGTTTTTCTAATGTAAACTCATCAATCTCTTGTACAGTAGTGTATACAGACTATTTTCATTGGGGGAGATTTTTCTAAAGAAAGGTAAAAGGAAGTTTACCTTTACGTAATGTTTATCTTACAGAACTTTGCCTTAGACGTAATGTTTAAGGACAAAATTAAAAATCTGGTGATCAATGTGAAAGTGGTTTAAACTCCACTCTTTTTTGTAAGCCAATGCTCTTATAAATTTTTTTTATTAGGGGCGTAGCTACCATCGTATCAGTCATATAAATGATACGGGGCCCTCAGGCTACAGGGCTCCCAACACGTATAAACAAAAAATCATAAAATATTAAGTGCCTCCCAAATGACCCCCCTCAAGGAATTTTTATACAAGGCCCACTCAAGACTAGCTACGCCAGTGAATTTTATGCATATATTCTGGTTTGAACTATTAGAGAGTTTATACACATGTAATTTTTAAACTTTTAAATGCACGCGCGCGGATTTTTATTAGACATCTTAAAAAAATCTTTACGTTTGTTCCACGTGTGTTTGTGTTAATTTTCGTTATCCATTTAAAAGAAATGCTATCTCAATATTTATATAATTCAATTTTTGTATTAGAATATTGTAAGGTAAATTTACTGTAGTTAACTGTCAAAAAATATAATTTTTAAAACACAGTAGTTTAACTAAGGGCTCTCATTTCCTTATTAAATTTAAGAAAAATAATTCAAAACACAAAAGTTACAAAAATACAACTTCCTGCTTTCTGTTTCAAAATGTTAGAAATCTTAGCAGTCCTATATGAATTTAAGAAATGTCCATCAAAATCGTAAGCATCTTGATATGAATTTTTCTTTTAAAGCTCATTTTCCGACAGTAAAACTGATGTAGTGACATCTGTTTCAATTCATAACATGAGCAGATCGTAAGAATATTTAGAATCCACAGGATGAGCACATCGTGAGAATGTATAAGAATATTTTAAAGTAAATTAACTTTAACTAACTGTCAAAAATATAATTTTTAAAACACAATAGTTATGAAGATATAACTTCTTGCTTCCAATTTCAAAATCTTAGCAATCTTAGAATTCCTATTAGAATTTAAGAAATGTCCACCAAAATTGTACAAACATCTTGATACGAATATTTATTTTAATCAGTTAACTGTGGCGCCTCCGTTTGAGAGCGTGCAACTGGGTGTGTCATGGGAATCGAGCGATGGCGAGTATACTCGTCAATCACAGAGTAAGCGTCGCTGTTATAATATTGGATAAAAAACATAATTTTATTTTATAAAATTGCCAATTTTATTATAAATATTTATTTGTTAACATAAACATATATTGCATACATATTACTCGAAAAACGTAGAACAAATATGCATATATAAAGGTACGAATTTAAACGTTATTGTTCCCATGGCTGACCATACCTGAAGGAACCCTACTATAAATCAACTTTCCGACTTTTTCCTTTGCCCCTTTTATGCTAATATCTAAAATCATTATCATCGCACATACATAAATAAATTCGTTATGCGAACTTTTACACTGTTTCAACCGGTGCATAAGGGGACGCATGAGTTATTCTTAAAATTTTCATATTTTTTATTTATTTGTTTTACCCGGCCTGGCCTCAAAAAATATTTTAAATATTTTGAAAATTGAGAATATGTTTTGTTTATCTCAAAACATACAATTTAAATAGCCAATGGTCACTATTTTTTACGAATGACTAGTATACTCGTCATGACACAAAATCCTGCAACTTTTCCATGACGAGTATACTCGTCAATCCCAGTTAACTGGTTCAAGCCCATGTGTTCCGAGAGTAAAACTGATGTGGTGACATCTCTTTCAATCCATATGATGAGTGCATCGTGAGCGTGCACGATATGTGCATTCATCGTTCGTGTAACGAAGCACGCTCCGAGACGGATGAGCACCTGTTTACGAGTCTATTAAATGCTGGCAGGAGAGGGCTGCGGAGCATGACTTCTACGAGGGCATGATAGACCACGATACACATTTGTTGGCTTCAACTCAATGCGCGCTCCTAAAAGTTACCTTTAACCAGGATGTAAAATGCAATTCCATTTGCAACCGCAAAAGTATAACTATTCGTGACGGACGAATATAATCGTAAAAGCTCCGCGCTTTGCTAAGTACAGAAATTCATTCGTAATGACCGCCTTGGTTAACAAGCAAGTGGAATTTTACTTAGAATGTTGTAAAATTCTATAATTTAAACGACGAAAATTACAGTTTTTCTCTTATATAGTTTTAAAAAGTAGAATTTGTCGTTTTTCTAAAAAGAACTTGGTATTTCATTGATAAAGGAAATTATTTCCCTTAAATATTTTTTTTCCTGAATCGAGTGCTACTTTTTTTTTTAAGAAATTAAGATTGTATTATTTTTATGTGCAAATGTTTTAGGTACAGTGAACTGATGATGTATTGAGAACGCTCAAACACTTTGAAAGGTATTCTGCTTGAAAATTTCCTCAACTGCCTGCATATTTTTTACCTATTGTTTGATATTGACTTTAATTGGGACATATTGTTTATTTCAGCTTAATAAAGAATTCATTGTTTTTAAGTGAAAGTAGTTACATAATTAGATACTTGCAAATGACACCTTGTTTTTTCCTTTTGTGTCTGTAGGATAAAAAGTTGACTATTATATATTTGTTTCTCTCTCTCTCTCTTTAAAACTTCCAATCATTCTTTTAAACTTCTGTTAAAGGGATTTGTATTTTTTTCAGTGTTAATTTTTTGTAAGTAAAAGTACTACAATGGTGCTTAAGTAAATTTTTCAATCTAAATATTTATGTTCATTATTTGAATTACCTGCCACACACTAGTAACGGCCGATACGATCATCATATTACTATTGAAAAAAGGCCAAAAAATTGCATTTGAATATACATCTTTGAGCAACATTTGTTTGGCTTTAATGTATATTAAATAATTGGACCGAAATGGAGATAGAATTCTTATACGAAAACTATGATTGTGAATAAAAAATTCCATAAGCCCTATCGTTAGAACACACACACACACACACACACACATATATATACATATAAGAGAAGTCCAGAAATAAATAAAAGTTCAAAGTGCGTTTCTGGGATAATCATCGCGTAGAATTACACGCGCGTTTGACACTAACATTCATACAACTTACTAAGCATCCATAATTTCCGAAATAATATTTACTCTGAGACATTTTTTCGTTGTTGAAAAGTGCTACAAAAACCACTGAGATATAAAATTAAATAATCGGCAATACCTCAGTAGCTGTCAAAACCTTTTCCTGCTGCTTCTTTGAGTTGAAAACTGTAGAAAACACACTATTTCTTCCGAGTCGATCTTTGGAAAAAAATAGCTATCAACGGAAACGACGAATTGAAGACCGATTTTCAAAAGAAAACATTTCAAGCTCATAATGAGGAGTTTTTTTAGTTTCTTGAAATGCCAATTTGATAGTATGAATCTGAGATGAGTATTTAATACTTTGTAAGTGAAGTTTTGTTAATTAAATTGGTATATTTCCTGGACTCAATGTTGTAAATTTAATTACTAAATAAAAAATGTAAGCTAAAAGAAGCTTGCTATTTCTTAAACAATTTAAGAGAAAAACTTCTGATAAGAAAAAAAATTAAATTAATGCCTCTTTTTCAAACGAGTGCATCTTGGCGCATCCTTCAAATTTTCCGAAATAACCATAAAATGGTACCAATAAATACATCTTCTCAGATATTTGTAAAATTCGGAAAGTTCAACACAGTTTTTATACTGGCTAACTACTATCAGAAGTTTTTGTGGAATTAAACATCTTCACAAATACTTACGAGATTTTACATTTTACAGAATATTTAAAGATAAATACATGACAAATACACGAAGAGAGCCAATTCTTTTCCTCATTTGTTAATTATTATGGAACTGCATCACGTCGTTGTCAAAGTTCAGATATTTACCAAGAGTTGAGCATCCAAACGAGCCTTTGTAACGAGACCTATGGGCAGAACGAGCTTATGAAAGAAAAAGAAGCAAGTCGAGGCCGCCTTCTGGAACGAGCGCATCGATGGCACGCTTTGACGCGCATTCTTACAGTTTCCCGAAATAACTATCGGATGGAACCATAGCCACTGTTTTGTACGTGAGGGATCTTCTTTTCTTTTCCAATGTCTTAGCCTTCGGTCACGAAGCTGTGCTTATGCAATTAAGAGGAAGCGCCGTCCATACTGAAAGGCCATCGCAGATGACTCGGGGCTTTCCTTTTAGTTCAAGGCGGTCCACTCCTTCACTCGTTTAATGGTCGCTCTCTGGGATGTCCTCATTTTAATTTCTGACCACTCGCTCTTCCTCTCAACGCACCAATTTGCATGCTGCCACATTCACTCACAAAAGCATAGAGTTCCTACTTTATTTTTTACTCAAACTGGATTGGGCTCTTCTTCGCTGACCATTTTGCGCAGTTTGGAGACTGGAAAATTATCCTCGTTTTAGCCCGAAGTTTATCAGTAATCTAAATTTATCGAAAAACTTCTCAATAATTTATGATAACAGTTAATTATACAGCAGACCTCTGACATTATTCATGTCTTAATTGTGCAATTATTTACTTTTAGATTTCAGAGATCCCTTTCAGGAAGATCCTGGCTGCGTGAGGTTGATTGCTACTTTTTCAATTCCTACCATTAGCTCACACTCTATATATTTATTTATTTATCTTGGTGGAATTTTCAATCGTTAATAAAATACATTTTATATCGCTCAATTGAGCTCAAATTTTATATATATGATTGTTTTGGATGGCAATACAATAATTTAATTATAATTAATAAAAATTAATTGAATAAAGCTAATTATTTAAAGAATTACAAATCTAGCCTCGTTGGCATTCTTTTTGTCGACTCAGCGACTCTTTTGGCGACTTGTGTCAAAACTTGAAGGTTTTTTTCTCACATTTTAAAGCATTCAGTTGAACTGAAATTTTATATACACGATTGTTTCGGATGATAATACGATACTTGAATGATAATTAATAAAAATTAATTACCACTTAATGCTGTGATTCTGTCCTATGTATATACATATTTATATTAATTGCAACTGTTTAATAAAAAGTAGCTAAAATAAAATTTTTCTTTGTTCATCTAAGTAGGAATTGACTAAAAAAAAGTTTATATTACTTGTTTTTTTCTTCTAAAGCGAACAGCAGACTGTCTATTGTTGAAATTTTTATTTCTTTTTTGATTATCCGTTGTCAAAAATATGCCATTATATTACAACATTAAAACAATATTTTTGGATAGTTATAGATATATGTACGACGTACTACAATTAACAATCACTCCCAAAAATGCTTGCTTTATTTTTTTGAGAACTTTCGTCATTTTTTATTGTCCTATAAAAATTAAAACTCAATAGTGGTTTAAAAAAGCAAACTTAAAAAAAAAAGAAAGGAGCAGGTTGGAGATATTAGTTTTGTGGATCTTATATATATATATATTGCCTGAACTAATCAATGTTTATTGCATTGTCTTAAATAATGCATAAATGGATATGCAAATTAGTCCCAAAACCGTCATCTACTTTGTAAAACGTAAAACAAAGCAACTATGCTATTTTACACGCTTCTTGAAACTCTTGGGATATATTTTGTCAAAAATGCAATTATTGAAAAAATTTTAAATACTGAAACATTTAAAAAACTTAAAATAAAGAGCCTTTAAAACGCACAAACATTGCATTTTCCAATACATTTTATAACGGACTATCTTTCTCTTACTGTAACTACTAGTAAAAGTGAAAATAGTAATCATTCTAACCAATGCTACTGTAAATAATCTTTAAAATGCTCTGAAACATCTATTCTCTAACTTTTCTTATCTACATATGAATTGTTAAATTGTGAGACTTTTTGTTAGATTAATTGTTATCATGCAGACAGAACACAATACATTTTTTTTTATTTGTATGACCAATTCAGTAGGAACATATAAAAAAAACTATGTTTTCTCAAACCATAAGAAAATTGCCGCTTTGCGCGAATATCCAGTTTTATATAATTGGATACAAGAATTATAAGTAAAGTAAGAAAAATTTCAAAATGAAAATAATTTAAAAACGAGGAAAACAAGGCGATTGTCAGACGTTGAACACCGCATTATCTTAACGAATTAGTCAATGCTATAAGCATATCCATATCTTTATTTGAATGAATTTCTTTCAATTAAAATGTAACTTGTTATGCTAAGCCATTTAAACTTTTAAAGGAGAAACGCGAGAAATTTTTTTTTCAACACACTAACGTGACTTACTCGTATGTATAATACATGATATTGGTTATTTATCATTTCCCGCAATGTTTCTCTCTTGTAAAATTAAATAGAAAATATGCCTCTCACAATAAGTCAAATGACTTGAAAAACCCGAATTGTATCCATAAAATGTAACGTTAACCTTCTAATGTCATTGCATTCGTTAAGTTTTTTTTACTTCCTACAGTGCAAATGGGAAAACAAACGTGATGTGAGTCGTTAGAAAAGATTTAGTTCGAATAGTAGAAGAGAATTTTTAGTGTTGTGTTTTATAACTATCAATGTGTAACATCAAGAACTAAGAAACATTTGAATAAAAAAAAAAAAAGGTAAAGAACTTCATTAAGCAACCGTATTCATTATAGCTCCTCGAAGTAAGTTAACTTCGAACTGTTTGTGGGGAATAAAAACATCCTTCCATTTAGATTTCACCTGTATGTAACGGAATCTTTGAACTGGATTTTTACCCACTTTAAAAAGCCTGATTAATTCGAAATTTTGCACACTTGTCAAGGACCGATGACAATATAACAATTTAATTTTGTTCCATTGTTCTGATCAGGATCATCAAGATAACGATTTCTTAGTTCCAGATTAGGCGACTAATTCCAGATCCCATTTCCAGATTTGGCGACTAATTTCAGATTTAGAGACTGAAAGATTAAGTTGTAATTCTAAAGCGAAAACGCTCATGGTTAGTACAAATTCAACAAACAAAAAAAGTCTTTATGTGAAAAAGGAGAGGATGTGCGTCAGCAATTTCCTACCATAATCTAAACAATTGCCCAATTTTTCTGAAAATAGAAATAAAAAAAAAGACTCAAAAGCATGTGGAAAAAAATAATCTATATTCTAACTGCTTGAAATCCAGTTATAAAGTTTTACTTTTTAGAGCGATTAACTATAAAAGCATGTTTTTTAGTTTTTTTTTTAAGCTGCAATTTATTATTCTGAATCCAGCATGTTTAACCAAGCTCTATTTAGGCTGTGCTCCTTTACAAACAGTGATATGGGCATGGTAGTCTAGTCCTGGAAAAGAGCTCGTAGACGTCATGTCACGAGTACGAGCCATAGTGCCACTGAGACCCGCAGTGCAGAGGGACTGATGCACGTTACATGTGTCGTGGCTGAAAATCATCCCGTTGGTGTCGTTTGGAGAGGGGGGAGCGCCAGCTTAGGCGTCGTCCTCGGCACTTGACCGTGGTTCAAAATTGCGAGGTCCGTCACCAATAGCCATCGTATTGTTTTATAGTGCAAAATAAATAAATACAGTCGAACCTCCGTATTACAAACCTCTATATTGCGCATTTTTCTATTCTATACAGTGAACTTCCCTATAGCGAAGCGCATTTTCTATATAGCGAGCTTTTTCTCTAGTGATTCAATTTTTTCCCCTCCTTTTTAAAAGTATTTCTCGGCATTTCAAGTTATTCTTTCTTTTAACTCATTTTATGGTGGTCATAAATCTTGAATTGGCTTTATTAGGTACCTTACTCACCGAGGGCAATAGAATTCTGGATGTTTTATCCAAGTGCGTGCAACCTTTAACCCCCCCCCCGCCCCCATCGTTTTAGTTCACTGGAAACAACTTCGATATATCCCCTTTCACTCTCAGTGAAGTTGTCTCATGTGTCCCCTTGTCTTTGAAAAAGTCTCCGTTTATTTGTAGTGTTGATCCGTCGTACTGGTAACTCGTTTCTTGTAGCTCGAAAATGTCAAAACGTAAATTCTTGAGCATCAAAGAAAAATTAATTCTTCGAGAAGTGGATAAAAGCGTCAAGTAACTTTCATTTCAGTTTTTCTTTCTTTTTTTATGTAAGATAGTATATAAAATAAATGTTATTAATTTAAAAAAAGGTGTGAAAATAATTACTTTTTTTACTATATTGTGTTTATGAATTTAAAATTTGTTTTATGTGGCTTATAAAGAAAATAAAAAGATGAACCTCGATATAACGAATTTTTCAGAAAGCGAACTTTTTTTCAGGATTTAGCGACTTCCGTTATATAGAGGTCCGACTCTATATTCAATCACTTGCAAACAGTTATATTCCTTCAGCTCTACTGTCAATATTTAATTATATATTCCATAGTTGATGATGTATGGACTATTCCCCCATCATTAAAAATCTTTTTATATAAATTATGAAATATCCATAGCATACAAGGGACTATATCATGCGTGCTAAATTAATACTGGTCAATAAGTTATTGGTGACAGCAGTAGCGCACACAGGAATTTTTCAGGAAGGGGGGAGGGGTCCGGGGTTGGAAGTTCACCATTCTTCTATCATGCTCCTTTTGATTTTGTCGATTTTCAGGAACAAAACAGTAAAAAGCTCATTTTTGAATAAATTAGCATTAATTAATAAAATTAATCATTAATAACAAGTAATTAAATTTTACGTACTATATACTTAGAATCAATCGGAAAAAAAATCAAAGGCTTTGGGGTCCCCAGGACCCCCCTTGTGTGCGCCACTGGGTGACAGACATTCTGTCAGTTAACTGTGTATCGAGTAGCATTAAAGCTACTCAATGCGTATCTAGCGATATTCTTGATTTCGAAAATTGAAAATGGAGACAGAAAAAAATCCTACTTCCCCTCCCCCAACCCTTTCCACCTTACTCTCTAGAATTCAATATCAGGTTACATTTGCAACATGCATTGATTCACATGTTGTGGTCTTTAAAAATATCAAATCCTAATTCGCGGTTCTCAGGCTCCCGACAGAAAAGACTACTGTGAACTTGATCATAGTTTAAAATAAAATTTATGGAGCGATTCCCATGAGTGTAAATTATACTCATTTGGAAACCTTTCTCGAGTAACTATAAATTTGGTTCAGTTTATCATTCTTATTTTCGATAAACAATTATCTTTTGCTTATTTACGTTCTCAATTGTTATTTAATCTCATTTCAGTGCAGCTAAGAACTAGGTTTTTTTTTTCTTTCGTTCGATTCGCGCATGAGTTAAAGTTCTCTTTAACCTTGAGAGCATCAAATTTCCCAAAGAGAGTAGTAATCATTACTTTCTGGTGGGAGAAAAACGCCAGCGTTTATTGAGCAAAATAATACTAAATGAAAACCGAAGATCGAGAGAAAAGAAAATGTATGAAATCTTCAAAACAAGCCAGTAGACTGCGAAAGGATCGGTTTCGAAAAATCTTTTTACCTGAAGAGTGGCTGTCACATAATGTGCTTTTATTATTTTTGGATGTGTTCCAGCGATGTATTTTTTGTGTATTTTTGATGCGATTAAATCAGGTCAGGCAAGGTCGAGTCTTCTCAGATATATGCTCGCTTTGATTCAGATCATTTGATATTTGGCTAAAATTTTCGTAAAATCGAACTTTTAACAATTTTATGAGAGAAATCGAGGCATTTTTATCCACAGATTTGAATCCTAAATTAAAAAATATATATATTGACCCTTATTTGACCTCTGATTTATCAGTAGACCTATTAAATAAGATTTCACATTTGCCAGGTTACCCATTAAAACACAGGAAAAGAGAGTTCTTTCTTAACGAAAATAAAATTGTCATACTTGAATTCATTCAATTCCTACTACTAGTTCACTCTCTTCTTTTATATATATATATATTCTTCTTTTCTTTTATATATCAAATTTTCAATTGTTAATAAAATACTTTTTATTCATCCACTGAAGAGTTCAAATACATTTTTAAACTTGTAGAGGATGACACTTGATGTTACAATTTTTTCAAATATTAATTAATTAAATTTTATTTTTTAATTTCAAATTTTTTCAGAGTTTATCTGCAACAGATGGCGCCAGTAAGTTTTTCTAACGAAGTAGCAATTGATTTAATTTTTTTATATTACTTGTTTTTTATTAACGACACACTGCGAGGCAACATGAAGACTTTTGGTGACTAATCTACAAGGCTCCTGGTCTTAAGTTGCACTAGGATTTGAAACCAAGGCTCGATGGAAACAATGACAGAGTCGGTTTTATTTACTTTGTCCTTTTGATGGGTTCCAGGACATTAATCTTACGTTTGATTTTACATATTATCTCTCCTATACAGCTGCATATAAAATGAAAGCAAGTACTAGTTATAAATTATTCGAACATATAAAATGTGTGAACATGTTTTCTTTTTAAGATATTCAACACAACGTTGAAGGCTACAACAACCTTTTGTTTCATAGCTTACGCTTGCAAGTCTTAAACAAGATTTACGAGGGAGATTTCAAATATACAGCTTGATTAGATTGCGTTTGATGTGGTGAATCAATCCCGCATTAGATATACTTTAATGGGCTACTGAAAACTCTCCTTCCATAGGTTATTCATTTCTTAAAGATACTTAATGATATACTATATCATTTTTGGGTAGGATTCAATCTCTAAATGTTAATCATTTTATTCTTATTTTTCAACAATCTGAAACACCAGAACGAAATTTTTTGTATTTGCATCTAGTCAAATGTATTTTGCAAGTTTTATTTCTGAGTTTTTAGTTTCGTTTTCTGATACTTTAATTTTTTTTTCAATAAAAAAAAAAACACAGTAAGAATATTGAGAAAAAAATATAACTAATTCGTTTAAACTGCCACAAAACTTTTAATTTTTAAATGTATCCTAGGAAATTAAGTGTGCTTAATTTCTTAAACATTCATGTTCTTAAGATTAAAAAAAAATAAATAAACCACGCCATAAATTTTAAAAATTTTTTCCAAAAACGTTATTTTTTTCCATACTATGCTGATATAGTTATTACAGTCTCGGTTATGATAGACTTATATTTAAAATATACCTAAAATAGCAATACTTTCTATTTCTTGCTTTTTTAAAATTGTTCATATAATTTGGAAAATTAAACATTACAAAGGAAAAAGCTTAATTTTTATATAACACTATAAAAGGATTTATTAACATGCTTTTATTAGCTTCACCTGTATGTAACGGAATCTTTGAACTTGATTTTTACCCACTTTAAAAGGTCAGATTAATTCGAAATTTTGCACACTCATCAAGGATCGATGACAATATAATACTTTAATAACTTTGTTCCATTGTCCAGATTTGGCGACTAATTCCAAATTTGACAGCTAAAAGATTAAGTTACAACCCAAAAGCAAAGGCGCTCATGGTTAATACAACTGTAACAAAAAAAAGTGTTCTTAATGTGAAAAGGGGAGGAGATTCATTAGCAATTTCTCAGTTCGATTAACTAAAAACTAAAAAAAACAACATGCTTTTATAAACTATCATTAATTATTTTTTAATCTTAAGTTCACCATTGCACGTCAAAGCAAGCATATTTTCTGCACATTTGACAAAATTCTCTTAACAAAAACCATAAGCATATTTTCTAAGCACGTTAAACTTCATAAACAACAACAAAGCAAAATAACCTAAGCCCCATTCATTTCAAAAACCACAGCAATTAATTAATTCCGTTAATTTTTAGTACCCTAAAGGTGTGGAGTTTCGCAAATAAAAACAACCGACACCAGCTTATTTTGGGTAAGGTTATTCCGAACTTAATTATCTGAGCATAATCATAGAGTGTCGGTCTATTTTCATTTGTGGATGATGATGATGATTGTTAATTTTAATGGCGCAAGGGCCAACTTTGGCCAAGCTGCTTCATTTGTGGATGAAGACGCGTTTAAAAAAGAAAAACGGCGGGTGCTTATTACGCGATAATCATCCCAGAGCACGCATTAAATTATTTAATTGATCTTCATGCTGGGTGCAATTAATCGCAGTCCACTTCCTAAAAAACGAACAAGAATGCGGTTGTACGCGGAAGGTCTCAGTGTAGAGCAAGAAGGTTAGTTGAAATAGCACGTTTTTTAATGTCTTTCTTCATAAACGGAGGAGTTTAAATGAACCAGGAAGTTAAAGTTCAGCGCCTCACGTAAATAAAAACCATAAGTCACGAGGTAGGAACGAATAAAGCAAACTAAATAAAGCAAAATCATTAAAAAAATAACCCCAGGAGAGAAAAATCTCGATTCTCCCACTTGTCCGTACAATAGACTTTCGGGTGGAAGCAAAAAATTTCTCATGCGGGAACAAATTTTATACGAGCATTTTTTCGTTTTTCCATCAAAAAGTGCTTTTTTTCGCCGTCAAGATGCCGCCAAAGTTATGATTCGGCTAAGCAATTAATCAGCCGATTGACTCGAGAGTCATTACGACGATCGTTAGAGAGAGATGCCAAGCGTGAAAGAGGAATCGGCTGGCTCTCCATTCTCATTAAGCGACCTGTTGGCGAATAACATCGGGACAAAACAGTAACCACGTTGGGGGAAGTCGAATATAGATCATAGGTCGAGTAACATGTAGTGTTAGATATGAGGAGAGCTGTTTACGCAATTTTTAAAAATGCACCAATACGTCTTTCGTACACCAACGCTAATTAATCATTTTGATGGGTGTTATACGAAGTCCAATTATGAAATATAAATTGACAGATAATAAGAGTTTCATAACTGCCTGACGAGAAGGACAATTTAGACGGAAATATTCTTGTCACAAACTTTAACAGCACGCTAAATTAAGATTTAATTGGATATCACAAGAGGATATTATTTCATACTACCTTTGGTAGAATCAAATTTTGCATTAAAATTTTTTTACATGCCACTAATCCATGAATTTTCTTCAAAACTTTGGAAGCCTTATGTCGCTACGGTGAGTGAGTGTTTATTAACGTTGCACTATAAAACAACACGAAGGCTATTGGCAGAATGACCAAGGGGAGCTGAGTTCACCCGAAGAGGGTTTAGAGCTACAACCCGATCCCCCGGGAAACAACCACCCCCGCGGCCAGTTTTTATTAAATAAAAAATCAAAGTTCACATTTTTAACATCAGTACAGAGTGAAATTACATCGTATAAATTATAGGTAACTGTACGATTGGGAAGAGAATGAAAAAAGAATGGTATTCGCGACGGACCTCGTAATTTTGAACCATGGTCAAGTGACGAGGATGACATCTGATCTGGCACCACCATCTCCAAACGACCGCATCACTCCAACGGAAGGGCATTGAGCCACGACATATTAAACGTGCATCGGCCTTCTCTACGTGGCGGATCTTCAATGGCACCAGGGCTCGAATTCATGAAACACTAGCCCCGAGCTCATGACCACTTTATATCACTGCAGTAGCCTAGAAGTCATGGTCATAAACTCATGTTCGGAGTTGTCGAGACGCGGTAACGAGTGCTGGTGCCACTACAGACCCGTCGTGTAGAAGGGCTGATGTACGTTAAATACGTCATAGTTCAAACTTCTCACGTTAGGAGTGAGTGAGTGAATATTAACGTCGCACTGTTCAGCCACACGAGTGCTTTTGGTGATGGCCCTCGTAATTTTGAACCATGGTCAAGTGACGAGGAAGACACCTGAGCTGGCACTTCTCCTAACTACCACACTACACCAACGGGAGGATGTTTGAGCCCTCGACAGATTTAACGTGCATTGCTACCCTACACGGTGGGTCTTTAATGGTACTGGCCTCGAACTCGTGACATGCTAGCCACGGTCCGATATCTAGACCACTAGGCTAACGCGACGGTGGAAGTTAGGAGGGAGAAGTACCAGAGTCCGGGTGTCATTCTCGTCACTTGACCATAGCTTAGAATTACGAAGTCAGTTGCCAATAGCCCTCGTGCTATTTTAGAGTGTCGTTAATGAACACTCACTACGGAGCCTTGATATGCAAATTTAAACTTTTGACTTACCACACTAAAATAATACGAGAACTACTAACGACCTTGTTCACGATTTTTAATAAAAAACTACGGATAACTGAGTTCTCTTTCATCTAACTTTCACACTTTAATACCACAGGAAAACTTATAATAAAAGTTCGCCCATAGGATCCACTCTTGCCATTTAGGACTTCAGAGACTTGCATAATGATATAGCAAAACACATAATTTTGAAATTAATAGCAAGTAATCAGCAATTTCTATTGTATTAAAAGCTGTTATTTTTAATATGAAGTTTCTGCTCTATACTGCTTTTTTTCTTGCATGTTCAGAACAATAGCAAGAAAAATTCCAAGGTTCGGACCTAAAATTGCTAACACAGAAGGTACTATTAAATTCGATTTGCTCTTATGGATAGATAGAAAAAACATTAAATGTCTTTGAATTAAATTGGAGTAGAACTTGCTCGCAAAAGGGAGAATGTACCTGAAGGCGATCAAAAGATTAGAACCGAAGGTGGACAAGTACGGAGATTCAAAAAAAAAAAAAAAACTGTGAAAGAAGGTAGTTTTAGAACTGCCAAGATGACTATTATTTCGGTTTTAAATTAAATTTTGCATTTTCTCTTTCTCTGCTTGATAATATATTTAATGTAGTGCAAGGTAACAAATTAAATAGAAAGCCATACACGCACACTCAGAGAAATCCGACTTCGAGTTGCATGATATTTCTCTACAATATTTTGATTTTACAAAAAGTTATGCATTTGACTGAGAAATTTGAAGTCTACTAAAATAAGTTAACGTCATTTTCAATCATCAAGCCAAAAAATTGTCAGTTTTTTTCACTGCAATGTCCTGCTTTAATATATTTATTTACTATGACTGATCTTTAACTTAAACACAATATATGTATTTCAACAATGAATTAAATTAAATTTATTAAAAGACGAAAGTAATGCTTAAGCAAAAAAAGCTTTAAAAAAATAATTTTCTAGTATCTTTATGAAAAAAAAAGTTCTCATTGTTTCATATTTTTTGATAAACACATTTTTGCTTATTTTTAAAATAATTATTAATTATTAAATATCAAAATTTTGTGAAAAGAAAGTAAAATAGTTTTGACGAATAAAATCACGTTCCATGAAAAATGTTGCATAAAAATATTTTTAATTTTAACTTGCTCGCTGCAGCGAATATATATATATTAATGTGTGTGTAATAAAATTTACGCTAACTTGTAAATATTTTCAGCGTTTATAAAACTATATATCTATATTCAACGTTTTATTTGATTTGATTATAAATTTACGTCATACTGTAGGGTTATGTCATACAAGGGTTATTGGTAAAGGACCTCGTCATTTTGAACCTTGCTCAACTGAGCTGGCACACCTCACTCTCCGAACTTCCACATCGCACCAACATGAGGATATTGAACCTCGACAGATATAACGTGCATCAGCCCCTCTTACATGACACCAGAACCCGAACTCATGACCTGGCTCTACCTCGGTCACTTATGTAGAGTTCTATACTCTCATACAACGGTTCTTAAACTGTGGTTCGTGGAACCCCAGAGGTCCGCGGAGTCTCTTATTTAATGTTACATTTTCTCGCTTTTACAGCCTTTGAAATGCCTCGTGGAAAACTTGAAAGATGTGCCGTACTACACTAGATCACACACTATAAATTGTCCCCTCTCCTATTAGAACTCTAAAAACTCTCTAAACTCTACTCTCTCCTAAAAACTCTATTGGAACTTGTATTTTGATCAGGAATATTAAGTCGCGGGCGGGGGATGCTCAAAATCTTGGGGGTACCGCGATGTCACGCTGAGACATAAAGGGAGTTCAAGGCAATCGAAAGTTTAAGCGTTGCTCTACTACATAAAAACAAATATAACTTTTCGCAAGTGAATGAAATATAAAGTAATATTCATCGTAAAAATGGTTTTATTTTAAAGGGCATCAAATAATGTGTCAGAAACATTAAAATAATATTACGCGACAGTCTAATTTTTTTGAAAAAATCAAATTTTGCAAGGTTTTAATTAATTACTTTATTAATAAACCGTAAATAAATCTTTAAATTTCATCCATTGAATATTTGTTAATTATATGAGTCTCCTTATTTTCAAAAAATATATAAAAATTAATATAAGTGTTTAAATATTGTAATGAGAAACAATTTTGGAAATCTCTTCACCAGTATTTTTTTTTAATGTTCTATAGATTTGAATCAAATTTTAAATCGAAAAATACTCCAATGTATTTTGAAAATGGAAATTTGTCTTAGAAGTCGCTGAAATTTGCTTTGTGCCTGTATTTCAAAATTTAGCGTTCAAGTCCGTACTTATTCGTAACTAGTCCATAGCGTTTATGCGTAGCACAAAAATTAGCGCACATTTTTTGGAGCTCTGTATTTTTTCAAATTATATTGTAACTTATATTTTGAAACTAATATATTTCGATATTGTGTGTGTGTGTGTGTGTATAGGGTTTTTATTTTTTCATTTTCCATATAGCCGCTAGCAAAAATCTATATTTAAAAACAGACACTATCCAACATTAAATTGACTTACCGAAAAAAAAAATCTCCCCTGCTAATTTGAAATTCTCAGAGAGTTTTGATACCAACTGAACAAGTCTTGTCTCTTAAAATGCCTCTCGGAATGTCGAGCAACTTGTCTTTATTCCAAAAAACAGTGAAAAATTTATTATAACTTCACATTTCAACAAATGAAGGAAAAGAACACACAAAGAAGAAATAGTTTTAAATGAAATAGGGTAAACGAGAATTTTTTCAAACTCTTAATTTGTGTCTTCTTAACAGAAACTATCCAACAGTTATTGATTAATTAAAAAAAATTCTGCTAGATTAATAATAAGTGCATGCGTAGCAAATGAGAGAAGATAAATAAATAAAAATGAAAACCAAAAGGAAAAAAAAATAGTATTTGCTTTTTCAATCAACTATGTTTGTAGATATACAGTATTATGAAATGTTAATCAGAATTCTATTGACGCCAAAGTAACCAAATATTTTTAATGTAACAACATTTTTATGTATGAAATTCCTATGAGGTATTATATTTTTAAACTGTCTTCCAATATACACTCAGGAACATTGAAATTAGCGACCCAAGAAGAAAGCATCGGATTAAAATGAAATTTAATACACATAATGACACAGATGAGAGATTCACTTGATCTCAAAAACAAGACAATTAAACGAATACAGGGTGTGCAATGACACAAATACTGGGCAACTTCAATAGCGCGTTGGACCACCTCCATCTGCAATACATGCCGCCACACGGTCCGGCATTGAGTTGATTAGACTCCTTATGTTGTCCTGAGGCAGATGGGCCCACAAATCTTGAACAGCCAACTCTAAATCATGTACAGAGTAACACGATGGCATCTGCCGATTTAGCTGATCCCACACGTGCACTACAGGGGACAAATCAGGGGAGCGGGCTGGCCATGGAAGAGTCTGAAAATGACGTAGGAAGTCTTGAGCAACTCTTGCTGTATGCGGACGAGCATTATCTTGCTGGAAAATTGCCCCTGGGAGACCATTTAGGAAAGGTCCTACATGGGGTCGAAGAATATCATCAACGTAACGTTGGCCCGTTAAGGTTCCACGCATCACAATTAAAGCGGACCGGCTATCATAGGCTATGCCCCCCAAACCATTACACCAGCTGTGCGGGCAGTGTGACGTAGAACAGTCTGGGGGGAATTGTACCGCTCGCCAGGGCGCCTCCACACCCGTACACGGTTATCATCTGTCCCCAAAACGAACCGGGATTCATCACTAAACACATCCTTTTGCTAATCTGTGACATTCCCCAATGATCTGGCTTGGCACCACTGTAGACGCAGTTGCCGATGTTCCGGTGCTAAGGGGAGTGCACGGAAATGGCGCTTGGATTGGAGATTTGCTTCTGCAAGGTGTCTGGAAATTGTTTGTGGAACAATTGCTACGCCATCGTCTGTTTGTATCGTTGAACGAGTCACTGTGGGGTCCACAAGTGCTTGCCGCACGATCCTTCGATCCTCTCTTCTCGTGGTCTTTCTGGTCACTCCAGACTCGGTTTTCCGCGCGTGGGTACCTTCTCGTGTCCACTGCTCCCAACAATTTCTAACAGCACACTCCGAACGATCCACCTGGCCAGCAACACGGTGCGTCGAACAGCCTGCAGTTTTCATCCCGGTGATCAGGCCTCTCTCAAACTCGCTTAATTGTGAGAAATGTCTTCTAGCACGTTTACCTGGCATGTTTCGCTTACCAAAGTCTTCCTACAATCGGCGGGTAATCGTCACGTTTATGAATCTTCGAATTTGCCCTGGCTTATATAGCACCCTCTTCCTGATTGTAGGGCCACCTCGGCGTGTATGAGCATGCGTATTGGCACAAAACTAGGATCATTTGCATATCACATTACGCTGTACTTATTTGCAAAGTTTCGCGATTGTACTTAGCTTCCTTCTTGGGTCGCTATTTTCAATGTTCCTGAGTGTATATATATATTAGCTCTTATATAATAATTTTGATAATTTTCTTAAAAATTCGAAAAATTTATTTTTCTAATTCCTGACTTTTAATATAGGTAATTTGCCACGCAATGCGGGAATTTCAAATTATTTCCTATATCGGCAAAACAAGACCTAATAATACTTCATTAACACTGAATGCTGAATTGTTTACACAGGATTGCTATCTATAATGTGCGAGAGTTAGAGTTGGAATTCCAAGTGCAAGTCCTTTCCCCAAACTACCACACCACATCAGCAGGAAGGCTTAAAGTAACAACAAATTTAACGTGCATCAACTCCTCTACACGGCGGGTCTTCATTGGCACTTCGGCTCGAATTCATAAAAGGCTCGTGACCATAAGCACTAGGCTACCGCGTCCACAGTGGCATAACCTCGCAACCCCCTCATCGTGGGGGAACCTGGATTCTAGGGGCCCGAGGCTTACGTTATGTTATGGCTTGGCAACTCTGTGTAAGATCCGGCTTGGGGACCAAATCTTGACTTTTCAAGGGGACCCTAATATTTTCCGTTACGCCAATACGCGTCCACCACGAAGACCATTAAGAAATCTCAGGAGTGGGTAATTTCTCTAGAGGTCTGAAAATATTTAGTTTTCAAACAGGTATAATTCTTTTAAATTTAAACCAAATGAATCGAATCTTTAAAAACATTATAAAAGAATGGGGCTTTAGAAAAGTATAAATTTTTTAAAATATAATAATAATTTTAAAAATCATAAGCATGTGAAAATTCTATAATAAATATTAAGTATTTTTTGCGTTGCGCACGCTATTTTCTAAAATAGTAGCCTCTGATGTATAAAACTTTATAGAATTATAAAAAAAGTCCGTCATACTCTTTAAACCCTACCTAATTTTAGTATTATATATCTTTTGTATTTCAAAATATTTGTAACATATTGCAATTTTTTAAATATTTTTTAAAAATGTATTTTTTTTATTTATTAAAATATGTAAGTTATTATATTTATATAAAAATAGCTACAGTGTAATAAGAATACATTTAACTTTATAAATCAACTTATAGCTCTAGTAATTAAACCTACTCTTTTAGAAAATAGCATGCACGACGTAAAACTTAATAAATATTTTTTATAGAAAAGTTTCTTATTTTTATATGCTTATAATTTTTTAAATTATGATTATATTTTAAACATTTTATACTTTCCTGAAGCCCTATTCCTTTATAAATAACGTGTAAAAGATTCGAATTATTTAATTTAAATTTAAAAGAATTATACCTGTTTGAAAATTGCTTATACTTTCAGACCTCTAGAAAAATTGAACACACACCCCTGAGATCTCTTAAAGTACCTCGTAATTTTTAACAACATTTAAGCGACAAGGATGAAACCCGAACTGGTACCTAAGTTCCACAACACCAAAAGAGGACTTTGAGGTCCAGTTCCGTTTAATGTACACCCTATTCTCTCCCTATTACGTCGGGACTTCTTGGGTGGAGACAAAAACTAAAAACTCGCCTAAATTCAACCAAGGGAAAAATAATTTTCTTTATTTATCGATTATTGTTTAATTTTTTAATATAGTGAATCGGAAATAAGTAAATATAACGTTAAAACAAGTGTTTAATTATCCGAATAGGGTCACTTCTATTATTTACCTACTACCGAATGTTAACCTTTATAAATGATAATCTGTTTAGTTGTTTTTGGTCATATGGGCCATTGTCATGTGTGAGTAATGACACTTGAAGAATAATGTGACAAAATGAAGGATCGAATTTCCCATGTTCTCACATTTCACGATTGTTTTTAGAGCTTCCTCATTTAATTTAATGGTGAGTAAACACATCTTTCTTATACATCTATCATTTTTTTTCCGGATCAAATCAATTTCCTGAAATCCACAGAGGTTATTTTTTTCTTCTGTATCTTGGAAGAACAATGCCCGAATTGGTTGTTTTCTAAACCAATGTGCCTAATGACTAAGAAGCTCTCTTTTTAATGGGTCGTTTAATTGCACGCATCGTGTCAATATACAGAGCCTGAACTACCTTTGAACAATAGATTTCGATTGGAAAGGAAGGCCGTACATCTATTTGTGTTTGATACAATAAGAGCATGAAATACAAGAATTTAAACTTTCAACATCCTAGGAAAGGAAATAACTTCAAGTTTATAAAATACCTTCAATAAGGAAGGAAATGCTTTGAAGGTTTACTTCATATTGCTCACATCCTTAACTTATATTTTGGTTTATATATAAATTCACCATTTTAAGATGCTATAAAGAAAACAACAACAAAAGATAAATCAAATTGATTGAGTTGATTTCTTTTTTTAGCCAGACATTTCAGTTCATCAGTTCTATTAGATATTTAAATAAAAAAGATATGCGCTTTGTGCTCTCTCTTGGATTAAAAACAAACAAACTCGGATTCCATTCTAAACCTCATTCGAGGAGTTACAAAAATTCCAATACTGGTACCTGATTTATCTTAAAATAAATATTTCAGAATGATTGATTGATTGATTTCGTAATGTATAATATATATCTCACTATTCAAACCTATGCAACAAAACGTACGAGAATAGAAAATACATGCGATTAAACTATTACTGGATCGCAACTTCTAAATTCCTTGTAAGAATATGAGTCTTTTTTAAACAAATATATATATACAATCTTACAATGGCAAAATTAAAATAACTTTTAATTACGTTTCGAAATGCAATTGAGAGTCAACAGATTCAAATGTGTGGCAGAATCATAATTGGAATTTCGTTTCTTTCGAAATCCGAATAGGAGCAACCAGCGTTCAAATTTTGCTCTAATGCATTCTGGATATTACGATGTTCAATTCTAAATTTGAAAATTAACTCCTTTTAGCAATTCAAAATTAAAATGACTCGTTTGAATGAGCGTGAAAAAGAAATGTGCATTGTATTTGTGAAATTTTTACTACTATTTTGATTATCATATATTGTAATTACATATTAATTTTAAATATTGGGATTGATGTACTGAATCAAGAAATAAAATCAAAGACATAAATGAAGACGAGAATAGAACGTTAAAGTAATAGTAAAAGACGAGGAGGAACAATTGGATGGTATGGGGACTGTATATCAGGTGCAAATTTGGGCAAACTGGAGTTTATTACCGGTACGATAAACAAGTATGTACACACTTGAATATCCTCAAATATAATTTTCAACAAAGTACCCGTAAGCTTCATTTATGTATAAACTTTTACTTCCAGCAGGACAATGATCCCAAATCACCGGCGTAGTCAGTCCTGTATCCAAATTTCTTGGGTGCCTTTTTGAGGCCCTTCAACATATTACGATTCTTTTGCTTCTATATTCTGGGGCCTCGTATTATTGATACGGCGGTAGCTACACCATTGTTCCAAATATATGGCACGCCTTGTCCATCTGTAATTGCTCTATCAACTCCACACACATTCTCGTTTATTTAGCTCCATCGAATCTTATCGAACTTTTGTAGAATTAACTGGACGTTAATGAAAGTAAATGCGATGCACTGAACATGAACTATTTGAAAAGGCTTCTCCCAGAAGAAAGAGAGAAATTCATCTCAAACAATAAAGTTGATGAATTCCATGACAAATAAGCTTAATCAGAAATAGAGGATTCGGCACAAAGGTTTAAATACATTTTATTGCCATATTTAATCCCTTTGCTTTTACTTTTATACTTCATTTTGATGGATTGAAAAATTATGTTTATTTTTGTAAGCTTACTAATTGGAATTTAAAAGGTTGTATTATCTTTAGAATATTCTAACGATTATATATTTCAATAAAAAATAATGAATTGAAAATCACCACTCTCCATTTTTCGATAAAATACAAAAGTGTATGTTCACTCGGCCCTCACTCCATTGTAAGTAATCCAAATTTTCAAACCACTTTCTATCAAGTTCTCAAATCTCTTCAGCATCAACAAAATAGAAAATCAACATTTTAACCAATACAAAAGGGAGTAGATCAGCGAATTAACGCGATGACCGATAAGTGGATTCGGATGGTATTTTAGAGTCATGAATCCATGAGCAGAACAAGATCTCCCATCAGTAAAGTCTATTGTGCGTCAAGGAAAAAACTTGACGAACATCTTCCTCTTAGAAAGAATCGTGACGCCCTAGGAGGTGGTAGTCCGAGAAAAAGGAATAATTATTGAAATGAGAATGAGGTGCATCCTCCCCCGCATGGCTTCCCTCATGCACTGTAATTATTCCATCTGACCACGAGTTGGCAGTCGGTTCCTTCCTGACCTTTCCCCATTCGATCTTTGAAAGACATTGCATCGTGTGTCAGGCGGAGGTTAGAGCCCGTGTTAACGTAGAATTGTTTCATGTGATTGCAGTTCTCAGTTCCTCCCCCTGTACATCACCTGTTGGAATGGGATGCAATATCGTGCCGCGTGCCCAGCAAGCGACGCAAACGTGAAGAGAAACATACGCCACGGGAAGGGGGAAGGCAACAGTTGGAAAAATAGTAAAGGAAGATATGGAAAACGAAACGTTGTAATTTACGGAAGGAGGAAAACACACACTTTGGGGATAAGATTAGAAGGAAATATCTGACTAAACGTTAACCCGATCCCATGGTACTAAAGGCGGGGATAGAAAGCAGAGGGCTCGACTTTTTTAACCTTAATCGTGTAAGTAAAAAGAATGTTTCTTATACGCAGCGTACAAAATGGGTTAAGAAATTATTCATAGTAATGGGATAATTTCATTTGGTAATATGCGTAAATTTCTTTAAGGCTGTTTTCGCCGTAGGCACAAGAATGTGAACTTACCGCTGAGCACATTTTCAGACCGAAAAAATGCCTCAGTTTTTATAAAAATGTGCGACATAGTAACTCATGGACTTGTTTAAAATGTAGTGTTTTTAAAATTTGAAAATATTTAATAAATAATTCGTTTTTCCTTTTAATATGTAAAGGGAGAGCTCATTTAGCATTACGGTATAGGAAAAAAAAACATTTTATAAAAGAAAAAATGTTTCAACTCGTATAAAAATGAGTAGTATGATAAAATGTGATTCTCTACCGGTTAGCGAGCCCAGAATATAACATTAATGTTTGAATACGTTTATATCTGAAAAAATAGTCCGAATTTGGGTCCTATTCTTTAACTTTAGCCGAACACAGCCTTAAATAGTATATTCAACAATCGCGGACACAGAGCCGGAAAATGTGTTACTAAAGGCTATGGAGAAATAGAAATTTGATAAAAATCCGCAATGTTACTCAATAAAAATTACGCATAATTTGGTTGAGTTAACAAATAACTAATAAATATGTATGCTCTAATATATACAAATAGGCTTAATTTTTAAGAAAAAAAATTTTTTTTTGTAGCAACAAGAGGAAATGAAGCTTAAGAACTTCAGTGATGTGATGGAGTCAGATGTTTATTCTTTGTTACGGCCGTATTCGGCTAATGTTAAAAAATAGGATCCAAAATCCGAATATTTTTTCATATATAAAAGTACTCAAACATTAATACTATATTTTGGCCTCACTATCCCGCAGAGAATCTCTTATTTTATCATAATACTCTTTTTTATCCAAGTTGACAAACTTTTTCTTCTACAAAATGTGTTCGCACTTTTTTTCCTATACCGTAATGCTAAATGAGCTATCCCTTCATATGTTAAAAGAAAAAACTAGTTATTTATGAAATATTTTGAAATTTTAAAAACACTATATTATAAACAAATGCATGAGTTACAATGTCACTCATTTTTATAAAAAGTGAGGCTTTCTTTCTGTCCCAAAATGTGTTCCGCGTTAAGTTCACGCTCTCGTACATATGGCGAAAACAGTTTTAAGATATATTTTTAAAGAGGGAGAGAGAAAGAGAGGGATTAATTATACTCCCATAGCATTTTAGATATTCAATTTAAACACTTGATAGCCTTTTATCTTCCAATTCAAATGGATATTTTTAAAAAAAACTTTGAATGAAAAGGTCAAAATTTCTTAATCGATTGATCCATTATCCAGTTACTGACTCGAGTTAATGCATTAACTTAAAAAGGCACTTTCAACAGGTAGAGAAAACAATCAATTTTTTCCAGAGAACATTTTGAAATTTTAAATTTTATTGTTTTCTATACCTGTTTTCCGCGTTGAGAATTAAAATTGCAGCAATAAAATTAAATTTACATAGTTTTTCTCCCCGAAATCTAATTTTTTTCAGTGTCATTTTCAGTAAGAGTATAAAAACCTTTAAGCAAATAAATTAATTTCGAAGAAGTTTTTCAAAACAAATCTATTTCATTGCAGTCATTTTTTAATTTCTCTCGCAATTTATCGTGTGGTATTTTTTTATTTTCCTTTAACTAAATACATTTAACATTGCAATTTTTAATAGGATCCAAACATTTATTTTTTAATTAATTTTTTTAAACTGTTTTAATCACTTACTTTTCCAGTCAAAAATATACAAGAAAACTTGAGTAATATGTGATTAGTAAAAAATGGAATGTTTTTGCTCAAAATTTTTAAAAAAAAAAAAAAAAAGGAATTTTGGAGCCTTTGTGTGTGTGTGATTAATTATTTCAAACTGATAGTTATTAAAGTGAAAACAAGGGGTAAATGTCCCAGAAAATGCTCAAAATACAAATAGTTCTAAACTTTTAATTTTGAATTTCAGATTTCGCCCTGTGCTATTCAATACCTAATTAATTATCCTGGAATTGAATTTTGCGATGTTTACAGCTTCCAATTTCTTACTGAAAAGTAACATTTAACCAGAGATAAATTACTTTCCTGCACAACTCCTTATGCTTCTATTTCGATTAAAATTTTCATTAAAATTTCATTTCATTGAGTGAGCAAATAACTGAAATCCCAGCCATTGTTAAAGGACTCGTTTCTGCAATCTTTTCATTTGTGCCGACATGTAATTCAGCAGCAGCTTTGCTTGGAAGATGAGATTTAGCTACCCATTTAAGGCAGGAAATATTCTTTATTTTTTATACCCTTAATCAAGTATTTAAATTTTCACATGGGAAAGTTAGCCAAATTCCTTAATATTATACATCAACGAATTGAAAGTTTACACTATGAGAATGAAAGTAGTAATATTTGATTTCCTTGCGTATTTTGAATTTTCCAATAGTTCAAAAGATACATACTATTTTACTTAATTAGATAGTCTGATCCCTCCAACATATACTGTAAAATCTAATGATTTTTTGTCGCTGTTTGTTGAAAGTTCTTGTTTTTCTCAACATTTTTTCCAAATCATTTTAAGGCAATATTTCTCAAACTGTGGGGCTCGTCCCCCATACGGGGGCGTGATAACTCTACGAGGGCTGCGCGAGTATATTAAAAAGTCAAAAACAGAAGTTTTTAAAAAAAATTATTAATTTGCTGAATCATGTAGACGCGCGTATGTGATGTATTTGTGATGTATTGGGGGAAGGAATAAATAAGCAAATCCTCTGGAATAAGTAAATCCTTCGCAAACAATGTCAAAGTAATTTTATTGCATTCCAAACTCTTTGGAATAATTTTATGGGTCGCAGTACACAGTAAAGATAGTACTTCGGAAAGACGTTTATATAAGTCCGGGGCAATTAAGGCTTTAGCTGAGCAAGACGTTTATATACGCCGTTGGAACTTAAGAGGTTCAAGACGTATGGAGGGGGATGGTACAATGAAAATAATGATTGAAAATTCTGTCGCAAATATTGAAAGTTTGCGAAGCCCTGCCTTAAGATGAGAACTTCTAGATAAATGTGGTCGCGGTAGCCGAGTGGTATAGGTATCGGACCGTGGCTTGCCTTGTCACGAGTTCGAGCCCGGTACCACTAAATACCCGCCGTGTAGGGCAGTGATGCACGTTAAATCTGTCGAGAGTTGAAATTTCCTCCCGTTGGTGTGGTAGTTAGGAGAGGGGGGCCAGCTCAGGTGTCGTCCACGTCACTTGACCATGGTTCAAAATTACGTGGTCCGTCGCCAAAAGCCCTCGTGTAGCTGAACAGTGCGACGTTAATATTCAATCAATCTAGATCAATATTACAATCATTTCTGTCTTACTACATCAAACAAAAAGTTCATCAATTTAAAAGAGAGAGAAAAATTAAAAATTTATGTAAGAAGTCACAAACGTAATTAATTTCGTTATAAAACGTTAATCATTGTATTTTTTTATTTTAATACATACGGATACTGTTGTATCAAACTATAAAGCATTTTGTAACTAAAAATTGAGTTAAATGTAATTTCATATGTAAACCAATGTTTTGTATTAATTTTTTGCTGAAAGTATTGAATTTTAAAAAAATATTTTTATTGCAATTAAATCTTTAAATAATTATATTTTTATGCATTTTAGTAAAACAATCAAATTTTGCTGGAAATAAAATTTCACACGGAGTACTAAATATAGGTACCAATGTTGCACGTTGGAGTACTATAATGTACTTCCATAAATGAAGAAAATTACTCAATTTCTATCATCTATTCATAACAGATTTATGTTACTAACTAAATGATTCTTACACTTGTATTTATATTAAAAAACTCAGTAGCAAATACTTCCAAAAAAATATTTTTTGTTATCCTGTATTCTTCCACATGAACTTTATCCTTATAAAAACACTACAAATAAAAATTTCTTACATTCTGCTTTAAGCTACACACAGAAGCGCAAACTGCATCCATATATTCAAATTATTCCCCCACCTCCTTTTTTATTTAAAAAAATAGGGAAATTTTGTGTCCTCTACCCCCATAGTTCTCCATCTTAATTTTGACATCCGTTTAAAAATATCCGAAGCCCGCCACCCCCTTTTAACTACCTGATTTGTTTCCTTTTGGGGAGGCAGCCCGTATGTTGCAGCCTACTCCTCCCTTTTTCTCCAAGGGGAAAGGAAGAAAAGCTGGGGGAGCAGGTGTGGTCGATGGAACAGATGGTCGAACCCAGTCAAATCGTCTGACATTACCAGCTGGATCGCGGTGCAACAAAGATTCATAAGCATCAGGATTCGCCCCCTTATTTTTTAGAGGGGTAGGGGCTGAATCATGCGCCCGTTACTCGGGGGATCCACCCTACTTTTAGCCTCACTATTGTTGGTGTGGCTTCTAGTCAAAATACAAGCTACTGAGAATCAGCGAAAGGCATCAGCACCTGGTCTTTAAAGGCTGGGAGAGGCCACGAGACATAGTTCAAGAAAAAAAAGTGACTTTTTAAAAATGCGACCTGCAGTAGGCTTTGTTTTCTAGAAGGCTCTAATCCCTTTGAAGGCGTACCCTTTAAATTTGCTTAAGATACCATGACAAGGCTGACAGGCCCACTTTCAATGCTAATGGGAGCCTCCTAATGAAGTATAAGTTATAACAAAGAAAGACTTAAAGATATGCCAGGCAACAGAATTAGGTCCTAGTCACTTTAAAGGCGTGTTTCTTCCTACTTGAATACTATAGCAGTTTATGTTTGTTTTAAATGCAGTGCAACAAAATGCAACGAATGGTAAAGAAAATATGAAATGTGCTCATTATATATGTTTAGAATACATAATATTTCTAATATATAATATCAGAAATATATGTTTAGTTTGTCCACAGTTTGAACAAATTAATATCATCTCCTCTACCAATAAATGTTTTTAGCCCTCTGCACCTAAATTTAAAAACTAAATACTTTCGAGTCATATTTTCTAATTTCTTTAAAGTCGTTTTCACCCCCAAATGTTCAATAGAAAATGACCCAATATTAATGTTTCATAATTAATTTGTGTTATTGCAAAACATACATCTGTTTATCGTACTTTTTCCTTGATATTAAAGGCTCTCAAGAAATATACATTTTGCAACTGTAATGCATACAGTATACAGAAAAAAATGCACTATGTATTCTACACACGGAAAATAATCGATTTAAACCAGTAATAGATATTGCATAATAAAATATAGGCCTTTCTCCGCGTTAGTGAAGAAAGAATTCTTTTTCTTCAAAAAGGTATTTAGAATTTAAGTTTCCTTTCTCAAAAAAATGTGTGACTATTGTTTAACATGGGCGTAAACAACCTTTAAATATATCTTCAAATATGTATACAACTCTATCAACTTCAGTAAAAATATGTATGCAATTGTATTAACATACGTTGAGATGCAATGTGTGTATCAAACTTAAGTGAGCAGTTTCTCATCGAGAATAAATGTATGAACAACGCTCTTCATTGCAAAATAAATGTGCCGGCCCTTAACATATAGATAAAAAAATATACTTTATGATAAAATTCATCTTATATTAATAAATATATATTGTTTTAACTCTAAAAATGATTATTTAAAAAAATGATAGAACAAAAATAAAAATTTACGAACATAAGCATCATAACTGGCCTTTTAAGACAACCCGGCTTCCGTAATTTCCTCTGGCTTTCTCCCGTCTCTGGTGCCCTGGCAATGTTAAGTTCTAATGTGGAAATCGAATGAAATGTCAGTTAAATGAATGCAACTCTACTTAATTGAGTAACAAGATAGAGTTGCTAATCTTGCAGCTATTTTGTCGGTCAAGCTTTGCTTTAAACATAGCGAATGATGTAAATGGTGTCAGTTGCAAAGATCAACATTGCATAATATTAGGACAATGAAAATCTAAATAAAAGCAGAGGCGGATTGAAATCCAAAATCTAAGTGGAAAATACATTTTAGCTAATGCAAGGGCCAATTTATTTTAAATAAAGAAAATAATTAAAAATTATTCTCCAACACTATTAATGTTAAAACTTTAGAGATATTCCAAATTCAAGTATCTTAAAGGTCAAAAAGATTTATAATTACTATACACAAGTGATATATATATATATATATATTCTTCATAAATATTCGCAAATATGCCAAAAAGAATCCAATTTATGTTACTTAACTGTAACTTATGAATCTCATCAGCAATGAAAATACATACACGAGATTAATAAATGCATTCGTGAAAAATTTAATTATTTTAATCTAATTTAACTTCCAATATGATTTTTTCTGTTAAAGAATTTCCAACTTTAATTCACGTTAAGTATTTTTTTCCGATACAAAATACAGTTCAAATACCTCTTTGCTAATTCATTCCGAATGAAGTTTAAAAAAAGTTAGCATATTTTCTATTGCCCTACATTAAAAATAAAGTATCAGTTTAAACTACAGTAAATACTTGCAGAATTATTGTTTATTTTTGAAAGAATTGAAAACGAATGCATTTTGACAGTATATAACTCTAATTTCACTACCCCTTCAGCAAGATCGTATACATAACTTATCGCCGTCACGGTCCCAGAATCATTCGTAAACACAGGCTTTAACCATCAAGAAAAACTCACTACAAGCTTACAGCCTCAATTAACTGTATTTTCTGCAACATTTTCCCTTTTTCGTATAATATTTAGGATTTTAAAAAATGAATAAAACGGAAATATATATAAATTGGTAAACCAAATGCAGTCTGGAGGATGAAAAGTGCTAGACAATTTCGATTTTAATAGAACGTATTGATTTTTGAGAAAGAAGCTAAACTTCCGCAACCAAAGATAAATAGACCGGTAAGAATTTTTTTTTAGTTTTTTCGCACTTCCTTTCGAAACGCAGTCATCTACTTAGATGAGTGACTGGCCAATGAAACCACCCAAACTGACAGTTTTGTGGAAACAATTTAGTAGCACAAACAGTATTACTTTGCACCAGTGTCTCTTAACTTTTATTTTTCTCGAATGTATTCTCTTTTTACCACTTTCCTTCAGCTCTTTTTACTTTCTCAACTATTTTCAAAAGTAACAAAACGTACAAAGTGGTATTTTTCCAATTACGAAACTTCCTCGCATAGCATAAACATTTTTTAATTAATTTCTTCTTATTGAGCGCACTTAGAACTTTTTTTGAAATAAGCTTCGTTGTATAATTTATTATAAGCTTGAAATCGGTTTACATGATCGTCCAATTGAGTGTAGTTTCGAGAAATGATACTGTAAAAATAAGCTTTCTATTTTCTTTACGACAAATTACTTCGCCTCAACGCTTCGAGAGTTTTGATAGTCTTTGTATTTCTTTGAGTTTATTTTCTTTCTTAACTATTTCCACTCGTTTCATGAGTAACAGAGCTTGCGAAGCGATCTTCCACGTCCAAAACATCTTCTTAAAATATACAATCGCGTGGCAAACTTCATCAAATTCTTTCAGCACAATCCAACTCAACATACAACGAGATTATATTTAAATATTTCTTAGGACAGTTTTGAATTTTTAATACCAATAACCAGTTAAGCTTAGCGCAAAAAGCTAAACTACTTAAATACATTTATGAGTATATAACTAAATAAAGCATATCTGAGAGGTCTGAGCTATTAGCGACCTCGTAATAGTTAACCTTGGGAAAAAGTGACGCGAGCAATTCCTGGTCAAATAATTCACACTCCGAACTTCCGCATATGCCACTTGACGCGCGTTTGAAGCTTAGCAAGAAGTGACTTTTAATAATCAATAAAAACTTGTGTGTGATGACTATAATCTTTCATATTGATTCACAATATAATGCATGGAGACAGCCTAACGAAAAATTATACTAAATGCAGTTTGAATTCTTATTTACGAGTAGCTACGCATCATATCCTAAAATATATTCATTAATAATTTTTCTGTAATACTTGAAGTTATTTTTAATTGTTACTTGTATAAATGGTGAATAATGGTTTATAAAATAAATTAATCTCGTAAAAAATTAGCAGAAAATCGAAGGCAAATTACGCAACATTTAGGTACATTAAAAATGAAAAAGAAAATATTTTTTATGACTGTCATTTTAATACGCATGGAATGTCAATGACTCTTCTAAACCGATTTCAGATAAAAAGTACATTAATGTAGTATTTTCATTATAATTACATTTTTCTTCTGGAGTAAGAAGTGTTTTCCACATTTCATCTCTTGTACTCTGCAATACTAATTAGGTTTTACTTTTTAATATAATAAAGGAGAAAAAAAGCATAATCATCGAATGATTCTAAATTTTAAAAATGCATTGTAATAAACCAGTGCAAAGTCACGAATTTATATTTTTCTTTATCTGGAAATACGCTCCATGTTTAGTTCAGGATCTTTCAGGCAAAGACACAGCCTTAAAGGTATAATTGTCCTATAGAATACAAATCAGTTATAAAATTTCTGTCAATTGATTAATATTCTGAAGATTTTAACCATTCGACTACAAAGATTAGTTTCAAGAGAATTGAAAGTATTCATATGAAAAGCTATACAGTTGGCGTTGTAAATGTGCTTCTGTCGAGGTGACTGCACCATTTCATTTGCGTATTTTTTCATTTATGATCTTCTAAATTGTGCTAAATTAAAATGCACAAACGCATATTTATTCGATGACTTATATGTGTGACTTTTCCCCGTATGTCGATTCAGAAACATTTTTACACGTAATTTTTGGTTTTGGCATAAAAAAAAAAGCAAAATTACTACTACCCGATAAATATAATTTAGAAAAATGCCAACCCTTTTTTTTAACATTTCCGAAAAAAAATTTTTTTTTCTTACGACGAACTATTTTTAACTTAAAATTAGTGTCACTTTAACGATCAATCCTTTTTCGGCTCAGAAATTATTTCCTGAGCTTCATTGCAAATTATGCAATCCATTTGCCTTTAACTTACGTCACACTGTAAAACACGGGAAATATTAGCAACGGACTTCATAATTTTAAAGCATGTTTAATTCACGAAGACGACACCTGAACTTTCACACCAAGCTATGGGAGGAGTTTGAGCCTCGATAGATTTGATATGCATCAACCTCACTACGCGGTGGGTCTTTAGTGGCACTAGGTCTCGAACCCGTGACTCGACAAAGTCAGGTACGAGTTTGCGACCCTCTGACCAATTGGCTCTAACACGCAATTTATCCGGTATTTTTTCTATAACACGCAATCCACTGTTAAGTTTATTATCGCACTATGCACATATAGAATTTTCAAATTGACTACTTAAATAAAAGTAGAGTTTAAATTTATATTTGTAGTATTGATTCGAAAAGTATAAATATGCTTCTCCCTTTCTCTTCTCCTTAAAACTATGTGTGCGTACAGTTTTTATTATTATTTATAAATCATAGCTGTATAATACAGATCAATGGAAAGAAAACTCCCTCTAAAACATATATTCCTTTTTCTTCGAATAAAACTGGATTCAAAATTTTATCACGAGTTTATTCTACAATATTTGTCTTTGTACCTATCGAAACAACATTAAATTAGCTTACTGCATTAATCCAAATATTAGAGCCAGTACCTAGGTATTTAACCCTTTATCTACCGACGGTACTTATAAGTGCCACTCACTTTAAAATTACATAGAATAACCAATCTTACAAATATTCTGACAAGACTTAGCAGGAATATTCTTTGAAATCCATTCTTCCAAGATATATGGCAGCACAGGTTCTATGATGAGTATTTTAGCGGGGAAGGCGAATAGTTTTATAGCAGAAATTGCGTTCAGCGGATTGCAAAGATTATCATTTTTGTCCCGAAAAAATAGTTAATGTCAAAATTTAAGTATCTTATTTATTTTTGTATGTTAATGATAACCTTAGAAAACGATTTGACTCTTTATTTTAAGTGAACAGTGTATATAAATTTTACAGTGGAATATCTTTAATTAATTAGCACTAACGGATTAAATTTCCCAAAGTTGAGTATTTTGTTTATGTATATCCCTTAATTTTCAATGTAGTGATCCAAAAAACAATATTGCATGAAAAAAAAACTGCAGCAAATCATAATGTGGTAGATAAAAGGTTAAAAAGATGCAATTTTCCAAGCATTAGTAACAGTCGTGTAAATGAGCTCAAAACAAAACAAAAAAAATGATTCAGCACCTCTGTAGTATCGTACCAAACCCCGTACCTCCCGATTAGATATCGCCTCGCTCTCTTTTTCTACCTTCAATCAATTGTTAGCAAGTCGCGCCTCACGCGAGCGAAAAAAACACAAGCCCAATAAAGAACTAACCAGCAAAAGGTTGTCTGCGGTCAATGCGTCTTTTGTTCGTTTGTTGAAAATAGAAATGAAACTTTCGAATCGGCTGATTTCCGCAATAACGGTTGACACAGCGGTTTCCCTCCCTCGTCTAGACGTGCGCACGCCATCCAGAGGCCTCCGATAACAAATCACAATGGGACGACAGTCAATAACAAACTTCCGAATCGACGTCTTGACTCACACTTCTTCACATGGTAGCGTCTGAGCTCTAAGCGAGAGAGTGAGAACATTCAACAGAATTCAGGATTTCGCAAAGTGTCAGCACTAAATATGTAATACACGATCATTTCATTTTGTTTAAGATAAAATTGTGACACGTTACAGCGGTTTGAATGAAAAGGGTATAGATGATAGTACCCCAATATTTTTTAAGTACATCATAATTAATTTTAAATCATTATTTTATAAAAGGGGCGTAGCTACCGCCGTATCAATGATATGAAGCCCCAAATATGTGTGGGTTAACACTTTCAAATATGTTACACTGATGTGTGATTACATTATACATACACACACACACACACACACACACACACACACATACAAATATACACACACACATACAAATATACACACATACATACAAATATACACACATACATACAAATATACACACATACATACAAATATACACACATACATACAAATATACACACATACATACAAATATACACACATACATACAAATATACACACACACATACAAATATACACACACACATACAAATATACACACACACATACATAACTACACACACACACATACACACACATACACACACATACATACACATACATACACATACATACACATACATACACACACACATACATACATACACACACACACATACATACACACATACACACATACATACACACACATACACACATACATACACACACATACACACATACACACACATACACACATACACACACATACATACATACATACATACACACATACATACATACACACACATACATACATATACATACATACATATACATACATACATATACATACATACATATACATACATACATATACATACATACATATATACATACATACATACATATACATACATACATATACATACATACATATACATACATACATATACATACATATACATACATATACATACATATACATACATATACATACATATACATATACATACATATACATACATATACATACATATACATACATATACATACATATACATATACATACATATACATACATATACATACATATACATACATATACATACATATACATACATATACATATATATGTATATAAACACTTTTTTTAATTTCTATTCTTTTCATGCTTTTGCTAAGTGCTAATATTCAGCCATTCCCATGCTTTGAATTTGCGTTTGGATCTAGAATGTGGCAATAACTTGTTTATTGTACTCAGATTTAGTGTGGGCATTTAGCATTTATGAATGCAATTTTTAGGTAAATTGCATTTTTCTTGTCATGATTTTAGATATCCTATCCATTATTTTCAATAGGTTTTTCCTCAGTATTATTAACATAAAGGGGGAAGGTTGGCTGGTCACAAAACATGTTCAACCCCACTTTTACATAAATTATTTTATATATAACAGCTGTCCTAAGTCAGCAATGTTTATAATACCGTATTATCCATACTTTTAAATTTTATAAACTCTATTATATATTTTTAATTTCTCATATATCCTTCCTAAAAAATCTTATGTCCGATTATCTTGCAATTTCCCTTTTTTTCAGTTTTGATTATTTAATTTCATCTCTCTTTAGTAGAGAATTTTCTCTATGTACAGTGGCGCACACAAAATCCTGGGGGTCCGGAACCCCCTCCCAAAGCCCTTGATTTTTTCTCCGATTGATTATAATTCTAAGTATATAGTGCACAACATTTAATTAAGTATTTGTTATTAATAATCAATTTTATAAATTAATGCTAATTATTTAATCAATAATTACTTTTTTACTGTGTTTTCCAAAGATGGGCTTTCAAGGAATTTTGATACAGGGTCCACTTAGGCCTAGCTACGCCATTGTTTCAAAATAAGATGCAATTAACCAATTATTTTACATATTGATTGTTATTGTCTTGTCCAAGAAGTGCTGAGAAATCAAACGGCGTCAAAGGCGTTCAAAATGGCCCTTGCTACGTCACCGACCTTTGGCAATTAAAGCAGATGATGGTACGTGGGTCATAGGGACTGATTTTAATTTACGTCACACCTTGATGCAACACAAGACTATTAGCGATGCACCATGTAATTTTTGATCATGGTCAAGTGACGAGTTCAAGAGACACCTGAAGTGTCACTCCTCTTCAAACTAGCACGCCACGCCAACAGGACTATAAATTAAAAGTGCATTAGCTTCTCTACACGGCGGGTTTTCTCTGGCACTAGAGCTAGAACTCATGGCAAGCTGGCCACTGGATCGTGAACATGACCACAAGACTACCGCGGCCACCCTCATAATTTTAAATCACGGTCAAGTGATGAGGGTGACACCTGAGATAGCACCCCAGTCAAACTTCCATCGGAAGATAAAGCGAAAACTATATAACTGCACATTTTTCTGATGCATTTTAAGTTATTTTTATATTATAGCAGATAATGGTTGATATAAATATTGTTCAAGGAGTATATATTTTTAAACGGAAAGGATGAGAGCAGGTTGGTTATTAATTTGGTCCAAAAAAATTTCATATGCGGAAGGAATCGCCCAAAAATCTGTGCAGGGTAAATAACTGAAATACTTGCTAAATATCTGACAATCCACGCGGATAAATTTATTTATTCTTAGGAATGAAAATTCCCTTATAAAAACGTTGAAAAAATTTGCATAAGTTTTTCGAATCAATTTCTACTAAAATGCTTCATTAGAAAATAATAGATTAAAAGGTCTTTGGAAGTTTTTTCTATATATAATACTAATTTAGATAGCTAAATTGTTTATAAGGCTTCGAAATAATAGACATTTTGTTTTGTTTTAAAGTTAGGAAAGAGGATCATTAAATTTTTTTATAAGAAAAATCAACTCTGAGAGCTTCCTGGAGATTAATTTTCTGAAACTATAGTTTTATTTCGTTAAGTGGCTTAAAAAAGAAAAGAAAAAAGACATAGGAAGAACCCCATCGAGACAATATATGCACATCTCAGTTATTATGGTAAATGCATGCCGGTTATATAATTTCGGTTTCAATTTACGGAATCAAAACAAAAAATGGCTATTATATAATTATTTTAAATTTGCCTCTTTTGTAAACAAGCTGTGCATTTGAAGATCCATCTTACGAATTCTATCGTATGGACTTCCTTTATTTTCAAAAGTAGTTTGCTCCTAAATTTTTTTTTTAAACAGCGCATCTTGACGAAAGTAAATATTTTAGATTGGAAAAGGGAATGACTTCATTAAAAAAAAAAGATGCCAGGATTCTTTTTCTATAATAACGCAGACTGGCATAATTAGGAATGAAATAATAAAAGAGTAAAGTGCTGTTAAAAAAATTGAATATTTTAAAAATCAAATACATAAATGTTTTTTTAGGTTGCAGTAGAAGGTTAATTAATACAACCGATACATTCATTGATATTGATAATTCTAGTATTTCATTGCGAAGTTAAAAGTTCATGCATGGAGCAATTTCCATTCATATTTTCAGAACACGAAAGAAAACTTGAAATTTAACAGCAAACAATAGTATACTAAATGAGAAAAATAGTAAAAAAGGAAAAAGTATCAATGTAAAGTTTTGTCATGAACCTCCAAACAATGTACTAGCATTAATGAAAAATATATGATCTTGCAGTTTTACAATTTGTGTTAAAAAATTTAAGGTCGTTTTAAATTCTCTTTTTGAAAAAGCATAGAAGCACAATTTTCAGCATATCTTTGATTTTATTTTATTTTGCAATTCATTAAATATTAATTATTCCACTGTACTAATAGCTATACATGATTGTAAAAAATGAGTTACACATTTCCATGAATTCCTTCGATTTTTCAGGAAATTTGCAGGTATTTTTATTTCTTACAACTCCCCCTCTTTTTCGACCTTCTGTTTATTTGTCGAGTCGTTGCTCTTTTAAAATATTAGAAAATAATGAAAGCTATCATTAGATCTTTCTTATAGTAGCAGATAAATTCTTTTATTTAAGTTCGTTCTATAGTATATTAAAAGTTTTTAAATAAAGCAAATTTGTTGTAAAATATTAAAACTATTAATACGGGGATTTTTATTTATTTTTTAAAAGATTTTTCAACTACTATTCTTCGTATTGTTTTATCTAATGTTCGTCGTTTAAAATTCTTAGAGATTGGTAACTCATTCTTACTAAGAAATTTATCAAAGCAATTTCATTATGAAATCAATTTTTAGTTTGAAAAAATACGGGAAATGTTTTCTGGAGCGATAAGTACTTTTTTCACAGAAACTTAGTAGGAAATTAATATATGCAATAGTATTACTTAAAATAATTCGATAATTAACTATTATTTATGTTGCAGAAAGATATAGGAAAGCGAAGTTTTAAAGAGTACGTCTGATTATTAGCAGCATTTTAAAAAAAATTACATATATTTCAATCGATTATATAAAAAAAATGCTGAAATATTTTTAAATACTACAAGGTATAGAGTAAGATATTTAGACATTTTCTAGTCTTAAAAATGTCCAAATTTTTTTTTGGAACAAACAGTTTTTAAAACTACGTTGAATTAACGCGTCTTAAAGTGAAATTTAAATAGCTTTATAAATATTGGAGTAATATAGTCATGGAAAATAGGCAAGGAAAAATGTGGAATTTAAAAAATTCAGTATATTGTGTGTGGGACACTTGTCCTTAAATTTTCGGAAAGAAATAAGTAATATATTTAAATGAACGACACTTAGATACATGAATAAGCTAAATTTTGTAACTTCTATTATTGAGTTTCTTTTCCTTGCAACATACAAAAAAATGAGAGATAAAAAGTAATTCAGATAGCCAGAAAAAGTACATGTACATGTTTCTCCTTAAGTTTCAGTAATTTATAGCTATGGTAAAAGTAATTAGCCATATATAGCATGTTTAGAGCAAGGACTTAATAAAAGTTTCAAATTTGTTCTCCAAATATTTACATACAATCACGTAACTATCGAAAATTATGCTATATTGAAATACAAGGGAGGAAAATTATATTTCTGAATTCAGTGTTAAAAACACCAAGGAATGATAATTTATATTTTGTAAACAACATATTTGCATTTCATGTATAAATAATAGATTTATTTAACTTTTAATTACTTGTAATTTAACAATTTTATCTAAAAACAAAGTGCTTTGGAAATAAGTTTAACCACTCTTTATCTGTCAAATAACAGTGACGTACATATTGAATGATGGAAAATTACAATTCCTGAATTCTGATAACATGCAGATAGGATTTTTAAAACAATGTGTTGAAAATTATAAGCATGACAAATATTTTAGTTATGCCATGCAGATGATGTGGAAAGTTTGTATATTAGCTTTTAACAAATATGCTAGGTTATTATTTGTCTACGTTTAATTTTTTAAAAATTTATCGTAAATGCAATGTGTGTTTAAATAAGTTAAAATACTTTAATGCAAGCTATAATACAAATATAACTCTAACACTCAATTAAAAATTTTAAAAAAGGTGGAATAATTAAACAGGAACTCATACTTAACTTATCTAGCTCTTGCCACGATAAGACAAAATATACGGGGGAAAAAAATGGAAAAACTTCATTTCTATACCAAAAATAAACAGAAACTCGTCAAAATTTTTTATCTTTCTCAGTTCACAAAAGATATTAATTGATTGACAAGTATATGAAATTCGAACTGAATTTTGTTTTCTTTACATTTTGATATTAAAATCCAACCATTTACTGAGATGAAACTTAAAAAAGCATCCTTACCAGCACCATACGATGCGTTGATGAGAAAGTCTCTCTTAAAATAAGGTCCACGAGTTAATTATAAAGTCCAGTCCAAGTGGGGATAGGCAATATCACCGGTGGCACTGAGCACGCGTTTCAGCATGGAGATCCGAGGGAGCTCCTGCACCGCTCTTCCGCACCACAGGCACACATGACGGCAGCGGGCGTTAGGCTTAGTGTCCAGGTAGCGGCGGCAGGTGTTCCGTAGACTGTGCGGCGAGTCGGAGGCAAGGTTGTCGGCGTGGAGGGTCTGAGAGTCGCGTGACCTACGGTGAGCCTGGATTTGAACGGAGTGAAGGTACGATGAGTCGCGCTCGCTCGGCTCAGGTGAGGGGGGAGGGAAGCATCCGCCTCCAATGATAAACGTGATAGAGAAATTGGCTTAAGTTCAAAGTGAGACGAAAATTATCCCACAGGTATTGTTCTCTGTGTTGTGCGATTAGAAGGAGGGGGAATCGGATTAAAAAAAAAGGCGCTTCTCCAGTGTTTTATACATCCTTTTTAACCTATTTGCGATCCAAACGGAGGGTTTTATCGCCACAAATCTTTTATTCATGGGGAAGTGAAATCAAGTTAAACAATTGTCTGGGAGGGAAACCTTGGAATAAATTCGGAAGAATATCGAAGGAGAATGTACGGAATGCAGCGAAAGAGGCGCGGTGGCGTACAACGGGTTAAATGCAGCTTTTTTCCGATGTTCACAGTAAATCACCAAATGTTTCGAAAGAAAAAAGTTATTTTCTTCCCCACCCATTCTAATGAAATTATTCATTGATGGGGAACTTTTTGGACGTAATTATATTTCTCTCAGCTTTAATTTTTTTAAATTTGATTCACACTTGTTCCCTTCAGCCAATACGCAGTTAATAGCTAATATAATTGCTTGGTTTAACCATTTATCTACCACATCATGATTTACTGCAGTTTTTTGATGCAATATATTTTTTTGGATCACTACATTGAAAATTAAGGAATATACATAAGCAATATACTCAACTTTGGGAAATTTAATCCATTAGAGCTGATTAGTTAATTAAAGATATTCAACTGTAAAATCAATTATATACACTGTTCACTTAAAATATAAAGTCAAATCGTTTTCTAAGGTCTTCATTAAAATACAGAAAAATAAGACACGTAATTTTAACATTAACTATTTTTTCCGAACAAAAATGATAATCTTCGCAATCCACTGAAAACGCCGTCAGCTGAGAACGCAATTTCTGCTGTAAAACTATTCGCCTTCCCCTCTAAAATACTCATCACAGAACCCGTGCTGCTATTTTCTTGGAAAAGTAGATTTCAAAGAATATTTCTACTATCGTCAGAATATTCCTATAAATGGTTATTCTATGCAATTTTAAAGTGAGTGGTACTTATAAGTACCGTCGGTAGATAAAGGGTCAATGTCCGTCCACTCCATATCCAAAGTTTTTTTGAGGAACATGGTTTTTTTATTATTTTTTTCTCTTTCGATAATATTTTCTCTTTTTTGAAATTAACTTCTTTTGACACGGTAGGAAACATTTTTCGTTACGCGTTACCCGTTACGTGATGAACGTAAGGTAGGGATGTATGAAGTTACGATTTTCCCCACGTTTTTAAGAAAAAACTATTTGATTCTTGCTGTCAAACTCAGACAAAAATAATTACAGTATCGGAAAGATAATTTTTCTTAGAGAATAGCCTTTTGTTACAGGAGAGACAATTTTTAGTTAGTATTATATGGAGCCTAGAATATATTATATATATATATATATATATATATATATATATATATATATATATATAAAGAAATAATCAAATGGTCTCAAGACGAAAGTACAAAAAGTCTATTTTAAGGTAGTGAACTAGATTTGGTAGAAATAAATTTATCGGATAGTTTAATAATTATAAAATTTAAGTTTTTAGTAAGTTCAAATTTAATTAACATAGCATCATTCTTTTTTAATTTAATTTTTGAAAGTTTAGCTATATTTAAGATGTGATTTTCTTAGTTTGCATTTGCCTTGGAGCTAAACAAAGTTAATCGGTGCCAAACTTAGAACTAGAACAGTTGGCGACGATGACACCTGACAATCTCCATATAATGTTATAAACCCAAACTCCTTGTATACCGACCTCGAATTTACATCTATTTCACCTTATGTTCATGAGAAAAATTAAAATTTCTCTATTTTACTACTTAGTTTTATCTTTTTTTGATAGTTTCATTGCAATTAATTGCAGTTTTATACCACTATTGACTGTTATAGCTCAGACAAGTTAAGAAAATTACAATTATTGCTTCCGATTAAAAATATACTTTTATTTAAATTGTTCTTTCAAGATTTAAAACTACGCAAGCCTCCATAAGTTAAGGTAAATCATGAATTTTAAGTCGTACTTCAATACATTTTTTGATAAATTCAGTGAAATAGGTTTTTATGAAAAATAAGATTATATTTATTAAAAAAAGAACATATCTTTTAAAACTTCCACTTAAAAAATTTTGAAGGTTTTCAAAAATTCTTTATTAATTCTCAGAATATATTGTTGGCATGCAAGTAAAACACGTTTACCTAATTCTTTGTGAAAGGTAATCGGATGATTTGAAATGGACTTTTACAAGCCGATAGGGCTAGATTGCTAATTTTCTTAGCAGAATGGTCTGAAGCTAGGACACCAATCCGCTGCCCGCCTTGAATAATTTTGCGGGTCACGAGATTCTTTACAACTCTACAAACTAGGATTATTTTGAGCAATATTTTTGTTTTTAGTGTACTGTTTTGTAACAAATAAATCCCATAATTGTTTCGATTTCATCCCGTTGCTTCTGTTTCATAGATATTTAGAAGTGGACAGTATCGCATTGCAGTGATATCTCGCATCATCACGCATGATTCCTATGCCTTTTTTTATTCCTATTATTTATTCCTATACATACGAATCATTCTTTTCGAAAACGAACTTTATCAAACATAAATCACGCTCAAATTTATCGGCTGATAACCTGTAACATCAATTACGATGCGTAAATACTCGCATTGAGATGGACTTTTAAGAATTAAGTGAAAGAGAGAGAGAGAATCGAGAAAAAAATATTTCCTTCTTTAAATAAATTAAACATTTCATCTTTCGATTGTAATTATTATATTATCTGTGTCTGTATACATGAAAAAAAATCATGAAAACTATAATAACAGTTCATTCTGTTTAAAATTTCCACTCCAATCAATCTTTGCAATGGGTTCAAATCTAACAAAGATATATATTTTTATATGCGACCTTTGGGATTATAACATTTTTCTGAAGGGGCCTGAAAGATCATTTGGGTTGGCCACCTTTGGTCTACAGATACAGGAATTAGTTTGAATTTGAGGACTCGGTTTCAAAGGGGTCTTTTTTCAAGTCTCTCGTCTGCCTTAAAACTACTTTCGGTGACCACTTTCCAGCTGTTTCTGCGGAATTATAAGGAATATTACTGTACCGTAATACATTGCACCAAATTTTGTGGCAACAAGATTTTCGGCTACCAAGATCCAAAGACATTTTCACAATGAAAGCTGGTTTGCAAGGATACTGATTAGATGTCCCATTACGCTACATACGAAGTGCTGGTTAAATTGTACTAGATACCATGTAGATTAGGCAAGGAATTATTGACAATGTGGGGTTTTTTTTACAGATGAGTCCAAATTCACTTTGGAACTTGGCAAGAATAATTTTCTAATCTGAAGGGAGTTATGAGCCAATGACCAGGAATACAATATGGTTGAAAGACATGCTTATAGTTGAGGTGGAACCATGGTGTAGACTGCAATCTCTATGAGAGGTTACTTAGACTTGTATGCATTCAATTGAAACATTGTGAATAGTTAAAGATAGCAAGACGAAAAACTTGATCAACATGTGAGACAATATGCTGATTAGTGATAATTTTATTCAGATACACGATAATACTCGGCTACACATCAAGCTATATCTTGTAGACGGATACTTTCTTGATGAAGGCATTAAGCGAATAGAGTGACCATCTCGTTCACCTAAATCCCATAGGGTCCCTTTGAGGCTATCTTTATGTAGAAGCAACACAAAATTCTCCCCAGAAGCTTATGTAAACCAAAATAGCGTTTGCTCCATGTCTGATTTTCCGTATCTCGGTTCATGTGTCTGACAATTTGATCCTGTCAATAGAAAACCAATGTTAATCATATATTATGTCTAGGGATTGACATAATCCTTGTTAAATTCGATTTTTTTCGGAAACTTTGAACTTATCAAACAATTTCTACCAAAGAGTTGATTTTTCAAGGAATTTTTTTTTTATTATTTAACACAAACTATTAATTACAGCTACGAAATGTAGCGTACAACAATAAACGCATGGATATTTTTTTAATTTTCTTTAATTTATCCCCATAGTTTCAAAAGTTTGTTTCCAAAACCCCTTTTTCTTAACTTTTGAAAGCTTAGGTAAAAATGATTTTTAAAAAAAATGAATTAATCTGAAATACTGATAAAATAATATTTAGTTTACTTTAAACTTTTCGTTGAAAAGCAAACTATATAGTCAATGAAAAAATACAAGAATGTGTGACTCACGAAACATTTTGCGCCTTATTTGGGGAATATATTAAAAAAAATTTTAAGGAAAAACATAATTTAAATACAATCCTGCTTTTAAAAGAGAATATACTTCATCCGAAATTTGTCCAATATTTTATTAAATGAGTAATTTTAATGCTGTTAAATAATCAATTCTACTAATTTACTAATTTAAAATGCTAAAACACTATACATAAATTTTATTAGCTTTATTATTATTTTATTCGTAGTTGCCAGTTTTGCAATTAATTAGTAATTAATTTGTTTAGTTATTTTAAATGAAATGCTACTTTCCCAATAAATTTTCATTCACTTAACACAAAACTTACACAATCTATTACATAACGACTGTTGTCGTAAGATCGTATAATTGTCAGAGAATTAGAGGATTGCAAATATAGTATTCTTTTTATAAACTTCCACATCACACGAGGTACCAAAAATCGAAATGGATTTAGCGAGTGAGTGCAAATTATGTTTACGTCCCACTACAGAGCTGTACAAGGGCTATTGGCGACAGACCTCTTAATTTTGAACCCTGGTCAAGTGAAGAGGATGACATCTGAGCTACCACCCCCTCTCCTAACTTCCACACCACACCAATGGTAGGACGTTTACATCTCGACATATTGAACGTGCATCGACCTTCCCTGTACGGCGGATCTTCAGCAGTATTGGGCTCAAACGCATGACACGCCTGCTACGAGTCCATTATCTTGACCACTAGGCTATCGTGGTCACTTGGATTTAGTAAGAAACGGCCCTATTACTCAATACTGCAACCTTTAGCGGGATCGGAAGCAAACTTTTCGTCACTGATGGCAAATAAATTCCACTAATTTCAATTTCTTAATTTCGTTTCAATTGGTTTTGCGCATCACATTGGGCTATACATTTGATAGACTCATTTGATTACATTTTAAGTTTCATAGCTTAGGGTGCAGAATGAACTAATCCAAATTATTTACATAATTATTATATTAATACATGCCTCTTTAAGTTATCTTTTAAAACTTATGACAAATTACCTTTTTAAAAATTAATTTTGGTCTTGCAATTTAAAATAATTTGAAATTCGGTATAGTAAAAGTATTAAAGTATTTACTTTTAATTTTAGCCAGTTGAAGCGACAGAAAAGTGACAACAAATAAAAACATTTTAAAAGAAAGAATCAATAAACAATAAAGAAATGATGTTACTAATCTGACAAATTACAAAAAGTATAGTATATGACCTAAAAAGTAACATAAATCACTAAGAGCACGGAAAATAGAGAAAATATTATTTACGAAATACATACTTTAAGAATTTGATAAAAAAAAATAACTCTTGGTTTTAATTTATCTATACAAATAGATTGCCGTACAAGCTTTTAGAAAAAATGTTATGCTTCTAAAACTACAAATCCTTAAGTTCATAAGGTACATCTGATTTATTTTAAATAAATAGTATTTCGACATATGCAGAGATAAACATTTTTCCCCATACTCATCTTTTTTTATTTTTAAAGCTACCATTTTTATACCCAACGTATAAGGAGCACCCGTAAATTTCGATCTTATTTTTTGTGTTAAAAGTGCCTGTTTCTGCGGTTTTTACGGTAAGTAGAATTTTTCTCCAACCATTAGTTACCATGAAAAAAAAGCATTAACTATTAACCCTTTATCTCTACCGACGGCACTTATTAATACCACTCAATTTAAAATTACGTAGACTAATCTTTTGTACGAATAATCTGACGATATTTAGCAGGAATATTCTTTCGAATCCACTCTTTCAAGACATATGGCAGCATGGGTTCTATGATGAGTATTTTAGCGGGGAAGGCAAATAGTTTTACTGCAGAAATTGCGTTTTCAGCGAATTGAGAGGATTGTCATTTTTGTTCCGAAAAAATAGTTTATGTCAAAAGTTAAATGTCATTTTTTTTTCGTATGTTAATGAAGACCTTAGAAAGCGACCTGACTATTTATTTTAAGTGAACAGTGTGTATAATTAACTTTACAGTAGAATATCTGTAATTAATTAGCTCTAATGGATTAAATTTACCAAAGTTGAGTATTTTGTTCATGTATACTCCTTTATTTTCAATGTAGTGATTCAAAAAAAAAATATATATTGCATGAAAAAAACTGGAGTAAATCATAATGCGGTAGATAAAGGGTCAAAATTTAAATTGTAAATTGTCAAATTAGGTAAATCAACTTTTCAGCAAAAAGATACAATAGTAATAATGGACAAGATTTTTTAAAAATCAACATTGCAATAGAGATGACCCGCAAATTACCAGTTGACAAACGTTATAAAATCAACCAACCGGAAAGGCATGAAATACAAAGCCTATATTTGGTCAAACTGCCCCACGTATTCGAATTCACATTGAAATACGTATATCTGAGATCTAGACTAAACACTATAAACAAGAGAAAGTGAGAAGGGGAGGGAGGATGGAATGCAAAAAGGAGAAGGGTTGCAAATAGATAAGCATTCCTAGGGTATCTATCCCAAGGGACAGCAAACACCACAGGAGGAGGGAAAGATTACTTAGGCGCCTCGAGCACATGGTGTACTTGCTTAAACAAGTTTCAGCTGCTCAGGGAAACAAACTATCAGATTATGTTTTATTGGTGAACTAAAAAAATCAGGATAAAAAAAGTCTTTTACAGAATATGGATTTTAAGGTTACACGAATTTTAGTTAATTGAGAAAATACGTACTTGAATAATTGTACAATATGGTTCATTCCCAGAAAATAAAACCAATAACGATTAAACACCATAAAAAAACTACTATATCTATCCATTTCTAATTTATAAATGGCAAAGTTTGTCTTAAAAAAAGAACACTGTGCATTTATTAAATTATACACAGTACAGTAATACATCGACTTACGCGAATTCGGAGTAACGCAATTTTCAAATCTCGTCGCAATTCGTCTTTTTTTTTTACCATCACTGAAACTCAAGCGGCTTCAGTGTCAGTGCCTGATGAAATTGGTAACTTGATTGAAGAAGCAGTCGATCTTGCCAAGTAATTAAATTTAGAAGTGGATAGTGATGACGTTCAAGAGCTACTGGATTCCCACAATCAGGAGCTGACAATTCATGAGCTCATAGAAGAGCAAGAGCAAGATATTGAAGACCCAGTTCAACCAGAAGATCGAATGACGGTTGGAAATTTGACAGAAGGCCTCAGTTCAATTGAAAATGAGTTACAAATTTTAGAAAATACATACTCCAACTCAGTGGCGCACACAAGGGGGGTTCTCGGGGTCCGGACCCCCACCCCCCCAAAGCCCTTGATTTTTTTTCCGATTGATTATAATTCTAAGTATATAGTACGTAAACTTTAATGAAGTATTTGTTATTAATGATTAATTTTATTAATTAATGCTAATTATTTATTCAATTAGTTTTTTTATTGTGTTTTGTTCCCGAAAATCGACAAAATCAAAAGGAGCATGATACAAGAATGGTGAACTTTTGACCCCGGACCCCCCTTGAAAAATTCCTGTGTGCGCCACTGCTCCAACTTAGAGCGTACTTTTTCAACAAAACGAGAAAAAAAAAAAATATTAGCTTGCTAAGAAAAAATTTTGCGGGAGAAAAAAAAATCTTAGAGCCTGCAGACTACTTGTTGAATTTTATGAAATCTACATCAAAATAACTTTGCTTTGCTATTTTGTATTTTTGCTATCCAAGATTTTATGAGATATTTTTATTATTTTCTTTCGTCTCCAGCTCCAACTAAAAATTATATATTTCTGAGCGTAATTATACCCTGACTTATGCGAATTAAGCGGTTATCATTTAGTCCCACTTATCGCGTACTAATCCGATTTATTTAGTGGTTTGAAAGGTGTTTAAATTCGCCTATTGTGTATTTTATAAATAATAGTAAGAAAAACACTAAAGCAAATGCTGATAGTTTAAAACCCACAGGCATAGAAAGAGCGAAAAATAAAAATAGCACAAAGCTTTGCTTATAATTCTTGTAGGAAATGAATCCTTCTTTGCTTTTTTTTTCAATTTTAAAGAATGAATTCACCGGAAAAAGTTCTATCCATTGTTTGTACTTCAATGACTCAAGCAATTAATTTGCAGTTTGAACTAGATACGGAGGGAAACAAATATTAATACTTTTTCTTAATCGAAAAGTAGTTTTTGAATTTTCGTTCTATTGGTACATTTCATGCTCAGAAAAATAAACTGCACGATTTTTCAAAATACCTACGTTTTTACTGCATGTTTAAATATTTCAGGATATTCAATCTAAGTAGAACGAATTCGTTGAAATTTATAATTAAACTAGCTGGCATACCCGTTCTTCGTGCGAGTGAATTAAAAAATTAAACAATACAGATTGAAGGACAAAGAAGTTTTTAATGAGTTAATTTCACGTGAATTGCAAATTTTTTGTTTTAAAAAAAAGCTTTTAGCGTATCTCAGCCGAAAAAAGCATATTTGTTAAATTTTAACCTTGTAGATCTAATAGCTGATAAAACGGAATTTTTTAAAATTTATAACTCCCCGTAACTCTCTTGTGGGTCGATTTTTGAAAACACCTTCCTAAGCCGATTTCTGCTCACCAAAAGTAACACATTGTTACAAATTTTGAGTAATGAACGCTTATGTATGGATATGTAATAACATCAATATTACTTTCTGTTGTATTTATTTTACGTTAAAATTGTAATACTCGCAAGCAACGCCGTTCCTTACATTATAATTGTGATTCAAAGGAAACATAACGAAATGTTGGCAATAGAGCTAAGTTAGCATCAATTTTGGGGGCCACTTTGGCAACTTGGCGATTGACTGAACAGTGCAGAAGTTGCTACGCTGTGTAGCACCACTTGGTGGAGAGCTGCGCCAAAGAGGATAGCACAAAAACCTTCTCCACAAAAGAATACATATACATGCCAATTTTCATAGTGATCGATTGAACGGTGTTGGAGTGATGGGATTTCATGTGTACAAACATCCATTTATATATATATATATATATATAATCTAATTAGTGACTAATTAGAGAGATTGATTGGAAATGAGTGAATGTGAACTTTATAATCTTAAGATTTAATGAATACGACTAAGGGAGAAATTATTAATGTCAAGCAACACGATTGTTTTTGGCGACGGAATTCCGTTATTTTGAACCTTAGTCAAGGGACGAAGATGACATCTGAACTGAAACCCCTCTTCAAACTTACACAGCACGCTTACGAACAATCATGGAAATAAACTCTAAAAAAAAAGAAAGAAAAACTGGTGTTTTCTCAAAATTGTACAGTACATAGTCAGTACACAAGCAATCAGAAGAGCCTTAAAATAATAAGCATAAATGTCTCCTTTCCTCAAAATCACAAAATTCATGCCAGTATATCAAAGACCGTCATGAGGAATAATGAGAGTGCTGTATTTGAAAACGATCAGATTTCAAGTGTTTCGTGTGATGAAACGTCGAAGTTTGTCGAATTACGTACCAACTCAAGCGCTATTTGTGTGTGTCACTTGAAACAAATTCAGAATTACACTCTTCTCGGTGTCATTTTCTGATTGTCTTGTTCTAATATGGTGCTAAGGGAACAAAAAATGCTAAAATCTGTTAATCTTTGTTCTATTTTCATGAAATTCAATATGTTTAGTTTTTGACATATATATTTTTGCACTGTACACAATTTTTAAAAGATAATCACCGACTTTTAACTTCTGAATGATAAATGATTTTTATTTTTATGAATAATAATTTTTTTGAATATGAATGCCAGTTTTTTCAAGTACATTTTAATTGCTCATTGTGGCTTGAAAGTTGATATATTTTCATAAAGCTCTTACATTGAAACATGCTATGAAAAATTTGGCACGCAGGTTTTTGAATTGCTCAGTAAAAAAAAAAATTTGATTAATTTTTTTATTTATGAAGATTATTCATTCGCACCTCACATATAGTAGCAACACAAAGGTTATTGGTGATGGACCATGTCATTTTAAAGCGTAGTAAAGCGACGAGGACGACACCTCAGCTGGAATCCTATTTTCCAAACACATTCATATCATCCCAATGTGAGAATTTAGAGATCCGAAGGATTTAAAATAACTTATATTATCCGATCCTTTCCCAGAAGTATCACTTCTAAATGTATTTTAGGGGTTGGGAAATTTTCAATACAATTTTAAAATAATAACAAATTCAAGAGTGATTGGGTTTTGTAACAAAATAGAACATAAGTAATTTTAAAATGTGATGGTTTTCAAAACAATTTGGATCAGAGCGTCGTCAATCGGAAAAAATCTGAAAAATATGATCAAAACAAAGGACGCGTGCGTTAAAAAAGTATTAAGAATCTTATCACTTACAAGAAATAGATAACTGGAAGTCTGAATCGTGCAATTGTTGAGTTGCTAATCACTGTCTTCATTAATTTTATTCTCAACCAATTTTTTGTTCAAATTTGGAGAATTTTGCGTCCCTCTTATCTTAATAAAGGTGGATGGGGAGTTTATGAAAGTGTTGAGTGGAATCTCCCAACCTATGACAAAACAAACCAAATAACCATTGATTCCGAAAAATTCTTTAAAATTTCAGGAAGGAATGCTTAAGTTATAAAACATATTGGAAAGATGAAGAAACTATTTTTAAAAGCGGAATATGTGATAATGTTTTTCAATAACCATTAATCGCGTAGATCACTTATTCAAAAGGATATATCAAAGGTGATATGTTCCCACATTGATATGTCATCGTCGTAGCATATTTCTTAACGTTTCTTTAAACATTCCCAGCATTTCTCTGAGTAAAGATAAAACTTCCCTATTGTGATCAGTAGCTATCATGTGATAAATGTATACGTAATCGGAATTGCTATCCATATTAACGACTTATGCTTTTTAATATGTTTTTTTTAACATGAGAAAAAAAAATTATACAATCTTATGTGAATTTTATACTTCATTAATCGAATGCGAAAAATTTATACTGTTTTATTCATACATGAAAGTTTATAATAACTTGTTAATCGTATCTAAATTTCTACATTTTTACTGAAATAAAACCATTAGTAAAATACGAATAGTGTAATAATAAATAATTTTTTATGATTTATATATCCGAGAATTCATAACATGCGACGCTATTAAAAACAGTAAAAATATTGAAAACGTATCTTTTACCTGCAATATATTGCCCATTTAGAATATTCTAAATGCAATGCAGCACAATTAAAAGAAACTTTAGTAAGGTCAAATTGAAATTTTTCGAATTCTTTCACATTTTCACGTATATTTTATGTGGAAATGAAAGAATTGTTTTTAACGCATTTTATGACGAAGAAAGATGCCTAAAACTTACCTTTAAGTCAGATGTTTATGCTACTGGAAATCTGTATCGTATTGATAAACATAAACAAATCAAATTTTCCCATCTCTTCTACGGGGTTATGAACACGTACAGTTGGCAAAATGTTTATTTGTACACTTAAAAAATTTGGTATGTTCTTCAGGAATAAATTAAGTAATGTAACTAAAAGTTACTGCGATACATTTAAATAGTTTTAAAAAATAAGATTCTTTCACAATAAAAAATAAAATAAGCATTTATTTCAAATAAGTGAATTTTTTTTTTAAAAAATTATACACAAAAGATTATTTGTACACTTGCTTAGTAAACATTAACAAAACATATGCAACAATGTAATGAAATTTCAATACTTTGTAAACAGTGCATTGGCTTTTATAACTGCTTCAAGACGCCTTGGCATTGACTCAATTAATTTCTTTGTGATTTCTGTGTCAATGGAGTTCCAAACTTCTTGAAGTTTTTCTTTTGAGTTCTCTTTACTTGTTACATTTTTTCCCGAACTTCAGTGTCCAAATGCATCCAGAAAATTTCTATAGGATTAAGATCTGGAGATTGTGGAGGTGTTTCAAGTCGCCTTAGAGCATTATAAAGCAACCGGGTCTAAGTAACTATAGTGGTGTGCTTCGTGTCATTGTCTTGTTGGAATATAAAAGTGTTCTCCATGCTCAATTTCTTAGCACTATCTAACAAATTATGTCGCAACACATCGATATAAGCTAAAGCATTGATTTTATTGTCAATTAATGCTAAGTTACCCGCTCCATTATGAGCTACACATCCCCACACCATAACATTTCCGCCACCTTATTTTAAAGTGGTAAGTTCATTTTTGGGTTCAAGAGCTGTTTATTTTTCTCCAAATTTTTCGAATACTTGGTGGAGTAAAAATCTCAAAAACTTGCTCTCATCAGAAAAAATAACCTTTTTCGAAAAATACATGGGCTAATTTTTGTACTTCATGGCAAACTCTAGACGTCTTTTCCTGTTTACTTCACTAATATAAGGTTTCTTTCTGGGAGTTCTGGCTTTCAGACCAGCACTGTGCAGTACATTTCTGACTGTCTGAGCAGACAAAAAAACGTTATATGATGGCAGAAGTTCATTGGCAATATTTTGAGCTGATGCCATTTGTTTATTTGTTGCTGACCTTACAATCATTTGTTTAGCTCTTGAAGTCAATTTACTCGGACCACCAGGTCTGGGCTTAATTTCAACACTGCCGGTCTCTAAATACTTTTTTACGATGTAACTAACGGTTGTAAATGACAGTTTTAAAATTTTTCCTATTTCCTGGAATGATTTTCCCTTTTTATGGAGCTCTGTAATATGTTTTCTCGTATCTAAAGAAATTTCTTTGGTTTTAGGAGCCATTTTCAAGATTGTATATCTGTAAATTTAAATATAATCTGAAACTATTTAAATATTATTTTTTTTGGTAAACTAAGAAAAACTAAGTTGAATCTAAAAAGTTTAATCAAAACTTTTGCCATGCTTACACCAAAAGCATTCTGTAGAAATACTCTTTTTGCAACGATTTTTCACACTTTTCCAGATTACAATTTACTTTTACACTTAAAAAGAAAAATAATTTGCATACAACAATTAGATGCATTAAAGAAATGCATGATTAATTCGCAACTAAAATATGGACATTTCATCAAAAACGAAGAAAAAAGTGGCGTACAAATAATCATTTTGTCAACTGTAATTGTACTCTCTAGAATGCGTGTACTTTCTTTGAATGTCACTTTGGTTTCATGACAAGCGCGGTTTAAGGTGTTCAGTTTTAAAATATGTGTTTTGATAACCAATGAAGCTGAAAATTTTTTCACAGTCAGATAACCTCAAAACATTGAAAAATAGAAAACTTAAACTCCCATGGGAAATTTCAAAAAAGGGCGGTAAAAGTTCAGAATTTGTTGACGAAAACCTATGCAAAACAAATCTTGAACTCCAAAATCACAGAAGGAAAATATTTGTAAAGACAAATTAAGACACAATTTATAAATTAAATCAAGTTTATTAATGTTGCACAAAAGAGTAATACGAGGACGTGGGCTATTGGTGACGGATCTCGTAATTTTCGACCACGGTAACGGATGAGTTGGCACACTCCCCCTCTCCAAACTACCACGGCAATTGATTGATTGAATATTAACGTCGCACTGTTCAGCTACACGAAGGCTTTTGGCGACGAACTACGTAATTTTGAACCATAGTCAAGTGACGTGGATGACACTTGAGCTGGCCCCCCCTCTCCTAACTTCCACACCAATGGTAGGACGTTTCAGCTCTCGACAGATTTAAACGTACATCGCTGCCCTACACGGCTGGTCTTCAATGGTACTGGGCTCGAGCTCGTGACAAGACAAGCCACGATCCGATACCTATACCACTCGTCTACCGCAGCCACAAACTACAACACCACCAGGAGGGCTTTCAGCTTCGACAGCCCCTCTACACGGTTGGTTTTCAAGAGTGCTAGGGTTCGAACTCGTGTTACTAGGGTAGCCACTACGCTATCACGGCCCCAGTGAGTGAATATTAACGTTGCACTGTTCAACTACTCGAGGGCTTTTGGTGACGGACCACGTAATTTTGAACCGTGGTCAACTGACGTGGACGACACCCGAGCTGGCACCCCTTCTCCTAACTATCACACCACACCAACGGGAGGAAGTTTCAGCTCTCGACAGATTTAACGTGCATAGCTGCCCTGCACGGCGGGTCTTTAGTGTACTGGGCCCCAATTCATGCCATGCCTGCCATGATCCGATACCTTGACCACTGGGCTACCGCAGCCCTGTACCACGGCCACATGAAATTGAACTAATGACTAATATTCAACCTCAGTTGCTATAAAAGAAAGAGAGAGAGAGATAAAATCTCTCCTACTCAAGGCATAAATAAATTATAGTTTAAAAAAACTAAAAAAAACACGCTTTTATAGTTTTAATTGAACTAAAAAGTAAAAAATAATTCTTAATATAAGAATAAATTGATTAATGAGGAAATTAAGGCCGGAATAGAACTAGTAAGAAATTATTAAATTGATATCGAGCACCCCACGCTTTTACTGCAGTGACATTAATTTTCTCTCGTTAATCATTTATTCTTATATTAAGAATTATTTTTTACTTTTTAGTTCGATTAACTATAAAAGCGTGTTTTTTTAGTTTTTTATAAACTATAATTTATATTTTTCATTTTCTAGTTCGATTTACAATAAAAGCGTGTTTTTTTAGATTTTAAAACTATCATTTACTCGTTGAGGAATTAATCTTATAAATGCGTCATTTTTTTTAAGAATCTGGAATAGCCATTGGCATCCTAATCAGTGCGTTGATACGGCCTGGTTTGTAAAATGTAGGATCGACAATCTGAAGGAAATCTGGAAGAGAGAGCCAAATTTGAAATATTTAATGCGGAAGAAGGTGTAAAGTCATTTGTATTAACTATGAGCGCTTTCGCTTTATGGTTATAACTTAATCTTTCAATCGTTTAATTTGGAAACTGGGATCTCTAGAATTAGTCGCCAAATCTAGAAATGGGAAATCGTTAATCCTGATGACCCTGATCAGGACAATTGAACAAAATTAAATTTTTATTTTGTCGTCGGTCCTTCACAAGTTTGCAAATTTTCGAATTAATCTTACCTTTTAAAGTGGGTAAAAATCGACATACAGAAGCTAATAAAAGTGTGTTAAAAACATCTTACGTCAGTTAATCTCTTTTTGAATCTCTTCTTTCCATTGTATATATATAATTTCGGAGAATATTCTACATAAAATTATATCAGGGATATCATTCGCTTCATACATCATTCATTTGCATACATCTTTTTCGAAAAAGGAAAGATTAGATCACCGGAAGAGATAATTGTAATTCACATCTCTCTCTCTCTCGATGAAAATAAAATCATTCTAAATGATGTAATAAAAATTACAGAAGTAAATTACAAAACAGAAATTACGGCAATGTTCCGATTGAGTCGTGGGTTCTGATTCCGGTTCCACAAAACTTCGAGAAAAATAGAAAGGAATGGATTTTTTTTTTGCTAATGGAACTGAAAATTATCATGTTACATAATGTGGATTTTGGTAAATAGATATATCGGCAAAAGCGTCGTCTTTCTCTTGATTAGAGTTCAACATTACGAAATTTGTTGCCATCACGTCGCATGACCTCAAGCGCGATGATAATTAAAACCAAATCTTTCAGAAAAATACATTCTCCCCCTTTTCTCCTAAATTAGCAGTTCCGATTCAGATATTGATCACGATAGATTTTTTTGCCCTTCGCTCCCAATTAAGAACTTGTTTCATACATTATTATATTAGCGAGTTATTTATATTTTCCTTTTCATAATCATCAGTAATAATAATAAGATGAGGGAATAAGCAAAAAGATTTATCAGTGATTTGGAACTAGTTAAACAAAAAAAAAATCGGTTTATTTAGGTAAAAATGTACTGAATTTCTAAGGCCAGTCCATTATACGGTTGAATGCTATTTAAAAATTCTGAACGAAACAACAAAAAATTAGAAAGAGTGAATTACAATTGCAAAACTAAGTTGAGCTTCGCTCTAAACGTTGTTAGTGACTCTTCTGTAGCGTGAATAAATTATAGGAATGGCATGGCATGAGACGTTTCTGTTTTTTATCAGATCTCAAAGGAAGAAACGAAAAGTATTCTAAGAGACTGAATGTGCTTTCGTTTCAAAAAAGAAAACTAGTCTTAATTTTTTTAAAAAAGGAGGTACCATACTTATATATATAAATTATTAAAATACTTGGTAAAAATATTTTTTTCTGTCGTATTATCCAATGGTTTAAATTATTTATTTTTATTGAACTTTATCACTTATGTTTAAATGTTACATTAAAACTGATACAATGCATTACATATCCGGAGTTGTAAAATAAAAGTGCACTGTCTTCTGCAGTTAACTAATTCAAAAAAACTACAGTACTGTTAATATTATCATTCTTGGTTCGACAGTTCATTCAACAGAAAGTTAATGTCGGTAACACAATTAAAACGCTGCACAAAATTTTAACACGTAATAATTACTCAATATCATGTCTTTGAACACAAATCAGATTAACAATATAATTAATGGTAACTCAAACCACAAACCCTATATCACAACTTAATTTAATCTATTCGCCATGTGTTGATTCCTCTAATAATTATGCGTGTTTTTGAGCTGCTTAGAGGTTTGTGCTTTGTTAAAGATCGGGTAATCTCAAAAAACAGCTGGCAAGACTATGTGGAAACAAAAATTCAGAGAGATTCTGCCAGAATACCATAACTAATAAATAAACTAGTCGCCAGCAGCTTTCTTCGTCATTGCAATCCATTAGCGTACTGAATCCAAAGAAAGTTTTTTTTTTCCGATTCCATTCCAGCCCTGAGCAAACATTAGGCTGACACCTGCCAATTAACGAGAAACATGAATTCCTTGTAGAGTCGATAAGTTCCCACCCAACTGATTCCCAACCTGTCTCCTGGAGCAGTTGTTGACAGTGGGGAAGAATCCCGTCGTGCTCCTGGAGATTAATCGTTTAATCTCTCACACTTGGAATAGGAAACGAATGGAAGAATGTTACCAAACGGATGGAAGCTTAATGATTAAACGCCCCTGTTCAAATCGATTAACGTACGTGATAAAAATAGGGGTACCCGAGTTTAGTATGTATGTAATATATCTTGAATTAGAAATAAATTAGAAGAAATAACATTAAATCTGATCGCTGTCGAATGAAAAAAAAATATATTTATGAACAGTCAACTTATATATTAACAGACTGTGAACATTCCGAAAACCAACACTTCACAATCAGAAAATTTAAAATCCCTGAAATAATTAAGGAAATTAAAAACGGGATTAAATTAAGGTGAGTGTATTGTATAATACAGTCGAACCTATATATAACGAACTCTATATTGCGAATTTTTCTATATTGTGAAGTTTAACATTCCACGATTTTCTTCGTAAAATAACCTCTCTAACTTCTAGCAAAATGCATTTTCTATACAACGAACTTTCTTTTATGATTCAATTTTTGTTCTTTATTTTAAAGTATTTCTGAAAAAATTTTCAAGATTTTCTCTCTAGCACTTTTTATGGTGGTCATAAATCTTGAACTGGTATTATTAGATCTTAACTCTCCGAGCGCAATAGAGTACTGGACGTTTCATCCAAGAAGTGCAACCCTTAACCTCCATTAACCCAGTTCACTAGAAACATCTTCGATATCATCTTTCACCCTCAGTGGAGTTGTCCCGTGTCCGAATTATAAAATAATGTAAGTTTAATATTACTTTAATGCTTTAAATTATTAAATGTCCTTAAAATTCGTTAATTTTAGTACAAAATTATTCTCTTAACATTGAAATCACAGTGAATTCTTTGACATTCTTTTTTCTTGTTTTCCTTTCAGTTTTCCTTTCTTTTTTTGACGGGTAGCATATTAAAAGATGAACCTCTATATAGCGAATTTTCCATAAGACGAACTTTTTTCCGGGATTTAGCGACTTCGTTATATAGAGGTCCGACTGCATATAAAACTACTAGATTTTTAGAATACTTACAATAAGTATGAGACAATATGAAGTATCAAAATAGCATTAGATCCTAAATTCAAAGAGTATCTGAAACCAGTGAGAATTGTATTAACGCTGCGCTATGAAGATCCATGAGTGTCATTGGCGACGGACCTCGTAATTTTGAACTATGGTCAAGCTGACACCCTACTCTACACACCACACCAATTGGAGGACGTTTGAGCCTCAACAGATTTAATGTGCATCGGCTTCCTCTACACGGTGGGTTTTCATCGACACAAGGCTCAAAAAGAAACACGGACCAAGAGTCCGTGACCTTGACCACAAGGCTACCGGTGCTCATTATCTGAAACCAGTCGTCGCCAGTATGACATTCGAATTCTATTTCTTGGATTCACATTTCCTATCACACAATAAAATTATTAGAAACATATAAAAAAATTGCAATTTTAATACGCTTTTCAATATGCTTGAGCGTGAATTAAAAATAATGCACGTGTGTGTGGGTATTGTTTGTTTTTTGAAAGAAGAGAAGTAAATGAAGCTTGACAAAAGATTTATCGAACTCCAATACATGGAAAACAAAAATCTATTTTACCAAACCAACTAAATTTGGTGTCAAAGAACTCAGGAATTGTAAATGCAAGTGTTCTAAAAATAAATATGAGGATTTATATAAATGAAAATTGCGTGAAATTCTTGAACACAACAGCGAAATGCATAATAATTCGATTGCTTTATCATCTTTTACATCATAATAATCGAAATTTGAATATGAAGAAAGCTAAAATGGAGATGAGTTAATAAAATAAGTAGAAAACTATTTTATATATAATATTAAGTAAATAGAAAACTGATAAAAAAACCCAGGTTGAAAAGAGAAAATGAATTAGGAAAAAAAACCCAGGAAAACCTTGGCCTACTCTAGGCTATTGAGATCAATAGAATGATAAATGTAGTATACAAGTTATGATCCGAAACCTTGTCTGATTGTAACTTTGTATCAATTTTATTGGAATAGTAAAAGTAAAACATGAATTGTAATTGTAAATGGAATAGTAAAATATGAAATGTGCAGTAGAATTTTTCCACATTGATAGTTACTCAGGTTAAATGAAAAGAAAGAAATATCACCCAACAAAAAAAAGTGCCTTCGATTTTCCAGACTAAATGTTATTCTATTGATCAAGTACTACATAGGTGAAAAGCTTAAAAATGTTTCATGTTTTATTTAAGTAAAGAAAAAAAGGAGCGCATCGATGAATACTATTAGATTGAATGTATATATAGTTTAGTTACTGAAATATCAATCGATATCACAGAACTATTCAAAGGAAAGAGGAAGTATATGTTTAAATTAGGAAGTCTATATTTATTGCATACAATTGATATGCAAATTATATAAATGGATACGATATGTTACTGATAGTAACCATACGAACGATTTCATTACAGTAAGACAATCACAAAATAAAAATATAAGGTATATCAATGATGTAACCAGATTGTCTTGTTTAGATAGACAAGATTAAAATAGATCCATCATATTCAGTTTCAAGTATCTTTCGAGAAAGGTGGAAATAAAGTTTCAAATTTTAGCACAAGAGTGATAAGAAATAATCTGAATCGCAAATGATTTCATTATATAATACGCGAAATTAAAAAACAAAATAAATTGCGGAAGGTGACCATATCGTTGAAAACTTGTCGAGGAAAAGAAAGACGCTATTTTGAATAATTTTTGATACAATAAAAAATTATGAGCCTTAAACTCTTTAATTTTATTTAATGAATGAGTTCACCCAATATTTTTACTACTTTTAACGCGATTTCTATGGAGAGTATTTTAATTGTGATGAATATAACACACAAGAACGTCGTCAGACTTTTTGAAGCCCTGGTCCCCTACACAAATGTAGGTCCCACCTATGACTTTAAAAAGTAAACATTACACAGCATACGTTGTCAAATACTCGTAGAAACAATAACCCAAAACAAATAAATATGCATGATTTACAATCGCGCATACCAGCTCAACCGACTGCCGCCTTTTAAAAGAAAGAGTAATGATGGTGTATGGTGGTAAGCCTAGACCTGTACGTGGACGACGGTCATCACATGTAGCCAGTTGACATAGCGTCCGAGATTTCCAGTTTTTCGGAGAATACAACCGGAAATAACATTTGACCTTTGAAATTATTTGAATTAGGATCTTCTTAAGGCTGAGACGGGCAAGAGATGAGGCCCGGTTCCCGGTTGGCCCATGACTTAAGAGGTTCCTGATGACACACGCACATGCAACATCAGCACAGCTCGTGGAAGTTTTAATTTGTTCCAAAATTAATGTAATGTATGCATAATTAGCCCCTCCCCCTCAAATAAAAGTTACTGCATTAATAACATCTGCTCTAAGATACTTAAGAAAACTATTCGCATAAATATGTAGTGTACCTCTAAAATTCTTTTTTCAAACTCGTTTCGAATACAACCAAATCAAACAACACTAAAATGAAGAAAATATGCTAGAGTAGAGTAATTGAGAAAAGACTAAGTAATTTTGAACAACAATTAGTTGAAGAGAGCAAGTTTATATATATATACTAGCCGTTACCCACCCGCTTCACTGGGTATTTCACGATGTTGTATATATATATATATATATATATATATATACTGTTTACATATATATTAATTATTGATATCTAGCATTAAGAATTCGATTGTATTGAAAAATATATTTATAGCTGTTACACTCTCGCCCCTTGATATAAAAAGAACATAAATTATAATATCTAATTTCTACTTATATCTAAAATAGAAGGAGAAAGATTTTTTCACTCGCTTAACCTAATAATCAAGTGGATTTCCACCAAAGCAACTTTCAGTGAATCTCTACTCCATAAAATAAACATGTGTGCTAAATTTCAAGCCTAAATCTAACAAAGCAAAAACGGAATTTTTATCATCAATACCTCGTTGAGAGAACTCTTAGCGGATTCCAATTCAACAAAAGAAGCATGCAAACCAAATTTTATTATTGTAGTCTTAGCAGTTCGAAAACTGGAATTTTGTCTATCAATACGTCCCAATAACTCTCCCCGCTTCCCCCTGGAGTTGATTTCCGTAAAATCCATTCTTAGTGGAACTCTATTCAACTAATGAAAAAAGTGCTCAACAAATTTCAAGTAAATGAGTTAAATTCAAAAACAGGAATTTTTCTATAACACGCCTTAATCCCTCGCAACCCCACTCCCTTGGGGGTCAGTTTTCGCAAAAATCTTTGTAAAAGGAAATTTATTCCATGAACGGAACATACCTTCTAATTTTCAAGCAGGTGTTTCTATTAGTTGAAAAGCGGAAGTATTTATCTATTACGCCCATTAATCCCCCTAAGTGACCCTTGGGGATCAAATTTCCCCCAAACTATTTTGTAGTGGATCTCTACACCATGAAAGGAATTCGTTTACCAAATTTTAAGATTGTACGTCTAATAGTTTAAAAATGGAAATAATTATCTTTAACGCCCCTTAAGCCCCCGCAACGCCACTTAGGAAACGATTTTCACAAAACCCATCTTATAGCGGATCTCTACTCAATGAATGGAATCAGCTTACTAAATTTTGAGATTTTACGTCTAATAGTTTAAAAAAGTTAATTGTCTATAACACCACTTAATTCTCTACAACGCCACTTGGGAGTCGATTTTCACAAATCCCATTCTGTAGGGGATCTGTACTCAATGAAAGGAATCCGATTATCAAATTTCAAGACTGTACGTCTAATAGGTTAAAAATGGAAATAATTATGTATAACGCCCCTTAAGCGCCCTCAACGCCCCTTGGAGGTCGATTTTCGTAAAAATCATTATGTAGGGAATCTATACTTTATAAAAGAAATCTGTGTACCAAGTTTCACGACTGTACATCTAATAGTTTAGTAATGGAAATAATGATCTATAACGCCCCTTGGGGTTCGAACTTTGCAAAATCCGCTCTTAGCTGACGTCTACTCCATGAAGGGAACCTACCTATACCAAATTTGAAGTCTGTAGGTTTAATAGTTCCAGAGATATCGTGATGAGCCAGTCAATGAGTGAGTCGCTTTTCTCCTCGATATATATATATACATATATCATCTGAGTTAGTTGTTAGAAGTGAGAGTTAGTTTATTTGAAATGTGAACTTTCTCTTCTAATTCTTCCACAACATACTGTGCGAAAATTGTGAAACTCAATTCTATTTAAGGTAAAGTAGATCTCATTACTTCTTAAATAAGTCTATAGTAGAATCAGGACTTGAATTCGCTGCTCGACTTAAGCCTCACCGATCACGAAACCTGTAATCTTGACTTTTCGGCCACTTGTAAGACGCATATGAAGGGTTTTCGAAATGAATCCGGAGAGTTAGATTTTTACTCCATACCAAAATCTCATTAAAAAAATTAATCTGTAAAACGCTTTCATTCGTTGAACAATGAAAATAAATTCAAAGATTTACTTTATACGGAATTAGCATTTGGGATAGTAGATATTCCTCAACATATATATAAGATTTTTATTGCATTCAAATTTTCGTATTTCTGAAATATTTTTGAACCTGAACTCATGGGGTATCTCTCCCATGCATCTTTTCAAATAACTGTAATTACAACTGGCAAGAGTTTGAACTTTTCATGGAGGGATGACGCAGAATGATATCTTGTGATACCCCCCCACACAGGTTGGGGGTATCCTCTCTTCCTCATCCACACAACCTAAGTTTCTAGGGATAAGAGAATGACCACTCAAACCTTCCATAATAAAACTAGTTTATTATTATCTCAATTTATATTAAGGATCCGACTACGTTCGGAACCGTGATTTTAAAAAAGCGCATAAATGGATAATTTTCAGGACATTTAGTGTCACTTAGATTAGAATATATGCATGAAATTGTTTTAAGGACATTTTGACAAAGAAATTATTTAAATACAATATTTCGGCAAAAAATTAACTTAGAATAACCTTTTTTTCAAAATGTTCACTTTTTATGAAAAATGCTTCTATTATAATAATATTTTGCTTGTATATATATCAGACCTCTGTACAGAGGCTCAACTATGATTTTTGAAAAATTCACATTTTCAGAGTTACAACCAATTTAAATAATTATCGGTGTTTTTTTCTTAAAATTCCTCCCCTCTGTTGTCGCCGCAAAACATGAATAAACTCACTTCTAAGTTTCAAAAATTCTAGTTGAGCCTCTGTACAGAGGTCTGACCTTTATACAGACAAAATATTATTATAATAGCAGCATTTTTCACAAAAGGAGAATATTTTGAAAATGGGTCATTCTATGCCCATTTTTTGTCAAAATAGTGTACTTTAATAATTTTTTATTTTAATACTATTCTTAAAACAATTTTATATACATTTTCTAACCTAAATGACACTAAATATAAATATTATCCATTTATACGCTTTTGCAAAATCACGGTTCCGAACGTAGTCGGATACCTTAAGCATTGCAACACAAGTCAAAAAGGGAAATGATCAGGAGTGATACGACATAAATATCAATTCTTAGCAAATAGCGTATTAAATCCTACTCACTATCTTTATGATAAATTAACCACCGAATCTGTATCTATAGCCAATTTCTTAACTGACTAGAGTCCACTCTTTCATTAAAGTTAAATATTATATCGCTTACCGATATTCCATGGCGAACAGCTACCAATCTTGATATCTTCTACATATTACTGTAATCCCACTTGATATGGCAACCAGGTAACCTTCTGGTTTCGAACCCACTTCTATATGACTCATATAATACTTAAGACTTCTAAGACTTCCCTTAGCCTCTCTCGCTAATGCTACAGCTCCAATATATATAATCATTACTAATCTGCATATCACGTTTTCTTCTTGAGTTGGTTGGAATGAAATGCCATTCTGGCCCCAAAGATTCCCCAAGAGGATTTTAGTGAAAGGCGCGATAAAGCCCCGTTACAATCTTACTGACTTTCAAAAGGTTCAGAATCTCAGAAAGCAGTAGAGCTTTCTTTTTTATGATACGGGGATGGAAGGACTGAAAAAAAGGGGCTGGGTGTGTGACGGGCCCACGCGTCTTTTCTTTAACATGTCCTTTGGGTTCTTTGGACCAGAATTAATGGCAACTCTTTTCCAACCAAATCCAAGAAGTGAAGTGTGAATGAAAGATGCAAATGAACAAGTTTTTAAATATCGGAATTTAGAGTAAACAGGATGGCAATGTATGGCAATTTGTGTTAGTGGATGGAAATTGGCAGGTAGTTGATATGCAATAGAGGAATCGTGGTTCAAGTCTGAATGAGCTTTACGTAACTGTAATTAGGAGCTAGCTATAAGTGATCGAATATATTTAATTCAAGCTGCACATCAGTGCATACAAGTAAAGACAAGATTGAGCATAAGTCAATACTGGTTGATTCTCCAAGCTGTAATAAGGTAGGATTGACTATTTAAGATTAGAATCAGTGATTAGGTGGATCAGTTATTGATAGTGGTCTGAATTAGATTAAGTCTTATTAGCTAAATATATATATATTGTGTGTTGCGTGTTTTGCCATCTTAGATTCTCTCATATTAATTATTGTAATTTAATTTGTTAAAGGTTTTCGTTGAATATCTTAATAAAGTCATATTAAGATAATGTTTGATTCTAACACCTTTAACTCACGCTGATACTTCGAGAGATGTTCATCACAGGTGTGCCACCCGAAGTGATTAGAATGCAATTACTTAATACGTGTGATCTGTTCGTAAGTTATATATAAAAAAATCAAATTACAATAAATCTAACTTAAAGTAAACAATTAAGCAATACGTAAGCAATGACAATAATAAAGCAAAACAATACAGAACGATATAATATAGCAACAGTAATACATTAGCAAACTCTTAGTCTTAAAAGATAACATAGAGATAGATAACTATATATGGAGTATTTTTAGAGAGTTTTATATATATGGTAAATGTTTTTCTGAACAGGAGTTTAACGCTTAGCTACTATTTTTCGCTGAAAATAAATTTTTGTAGTGCATTTGTTACAATTTTTTTTGAATAAATCAACTTTGAAGATTATTGATTACTTTATTTAATGAATGTTTACTCAATATTTTTACTATTTATAACAAAATCTGTACAACCAACTCTCCTTCGAAGTCGTGAAATCCATTCAAGTGAATTGTCGTAATGCTGAGGAAAATAAAAAAATTAAACATATATATATATATATATATATATATATATATATATATATATATACCTATATTCGCCTATATTTTAAATACTTTAGTCAAGAATTCTATCTAGGGGCATATGATTATGTACTAAAGGAAAGGGTTTTCTACTATTTTGATAAATTTGAATCCGTGAATACAAATTTCAAACTTTTCCATAACAACCAGTTTAGAAACATAACTTTTTGAAATACATAAGACCTGAATTTTAGGATACATAAGACTTTGGGGGAGAAGTAAATTAAACTTAAGATAATTACCAAATGATGCATAAAATAAGTTAGAGTATCTGCTTAAATTCTTCTACGGGTTCTTTAAAAGAATTTTGCTCTCTACCCTTCTCATAAAAAACTTTGAAGTGTTAGGACAGCATACGTCAAAAAATCTAACAAATGCCATCTCCATTCCTATCCAAAATTTGAAAGAAATTGCGGCTTAAAAACTTTTTATTGAAATTCCACTCTAGCTAATTTTCCTGTTTTTATTACAAATGTTGCTACTACTTGACACAACAGATGGAAAGACTCGGATTAATGACTAGTTATTTCAAATGAACTCTATGAAAATACAATTTTGTGGTTAAATTAGGTGAAAAATTGAGTTTTGACTTGCTCCTAAATTCACGAGATCATTCTCCCATACAGATATATTGCTATTATTTGGATGGCTGGGGAGCTTTACTTAAAATGGGAGGTAGAACGTAACTATTACATTTTGAGAGATAATTGGCCGTGCTAGACCATGACGATCAGATCTTGTCCTTCTGGACTCAAGTTATACAGGAAAGATACAAATAAAATGTGCTTTTAAACTCAGTAACGAAACTTGGAAACAACTTGAATGACTTTTAGACAGCTGTATGTGCTTAGAGTTTTACCAAAACAACTATATTTTTCAGTTGGATAGCTAGTCATAATTGTTATCCAGTAGTTTGATTCCTATTCACCTTACAAGACAAAAGTCTTGAATACCCAATTTGGAAAAAACGATGTTGAGTAACAAAAACCTTTCAGTATATCCATATTTTGCACAGTAATACCTCGAATTACGTTACCCCGACTTACGTGAACACGGAGTTACGTAATTTTTAAATCTCGTCAACTGGTCTTTTTATTGAGAAAACTAAATTGATGAAATGAGTAATGTGATTGAAGAAGTTGTTCTTGCCAGGTAAATAAATTTAGAAGTGGATAGTGATGACTTTCAAGAACTACTGTGTGACAAACCTATACGGAACTTTATCACTAACCTTCTGAGTCGTCTCTTTTAGGGAAAAATTTAATTCCCCTACCTATTTCCAATCAGCTCCAAAAAGAGGACAGGATTCCTTGTTATGCAGATTAGATAATTTAAGTCAAACGGAATAGTAAAACAAAAAGCAGTAGGAGAGAGAGATTGAAGCAGGAAGGTATAACGGTGAGGTTAGATTTCTAGGTGGATAAATCTCAGGAAGAGCTGAGCTGCAGTGTGGGAAATATTGATTTATATTTTAAAGTCTCGTTGAAGTTTTATATTAGGAGTGAGATTAAAGTTAAATGTTCAATAGGAACATTATAGAATATAATTCTGGGATCTCTTATCGCGGTAATCTCTGCGTGATCGATATTCTAATTGTTAATTAATTGGATCATTAAATATTTAAGTTTATTTAAAGGAAAATCCCTTTTAAACCTCATAAAACTATTTAGTTATATTTGTAATAAGTCTTTGATTCTATTTGGAAAAGATAACCAAATAAAGAAAGTTATTTATAAAAATGGCTACTGGCTCTTATATGGCTCCAACTTATTCTCGTTCTCAAAGTGAGGTCCAAGGAGACCTTCACAACTGGATTCCTACTATCAGGAACTGACACACAATTGATGATCCTCTAGAAATGTATGAGTAAGAGCAAGACATTTTGAAAAACATGAGTCTATAGACCAGTGATTCCCAAAGTAGTCTATATGGACCCCCAGGGGCCTATGACAACCTCCAAGAGGTCTACGTTAGCCAAAAAGTAATTTGGGGGTCCATTGGGTGTAAATGGGGGTCTACGATTGTGACTCTCGTTAAACCGGATCTTGACTTTAATTTTAAAAAGAAATTCAATCAAATGGAAACCAGACTTACCTATTTAACGGATTTATTTACTAAGTTTAATAAAGATAATTTGCAGGTTCAAGACAACAGCACATAAATTTTATTAAAACAAAGACCTCATTTCAGCGTTTCTTGTGTGAGAATTAAGCTAAAGGTGCATAATATTGGACGTCTCCCGTGAATTTTCCCAGTATTTTAATTGTCACAGAAAATCTGCAAGAAAAACGGCGTTTTAACCTACGTTCAACATTTAAATCTCCGTTTTTAGACTTTGAAATTAGGTTTTATAATGCTTTGACTATAGGGTAATACCCCAGTAGGCAATCATTTCATATGGTCACATTGAAAAAAAAAGTGTCAAATTACTAGAATTAGGCACTAACGAAGATCTTAAAGTAAAGTTCTGAAACGGATGTCAGTAATTTTGGTTTTAAAAAGATATACCTGTTATTTATGCTAAATTATAGAATATCTTGAGAAAGTTTGTGATTGCTTTTCCAATTGAGGAGTTTCAGCACGTTTGTCAAGGGGGGGTCCGGACCCCAGGACCCCCCTTGTGTGCACCACTGTATATATATATAATTCTCTTATTTTATTTCTATAAACAACTAGCCGTTATCCTTCCTCTTCCCTGAGTGTTTCATGGCAGTGTGAAACTCTCTGCATTCTTTTGAGGTTAGTGTTATCTAAGGGCTACTAGCATTAACTCTTCGATTTTATTGAAAAATACTTTTACTGCATTCACCCAAAAAACAGGAGACAGGATTTGAATTTCTAAAATAGAAGTACATTTATCAATTACACGTTCCTGTAGCCCCCCTCCATCTCTCTCGTAGTCGATTTCCTTAAATAACATGTTTAGCGGATCTCTAATTATTAAAGCGAACATGCTCACCAAATTCCAATTGTTCAAAAATAGGAATTTTTTTATCCAACACCCCCGCAACCCACCTTTGGATTTGATTTTTGATAAACTTGCTCTTAGCAGATCTCTACTCATTAAAAGAAATATTAGTGTCAAAGTTCAAGACTCTAGGTCTAATAGTTCCGGAGATCTTATGAGTGAATGAGTTAATGAGCGCGCAAGTCTCTTTTTTCGTATTATATACTATATATAACGCATACATATATATAGAGAGAGAGAAAGAGAGAGGCAGATGGAGATTTTACGCATCGCTATACATAATTCAAATAATTTTATTTGCCACATCCTTTAAAACATCTATCTATCAAAAAAAATTTCAATACTTTACTAGGTATTTTCAGTAATTTACTCAGGTGGTCCCCAACCACCTGTACTGGTTCCAATCTGTTTATCAAATAGCACCGGTCCGCCGCACAAGGACAATTGAATTATTTCTATTTTATATACTGTGGTGTATTTCTCTCGGGTTTGCAAGACTTTTTATGGAAATCCCTTTATATTCCATGTTAAATCCTTTTTATGTTTATTTTTTGGTATAATTGTATTTTACTCTGACGGCATGTTAAAATACAATTAAATTAAAATTATTAAATGAGAACACTCCAAAATAAAAACAATCAACGTCTCCCCCCATCTGGCCGTGGTAAAGTTATCACTTTGACCAGTACACGACGATAAAAAGGTTGCGGAGCACTGATTTACACCATAAATTATGAATATTTGGCAAAAGTATTAAAATTATATTTGTTTACATATTATATTGCTATATAAAAGATATCTTGTGATATCTTCTATAAGATATTGCTATATAAAAGATATCTTGTGATATCTTCTATAAGATATTGCTATATAAAAGATATCTTGTATTTTCTTCTATAAGATATTGCTATATAAAAGATATCTTGTATTTTCTTCTATAAGATATTGTTATCTCTATAAAATATCTCTTCTGATATCTTCTATAAGATATTGTTATTTATAAGACATTTGCAGAATACTCCGTAAAGTAGTTTTTCTTTAACTTACGTTTCTAAGAAAGAAAAACGAGAATTTAAGTCAAAACACGACGCTTCAATTGGGTGAATATGTGTCAACAAGAATATTTGCTCTCAACCCGTTCATATCAAAATTTGTTAATATACGTTTATGTAAACGGTTGGTTGATGCGACTCCGTTGCTCTCACAAAAAGATGATAGAGAAAATTACCGGAATTAAATTTCTTTTTCTCTGAAATAGAATCAATCATTTCTGATACTTTTTTCCCCATTAGGAGTTGGTTTTTACTGAATTCTGTTGTCAGTGCTTGAACATTCCAATGGGCTAATTTACCTTTTTTCGCATCATCATCTCGGACGAAAGCTAACGGAACGTATGAAAAAATTAATGAATTTTTGTAGAAAAATAAACTTGATTTGATTTAACTTTTTGCCAATTATTATCGTGGTTTACCACACTTCTCAACCTTTTTGGGAAGAATGCCACTAATTGATAAAAAAAATAAGTATGCGTACTACTTCCAACTTTTCCAACAAACAAACATGGAATATTAAAAAAAATAATTCTTAATATGTGATTTTTACGCAAATAGCACATTTTTTAATACGAGTCCATGTAGTCGAACTAAATAATATAATAAATAAGACTAAAGTACTCACTTGGATTTTATTATCGAGAAACAAATTGTATTTCAATCAATTAGGTTAGGTATAAAATGAAAATGAGTAACTTGAATCATTTAATTCAAAATAATTATTAAACGCTCAGTATCTACTTATAATGTGACTTTTGAATTACTAATTTTTTTTACCAAGTAATCTACATTAGGATTAGATCTTACAAATGCTAACAAATTTATGTTATTATAGGTGCACATTTACTAGATTTGAGTGATATTTATTCTATTCCGTTCATTGCAGAAACAATTTATTCGCAAGCATATTTTGATCTAAATTTTGAGGTTTTTTGTCTAAGACAACTCCACTTCAATAAAATTGTAAAAAATGGTTATTTATTATTTTTTCAAAATATTTTAAAGTTCTCAGCAAGTCTTTGCGTGCCACTGATACAACTCTATCATGCCACACTGTGCTACGAGTTGGCCACCCCTGTTGTATACACTTGAGGACAGTGATGATGATGACGCGCGCGCGAGCAGATACCAAACCCATTGAATACACTGCTGGCCACCGTAAATGCAACACCAAGAAAGACAAAAGACAGTGCAACAAAATTTAATTTGTAGATAACACGTTGACCAAGTATCAAATGATTAAATGTATAGACTTCCTTGAAGTGTGGTTCCTGTCAGAATCAGTAGCCAGAGTAGCCGCCATTGTTGGAGATCATCGCTGCCACACGCCTCGACATTGATTCAGAGACATTGGATGCGTTCTTGGGGTACAGCAGACCAAGCAGCTTCCACACGTTGACAAAGTTGATCTGGTGTGGCAGCTGGGGGTGTAATCTGGGTCAATCGTTGAGCAACCAGGGACCACACGTTTTCTATCGGCGAAAGATCCGGAGAGCAAGCCAACCAGGGAATCGGGTGATTGACGAAGAACCACCTTTGGACAACGCGTGCCACGTGTGGTCGCGCCTTATCCTGTTGAAATATGGCTGTGGCCAAGCCCTAAAGGTAAGGAAGGACAACTGGCTCCAACACCTTGGAGATGTAGCACTGACTGTTTAAAGTACCAGCGATGCGTACTAGAGGAGTGTGATAGTGATATCCAATACCATAATACCCGGTGCAGGACCAGTGTGGTGGTGCATAACGCAGCTGCTCAGCATCCTCTCTCCAGACTCGAATCCGACCATCGTGGTGTTGCAGACAAATGCGTGACTCGTCAGTAAAGGCAACTTCATTCCATGCTGCCGCCCACATCCTTCTTTCATCGCACCATTGGCGGCGGAGACGTCTGTGGTTCTGCGTCAAGGGTAGACCATGCAATGGACGACCTGCGGACAGACCACTCTGCTGTAAACGGCGCCGAATGGTACGCGCAGACACTGAATGATGCGTTACAGACTCAATGTGCTATGCTACGGTTCGTGATATGACTGAGCGATCCGTCACTGCCATGAGCACAATTTGACTGTCCTCACGTGAAGTGGTGCACTGAGGTGGATGCGATCGACCACGTTGGTCCGTCGTACCATTCTGCATCCAACGGTCACATATCCGCATTACGGTTGTTTGGTTTCGTCCAACACGACTACCGATTTTCCTCAAAGATAATCCACAATATCTCGGCAGGCCACTATGCTTCCTCAGTCGAACTCGGATACTTGATCAAAAGCTGATCGCTGTTTTTTTACGAGACATAACTGATCATTTTTTTGAAAAAGCCACAAGAAAAACACAATTGCCGAACTTGAAATCGTAGAAATCTCCAAGCCTTAAAGAGCGCTTTGAGGTGGCGCCACAGGCACGCGTGATGTGTGTCTGCGCTGTAGTTTTAATCATTTGCATATCTTACCACCGCTAATGCACGTTGTAAATTTCATGTTATTTGCATGCTTCTTTCAGGGTGTTGCATTTATGGTGGCCAGCAGTGTAGATTATATACATGAATACGCACACATTAAGATGAATCACTGCTTTATGGAAAACAAAATATTATTAACTGGAACATACCTATACGTAAAAGATGTTCTATGGAATGGATTTTATAAATGGAGAAAAGATGAAGAAAATAATTAAAAAAATTAAGTTCAAAATTTAACATTGCCACAAAGTGGTTGAATTTTCGAGAAAATGGAATACGAATTTTGGCTTGATGATTTTATAGGCTCAAAATAAAATTAATTTTCTACAATAAAGTAGCCAAAAATGATGATTTATGAATGAGTACTGAGTAGTACAATGTACATTGCAACATTTTATAACCCCAGCTCGCTTTCATCGAGTCAGTCCGGATCCAAGTTTTTTTCCCGTCTTTCGCGACTGAAGGTTTTTTAAAATTTAATACTGAAGAAGGTGTTAAATGTACATGTTATGTTTTTTTCTTTTAACTCTTTAGTAGGTTTCTTCTCATCGCAATGTACCAAAAAAAAAACTCTTGTTTCTTTTTAATAAAAACTACTGATTTTTCACCATAAGAAAACCAAAACGTATAAAATTCATTCTCCTTGTGTCAATTTTTTCTTTCAAATGGGGCTGTGGATTAATAATCACCAAAAAATAACTAGTACATTTCAAGGCAGCCCGTACCACTTTTTAGTGTGGCACCATATAGATGTGTGTGGATACCAATTACCACAATGTAATATTGGCGACCAGTTTCTGTCCCAGAGGGAGGCAACTGAGATCAGATGATTCGAAATTGTACAAGGAATTTAATTTTTCTAAAAGCGCCCAGCCAAACAGGCACTCTAGATATCTTTAACATGCCGCATAAATCATCTTGTGGTAGTACGTAACAAAAAAAAATATTTTTTTTATTTTATATATTTCCCCGTCATCTACATACAAAATAGCATCTTTCCCGTATAAGTAAGTTTTGAAATTCTGAAAAAAATTTTCCACCCTAATTTATATATATATATATATATATATATATATATATATATATACAGGGTATATCAGTAGAGGGTTGCAAACTTTCAGGAAAGATAGATTATGCCTAAGCGAAGGAAAATTACACAAGAATGCATGGCCGCAATCGCTTACCTGTCGCGGTAGTGACGACACAAAACACAAACAAGAGAAGAAAGGTTTTTATGCTTAAAAAAAAACAGCCACAAAAATTAAGGGGAAAAAAACATTAAAGGGACAAAAGGAGGGAAAGGGGGTGATAGGGATGTATGTGGTTAGAATGCAGGACCCACCAGACAGTCATATGGGAAATCTTGACATGACTAGCGATAGCCTGCATACTGGTACTGGCATTGTCTCTCACCAGAACCAAGGTAGTCTTCTCATTGTTTGGCGTTCTTACTTTTCGTTCCACTACGAATCCGCTGTCCGGCAATCTTTGGTGCAATCATGCGAAGTCGTTGTGGTTGGGAGTCAGCCTCCTGGGGCAACGTTGGGCATGCAACCACTGTGCGGAGCGTCCATTGCAATGAGAAGTCTCGTATGCCAGATGCATATCAGCGAGCTCAGCGTTCGAGTAACGTTTGAGCTCGGTAGCAAAACTGTGCGTGCGTATGAACCGTCATGTGTCGCTTCGGCTTACGTAGCGCCATCTATCGCGTACACCAACCAAGGACTTCCCAGCATTTTTGCTGTACTCAGGATAATAAACTTGTTTCCCCCTCTTATTCTTGTTTTGTCTTTCGTGTGTTTTGTGTCTTCACCATTGGGCCTGGAAAGCGTTTCCGACCACGCATTCTTGTGTGATTTCAAATCATCAAGGTGTACTCTATTAGTCTTGAAAGTTTGTAACTGCTGTACTGATACACTTTGAATATATTGGGTGAGTGAGTGAATATTAACGTCGCACTGTTCAGCTACACGAGGGCTTTTGGCGACGGATCACGTAATTTTGAACCATGGGCGAGTGACGTGGATGAAACCTGAGCTGGCACCCCCTCTCCTAACTACCCACACCCCATCAACGGGAGGACGTTTCAGCTCTCGACAGATTTAACGTGCATCGCTGCCCTACACGGCGGGCCTTTAGTATTATAGGGCTCGAACTCGTGACAAGATCAGCCCCGATCTCAAACCCTAACCACTCGACTACCGCGGCCTACCTATCTTTGTATTGGACCCCGATCTTTAAAAACTCATTACACAATTCTTTGTAGAATAAGTCCTATTACTATTCTGCTTAGTTTTAAAAATCATAACAGATTTCTTTATATATAACAATAAACTATGTAAAAATATAGAGAGAACAGCTTTAATAGAAAACCAGTCATTATTTTAAAAAAAACACATTTCATTTAAAAAAAACATACATACAAACTTAAGCAAGGACGATAGTCAGAAAAACTTAGATTCTTAAAATTACTCTAATAAAGTTTTAACAAATATATTGATTATATAATCAAAATTTTACAAATACATCATTTAGGTACCCGAATATAACATATTTAAGTGGATATCATTATTAGAGAGTCCTCTAAATGAAAAGAGATTCTTTAATTACTTTAAAGTTAATCTCTACACCTCTTTTGTAACAGTTTGAGTAAAACATTCTCTACGGTATACTACTGGAAAGATGATCAATTACCTGTCAGTACATGACATCTCATTAACCTGAGCGAGACCGTAAGCCTTCCCAAGCCCCATTCAATTTCATAAATTTTACATAACAATGTAGAGAAAACAAAAAAGGTTGCCTTAAAAAATAATATTTGCATAAATTTTTCAAACCTTATTTACATTAAAGAAACTTTTAAACTCATTGTAGAGGAAACAATCCATGAAATGTGTTCATTTAAATTAAACAATGTATTAAAATTCTCTACAAAGTTGGAAGGTCACAGTTTCTTTGAATATCAAGCTATTATCTTTTAAATAGTTGTTTCTCTTGCGCTATCTTTATAATTAGTTTGTGTTTTATGCTCTTTTTATAGGGTTTGCACTCCTGTGAAATATTTCTGAACCCGGAATTTCGGGATTATATTATCCAAATCCCGAGATTCCGGGTTTAGGATTGAATTATTTATGAAAAATACTTGCATGTTAGCATAGTTAAAATTACATAAACTGAAAACTTAATTAAAAAATTGGTTTAATATTACTATCTATTGAAATAAATAAAGAAAAGAACTTAATTATCATCATAAAAACAAAACAAAAATAGTGTATAATTCAGAAAACATTTCTTTATTCCTTTTTTTCTGTAAATAAGCTTTCAAAAAACGCAGCTCGTACAGCGATTCATTGTTCAAACGTCCTTTTTATTTTTGTTACAAATTGTCCTGCCTAAGAAAATGCTCGTTCAAACTCTATGCTAGGGAGTTTTATCGTCATTAAATAGGAATATGCTCTTTCCACGTCTCCTTCCATTTTCAAAAAAAAAAAATAAAAAAATTCTTTTTGAAATGTTAAAGACATTGTCACAAATCTAATAGGCTGCATTTGAGCATATAACCTTCTTTGATAACTTTATCAATTTCTTCTGCTACACTTAATAGTTTTTGTGCACCAATTGATTCAGTTATTGAATCAGAATGTGAATCAATGTCAAGAGTTACCTCATTTGAAATAGAAGATTCAGTTGTAGGAGTTGTTAGCAATGCAGTGGGATTTGAAGCGTCAAGTCTTTCAAGTAGTTCCACTATTAATTTACGGCATTTAGGGTATCCGACAACGTTCGGATCAGTGATTTTGCAAAAGCGTATAAATGGATAGCATTTATGATATTTAGTGTCACTTAGATTAGAAAATGTATATAAAATTGGTTTAATATTATTACAGTAAACAATTATTTAAGTACAGTATTTTGACAAAAAATTAACATAGAAGGATCAATTTTCAAAATATTCTCCTTTTGTGAAAAATGTTCCTATTATAATAATATTTCGGCTGTATATAGCTCAGACCTCTATACAGAGGTTCAACAAGAATTTTTGAAATATATAACTTAGAAGTGAGTTTATCCATGTTTTACGACAACAGAAGGGAACAATTTTGAGAAAAAACGCCGATAATTATTTCAATTGGTTGTAACTTTGAAAATAATGTGAATTTTTCAAAAATCCTAGTTCAGACTCTCTGGAGAGAAGATTTTACTTTATAAAAGCAAAATATTATTATTATAGAAGCATTTTTATAAAAGGAGAACATTTTGAAAAAGGTTATTCTAAGTTAATTTTTTGCCAAAATATTGTATTTAAATAATTTTTTTCAAATATAATTATTTTTCAATTGTTTGTAATTTCTTTAAAAATATATATATATGAACAATTTTGATAAGATTGACGATTTTAAAATCCTAGTTCAGACTTCTCCATCATGTGAAGGCACCTCTTCGACATCGGAAGGTTCCACAGGAAAACATTGTGTTTCACCGGCATAAGAACATCTTTTTCAACAAGTTGATCTTTGGTTGAGAAGATTTTCTTTTCATAAAAGTGAAAAAGCAACACAAACCGTCGATGTTCACTCTTCATAGGTAAATTATAGAAGCAAAATATTTTTTTATTAAAAAGCATTTTATAAAAAGGAGAACATTTTGAAAAAGGTTATTCTAAGTTAATTTTTTGCCAAAATATTGTATTTAAATAATTTTTGTCAAAATGTCCTTAAAACAATTTTATACATGTATTCCAATCTAAGTTATGAGTACTTTTATAGATTTTAGTTTTTCATAGTCACTAAATATCATGAAAATTATCCATTTATGCGCTTTTTTCTTCGAAAATCACGGTTCCGAACGTAGTCGGATACCTTAATTGACGAAAGAACTGACAAAATCTATCCCATAGTTGCTTTTACCAGAGTTAGTATTGCAGTATAAACCACTTAGATCTGTGCGAACATTCTCCCATAGGATAAATGAGAGCTGTATATAATTTTTTACTTATAGCACTTGTAATTTCACAAAAAATTTTTGTTTTACACGTACATACTTTATTAAAAAATATATATATATATATATATATATATATATACATATAAATTCACTGAGAGTTAAATTCTTAAAAATTTGATGACAAAAAAAATTCAAAACATAATTTAGCTAAAAATTAAATCCCGGGATTATGTATTTTAATCCCGGGGTTCCGAGATTTGAAGAAACATCTGGATTCCGGGATCCTGGAGCTTCAAACCCTACCTTTTGATATGAAAATTCTCGACGATTTTTGCCTTTAACTGATTTTAAAATAATATTTTGTATTTTTTTACATGACATGAAATTGTGAAAATCTCTTTCGATAGTTTTAAATCACAAAATTTGAAAATGAAATTTTTTTGTTGAAACAATTTTCTCCAAATTGTATTTAGAAGAAACTTTTACTTTTTAGTAAAACCATTCCGTCAGTTAACAACAAGTATTTATTAAAAAATTTTTCCAGCCAAATACTTTTTTTAGAAGTTAGGCAAGTATGTTTATTTATTTTAAAGTTTAAATACGTCGATTGGTTCAGAACTCAAATATCTATCCATTTTCAAAGTAAAGTTTTCAGTTCCTCACGGATCATTACCACGCAAATCAATAGACCATCACTGTTTTAAAAGGACTACGGGAAAATATTGAAATAAAAAAATATGTTCGAGGTACCCCGTTTCAATGATTCATGAAGATTTTGTTTTCAAATCGAAGACCTGTTTCCTTTCTTTTTTTTTAATAACTTGGTTATATTAACCACGTGGTGGTTTTATTCTTTTTTATAAATGCTCTAAGTTAATTATGCATAAAGTCAAGGAGTCGAAGAATTCATACACAGAACGCTAAATATTTTTTTTGTTTTGATAACATTCATTTTTCTAAATACAATTCATTTTTAAATTTATTCCTGAAATTCAAACTTAATTTGAAAACCACTATTTTTTATAAATTATTTTTTATTAATAAATTACCTAAATAATCAACGTCCCAAGTATAATTTTCTAAGTTTTTGCAACAATTGAAAATATTTGGAGAGTTTTCCCAGCAAAAAAAGGTGCCATACGAAGTTTATTTTTACTCTCTTTTTCCATTGCTCTCAATTCAGAAACCCTTGAATCAAACTCTTAACTCAATGTTTAATTATTATCAGAAATTTTTTTTGAGTATTTTTCTTTTATTTTTCATATTATGAGATCCTAACATCCATATGAATAAACAGTGAAAGTTTTGAATCAAAATAATTATGATTATTTTTTCCAAGGAAAAAAAAAGTTTTGTAGTGTAAGAATGCATTATAGATAATTCTCACAGAATTTCATTAATATTCGACAAAAATAAAGCATTTTAGCATTTCAAGTATAAAGCTTCCTTATTTAAAAAAGGCTTACATTTAAAACACATAATTAGATAGAAATATACTTCAGTATTATTATAAGCGGTTATAACGCATACAAATTATCATACACTCATGGACAAAAAAATTAGCGCACCAAGAAAAAATTGCAGGATCGTTACGAAATTTGGCAGGAAGGTACACGTCGGGGACATATGCAAATGATTAGAAAAGCAGTGTGCATTACGTATAGCCGGTAGAGGTCGTTTAACGTCGTTCTCAGTGGAGTATAAAACAGGTAACCAAAGCTTGTTTGAGTGTGCTGAACCGTTTACAAAGTAAGAGCTGAGGTAGACATGCCATTACGCCGCTTTCGAAGTCAATATGAGCATCTGTCACAGTTTCAGAGGGGAAGAATAATCGGCATGATGGGGAAGATCAGTGGTCAGCTAGTTGAGTAGCTCGTCAATTAGGCCGCTCTGATTGTGTTGTGAGGAGGTATTGAGACCAGTTGATTCGAGAGATGTCATTTACACGAAGACCAGGCTCAGGACGCCCTCGACAAACCAGTCGTCGAGAAGACTGCCACATCCTAAGAAATGCACGCGTACAGCCAACTGCTTCATCGGCTGCCATCCAGGCACAGCCAGCACCTTCACTAGGGGACCCTGTGTCTTTTCGAACTATACAAAGACGCCTGGCTGAAGGACATTTGGGATCGCGGCGCCCATTACGTGTGCCACCCTTGACGCCCACCCATCGACGCCTCCGTTTGGAGTGGTGCCGCGCACGAGGAAACTGGACTGCAGCGGAATGGAACCAGGTCGTCTTTAGAGACGAATCCAGACAATCTCAGCAGTGCTGACAATCGTGTTCGTGTGTGGAGACCCCGTGGTGAACGCCTCAATCCTGCCTTTACTTAACAGCAACACACCGCTCCCACAGCTAGTGTGATGGTATGGGGTGGCATTGCTTACAATACACGGTCACCCCTAGTATTGATCCGTGGCACCACGACAGCCCAACGGTATGTCCATGACATCCTGAAACCACACGTGTTGCCACTCATGCAACGGCTCCCAGGAGCCATTTTTCAACAAGACAATACTCGGCCTCACACGGCAAGTGTGTCTCCGCACTGTTACTACCCTTCCTTGGCCTGCCCGATTCCCAGATTTGTCTCCAATTGAGCATATCTGGGATCATTTGGGACGGTGAGTTCAGCATCCCACGAGTTTGAACGAACTTGAGTCAAGGTTACAGCAAATATGGAACGAAATGTCTCAAGATGTCATACAGGACTTGTATGCCTCAATGCCCAATCGCATCGCATCGTGCATTCGCGCTAGAAGGGGGTTCAACAGGGTATTAAATCCTCCGGGTTATTTTCTTTTTTTTTGCCTTTTTCTCTGAAATAAATTATCCTTTTTCTTTGATTTTCTAATCATTTACTTATATCATAGTCATTACGTATGTAAAATTCTCATTTCATTTTGACGACTCCTTCTTGGTGCGCTAATTTTTTTGTCCATGAGTGTACTTAAATTTAGAAACCTTTCATTGAAGCATAATATTCAATTTTGAGTGTGTAAAATTTCAAGTCTGCTTTGCATTGTAGTACAATAGATATATAATTCAAAACATTTTACCAAAGAAAAACTTAGGAAACCAAACTGAATAACATAATAAAACGTTGTAATTTCTGTCTTCTTGAAGGGTTAAGATAAGGATGGCTTATTTTTTTTATCTGTGAAAGTATTCTTTAATAGTAAGACAAGTACAGAGTGTTTTTTTTCCAGGTATAGAAGTTTAAGTTGGCATTACTTTCCAAGACGGCGACCGATTTAACGGCTGCCAAGTGATTTATTCTCAGTTTGGTTAGGCAATTCATCCTGACTCACGCCTGAACAACGCTTTCAAATTGTGCAATTTTATTTCGAAAATAATGGTCGATTTTCATAAGCGAATTTTGTTTAGCGATGAAGCGTAGTTCTGGTTGAATGGCTACGTCAACAAACAAAACTGCCGCATTTGGAATGAAGCTAATCCACAAGTGTATGTCGAAACACCGTTACATCCAGAAAAACTGACTGTTTGGTGCGCTTTATGGTCTGGTGGAATCCTTCTTCAAAAACGATGAAGGTTACAGTCAATGGTGATCAGTATAGAGCCATGATTACTAACTTTTTCATTCCTGAATTGAACAATCATGATGTCCAGAAGCTGTGGTTCCAACAAGACGGCGCAACATGTCACACAGCTCGTGCAACAATCGATTTATTGAAAGACACGTTTGGTGACCGCCTAATTTCACGTTTTGGACCTGTGAATTGGCCTCCAAGATCTTGTGATTTAACACCGCTAGACTATTTTCTGTGGGGCTATGTAAAGTCGTTGGTCTATGCTTATAAGCCACAAACGCTTGACCATTTGGAAGACAACATTCGCCGTGTTATTGCCGATATACGGCCACAAATGTTGGAAAAAGTCATCGAAAATTGGACGTCCAGATTGGACTACATCCGAGTCAGCCGTGGCAGTTCTATGCCAGAAATCATATTTAAAATGTAATGCCACAAGATTATCTTTCGAATAAAAAAAATTCATGTTTATCGAATAATACATCGTTGTTTTATTGCAATTTAAAGTTCTATACCTCTCAAAAAACACCCTTTACAACCCATTAAGTAATATAAATTACTTGATTTTAAATATCTCACGAAAATTAACAATTTTTCCTTTCAAAAACACAATTTGGATTATCAGTGTAAATTAAAAATGCTACAAATGAAAAAATGTATTATTTGAATTCTTTTAGGTATAATGAATTTGATAATATATAACAGGTATATAAATACCCAAATTTAACGAAGCTCTTCTAGATTTTATGAAATACTCACAATCTCCCTGTTTCGAAAAAATTATCAGGTCTGTCTTCATATATCGCGTCGATTCTAACGTAAGCCCTTAAATTAGCCGATTTATGTACAAAACAATTAAACTTGTAACAGCCACAAGCTTTAAAACCAGAGAGTAAATTACTACGTATATATATATGATCTAAAAGTAGTGGAATATAAATTTCCTTCGTTAATCTATACTTAGGATTTTCAAAATATTAATGTTTGTTCTTTCAAGGATAAATGGCGATTTTAAAGTACAAGAGATAATATTTTAGGATATATTCTTTAAGAAGCTTGCGTATAATGATATAAAAAAATTACATGAAATAGAAAATCGTTATAAGCAATCTTATCATTAACACAGAGAATAATTACCGTACTGGTAATTCGAAATTTAGAAGGAAGGGGTTTAAATAAGCAAATTTTCTAGCCACTGCTGTAAATCTTCTGACTAACTGTGAAATTAGATTTACAACTAGCTAAGAAATATGATCTTGAGAAATAAACACTGTGTACAAAGTAAAGACATTTACCGCATTTCTGAATCGATTTTGATTGATAATTACAACATTTTGTTTAATTCCTACCCATTGCGATTCCGTCTTAATATGCCAGAATCTTCAAAGCGCCTTATCCTAAGTTTATAACAACGATAAACTAATTATTGTTGTAAATACAAAATTAAGAACATACAAGTTTATAGAGCTGATAATAACTGATAATTCCACGAATGAATATTTCATTGTGCAGCGCGCGCATTCTCTTCACGCGCGCTGTGCCACATCCAATATTAGGATTATTTTCCCCCGCTTAGTTCCTTTGAGAAAGAAACAAGGGGGAGATGCATGTCAGTCCAAGGTAAAAGCACAGTTGAACGACAACTTTGACATAACAGCGAGTCCGTTTCTATGTAGTTGTGATTGATAATGATTCCCTCTCCTCTACAACCCTGCAAATAATCAAAAATGATTAATAGAGAGTTTCGTATTTACACGCGAAGGTATTTTTTTTCTCTTACCTCGACACATACGTAATGCGGAAGATTAAGATAAATTAAAGGAGTCGAGTACACGTGAATGAGATAAAAGGGATTATGTGTTGAAATCGAATCTGTTAGAAGGTAACGAGATTGGGTCTATGCAAAGGAGTTGTCAGACAAGGTACAATGATAAGCGAGAATAAATCTGATCTCTTTTTTATGCGTTTCTTTTATAAAAAAATAACCTTTATTCATTTATGATACCATTTTGGAAGAAAATCAAGTAATGTTAATAACTGTTGTAAAAAAAAAAGAAAAAGAAAAAGAGAAAAGCTTCATAAAAGTGGGAATTGCAGTGTGTCTGAAAAGCTTTAAATAACTTAAATCCTTAACTAGTGAGTTGGTGCAAGACTGAATATCTTACGTAATATAAAATTATAACACTAATGTGTATATACACTGGCCTCAAAAAGTTAAGGTACAACATGTTTTTCGAAGCTCACCATAAAAAAAATGGCAGTAACAATAAAATGCGTAGTTTACATGAATGATAATAACGAACTTTAAAAACATTAATGCAAAAACGATTGCTACAACTTTTATTTTATAGAAAAGAACGTATATTTATGAGTGAGAGAAAAATATATGCAAATATCAAGCTTTCGTACTTTTGTGTGTAAGTTGTGTTGATTTTCAACAGTTGTTGGCAGTTTCGGTGACAATAGTCAATAGAGTTTAGAAAATGTCTCAGAGACGCCGTTTACCCAATTCGTTAAGGTGGCGGGCAGTTGGATGGATGGAAATGGGATTGTCGCAGGCTGATGCTGCTAGACGTCTCAATGTGTCTCGTAGTGTTGTTCAGCGACTTTGGGATCAATACCAATCCGAAGATTCTGTGTCCAGAAGACCTGTTCCAGGCCGACCACGAGCTACAACACCTGCAGAAGACCGTTTTCTAGCTCTTTCGGCACGAAGGAGAAGAACCACTACTGTGCCGCAGCTCGTTGCAGACCACTTTCAAGCATCAGGAAGAAGAATCTCCGCTACTACGGTAAATCGTCTTCAAATGCAGGTCTGTATGCAAGAAGACCAGTTGTGTGCGTTCCCCTCAACGGACGACAGCGAAGGAACCGCTTATGCTGGGCAAGAGAACATGTTTCTTGGACGTAGCAACAATGGGCTTCTGTGCTGTTCACAGACGAGTCCAGATTTACAATGGAGAGTGATTCAGGGCGTCTACTGATCTTGAGGGAACAGCGCACTAGATACCATCAATCAACACTGTTGAAAGACACAGTTATAGAGGTGGTGGAATCCTGGTTTAGGCAGGGATCTCGCTCGGTGGCCACACTGACCTGCATGTGTTCCATGGAGGAACCGTAACTGGTCTTAGATATCGGGATGAGATCCTTGATCCATATGTCCGCCCATATGCTGCTGCTATTGGTAACGACTTCATTCTGATGGATGATAATGCAAGACCTCACGGAGCTCAGATTGTTGAGGAGTATCTGGAGGATCACGGTTTGGAACGAATGGAATGGCCAGCTCGATCTCCAGACCTGAATCCGATAGAACATCTTTGGGACTATCTTGGCAGAGAGGTTGCTGCTTTAAATCCTCCTCCAAGGTCGTTACATGAGCCGAAACAAGGCTTACTCTGTGTCTGGTCTTCGCTTACTATTCTGGTGTCCGACAACTTAATAAACAGCATGGGAAATCGATGCCGCCAATGCATTCAAGTTAGGGGTGGACACATTCCTTATTAGAACCCATTTTTGTATTGTTTTTATGCCATTTTACCACATAACACTGTGATGTGCTGTTTTCTCAAGAATGGACTTTTCCGCAGAGATTGCTTTTTTGTTATAAATCGTTTTTGCAATACACTTATACAAATTTCTATGACGCATTCAATAAAAAACTATTTAATGCACATATCCTCCAAATTTTTTGTTTCTACATTCATTCATTTGCAAATTAGACACAAAAACCCGGTTGTACCTTAACTTTTTGAGGCCAGTGTATATGTATATTATCATCCACGTGTGTTGGGAATAGGCTTAACTTTTCAACATAACTTTTTTTTTCTATGCATGTCTGCACTTTTTTTAGTTCAATTATTGCATGTATGTTTCTTGATCCTAATTTTTTCTATAGATTTTTTCTTATTATTCCTCTCTATGAGAGAAACATTATTGTTCTCTTTTAATAATTTCATTTCACTTTACTGTCTAGTTTATCATCCATGTGTGTTAGGAATAGGCTTAACTTTTCAACATGGCTCCGTTTTTCTTTATATATCAAAAATTTCTGCTGTATGGGGAAGGTGGATCCATAAAGCCTTGCTTAACCCTAAGTCGCTGGCCAAATCCAGTGACAGCTCTAGAAATCATGATTTTTCACTTTGTATTTTATTTTATTACACTATTATACATATATATACTTAAAATACCTTTGGTTTAATACTAACAAAAATTACTTTAGAGAATAAGTCCCAATTTTGTTTGAATTGCTATTTAAATTTTCTCTTCATTCCTGTGTAAAAGTATCCTCTCCCTCCTCTTCCTAATTTTTAACCACATATTCAATTCATGATTACTTTTTAATTAATTATTTCTTTTCAATTTTGTGCTGTTATGTTTTCTCCCAAAACATACCAATTTTTTCATTTGATAAATTTGATATCTTATGTATTAGAATCGAATTTTTAAAAAACTTAATTTTCGTTTAAATATCTATGTCGCAAGGTTTGGACGAGATATAAAAAATTGAAATAAATCCTTAGTCGATATTCAGTCCTTCAATTTATTGATTTACAGAAAATAAATTCCCCCCCCCTTCCTCGATGTCTTACTTTTTTTTCTAAAGTTAATCTGGATTACAAGCTTTATGCCAGTTTAAAAAGGTGCTCTGTTTTATTTGATAAAGCGAATTAATTATAGGTATCTTGGAACAAATTATAACTCTAAAAAATTAAAAACAAATTATTCATTTATCCCATTTTTGTAATATAACTGATATATTTTTTTGTTTAATTAATGTTATAAACACTAAAGTGCCACTGAATTAGGGATATGTACCTTGTAATGAGTTGGGTCTCCACTGGCCTTGATAACGACTGTCACATGACGAGGCATAGATTTAATAAGTTTCTGGAAACGTTCCCCGTGCCAAATATTAGTTAAAACTGTCCATAATTCAGTAAGGTTCGTTGGTACTGTGTGATGGCCTTTCGTGTCTTGTTCCCAAACATATTAAAGTTGGGATGTTCCGGGTTTCTAGGTGGCTAATTTATAAAAAAAAAAAGTCAGAGGAATTCTCATCCAACCAGCCAGAGGCCAACCGGGACTTGTGTGAGCTACAGTTGCCTTGCTGGGAAAACTCCATAAGCAGATGGTGGTGATCACCCGACAACTCTACGTACCGAATTGCATTGAGGGAGGTTGGTACACGTACCGATGACCCCAAACAGTGCCACTAAAAACACCCCAGACCATGATTGAGCCACCATGACCTTGTACAATTCCAACCTGGAGTGCAGGATCCTCTGCTTCATGAGCCTGACGCCATATTCTCAGCCTCCCATCGGCGTTAAGTAGTCAGAATCGAGACTCATCACACCATGCAACTCGTTTCCAGTTTCTGTGCTCTCTTGCCCAGGCAAGACGTGCAGCCCGATAGCGAGCATTGTGCTACGGTACTCTCGTAGATCGACGACTCCCGACACTCATACGGTGAAACGAGCGTTGAACAGTCCGCTTACTGACTACAACTGGCACCGTCTTTCAACTAGGTGGTAATTTGGCTTCGCTGGCTGCGTATATAATGCTTGAGCCGTCTCTCACCACGCTCGTCAAGGTTAATTGTTTTTTTCCAGTTTGCCCGATCACTAGTTTTTTTTTGTCCACCATCCATGTATTCTTGGTATACTCTTGACGCTTACGACCTTGAGAATCCTAGCTGTCTGGTGATTTTGGAAATTGAATGGCCCATGCGTCACGCACCTACGATTTGTCTGCGATCGTTGGCGTCTAGATCAAGCAGTTTACTCATACACACTGGCAATTCGAACGACTAATTCATAGCAACCACAGTACGCGCTATATATGCAGTTACCACAGCACCCTCACTTGCACATAAATGATGCGCAGCGCTACTCAATTTACATAGCCCTTGCTATTCCTAATTCAGAAGCACTTTAGTGTATATCCTGCTTTTAATGTGTAACTAAGTCTTATACTCTTTTTTATTATTCTTTTTGTTTGTAGAAAGAGAGAGTACGCATAAGAGAACTATTCGTCTTATAGTTTAAAAAATGTAATAACTCATGATCACAAAATTGCGTTGATTACTGTGTGTGTGTATTTTAATAAAAAAATATAAATAATCTTAAGATAGAGTTAAATAATTCATGTGCATAAATTAATGTTCCAGGACTACAAGCGTGTTACTGCTGATGGATCTCGTAATTTTGAACCACTGGGAAGTTACAACGCGAAGACACACACACACACACACACAATTCACCCACGCTTTTACTGTCCATGCCACGCTAGGCCACGTCGCGCTAGGATTTTCAAGAAACTTCAATTTAGTATCCAATATTTCAATTATTCATTCAGTATCTAGTGGGTTTGTAACTTGATGTTAAGACAGTGTTTCTCAAACTGTGGGGCACGCCCCCTAGAGGGGCGTGGTAACCCTACAAGGGGGGCGTGAGTATATCGAAAAGTCGAAAACAAAAGATTTTTAAAAAATTTAATTTACTAAAAGGAAACAAAACAAAATGCAATCAGACACAAAATAAAATACGCATTTACACTGATATAATACACTTATAAATATATCAATACTACACATTGTGTCTCATGATTAATTTAACAGTACTAAGCTAAGAACAAGCTTAATAATTGTCAAAGACCCTATAGGCATGTCATAAAATTATATACAAAATGTAATATTTATTTTGATAATTTGTACGGTTTATAATTAGTCATATTGTAGCTTTACGTCCAAGCATATTATTATTGAATTCAATATAAAGATATTGCATGGTGGGAGGGCGCGAGGAAAATTATGATTGAAAATTGGGTCGCAAGTACAGAAAGTTTGAGAAGCACTGTGTTAAGATAAAAAGAAATTGCATATCAGGCACTTTTTAGGCGCTAGTAATATTTCACGAATACAATAAATACAAAATTAGATCCCAGTTTCGAAATATTTCTCCAACAATACATAATTTTGTAATTTTTTCCCATCTTTTATATCTTTTTCTTCGATTATTTAAGAATTTACACATAATAATCCTGGACTGAAAACTATTAAGTAAATTTACTCTGAATAAATATTCACTTCTAAGCAGAGAGATGTCAAGTGGTTTTCTTCAATAAGCTTTGACTACTGAAAAACAAGTTTGAGTTTTCTTTTTCGATGTTTGAAATCATTCTATTCAAACGGTTTCGCCATCATATTCATTACTGGAGAAATAAAATAAATGAATAAATAATAATACGTTTCCTTTCCTCGAATACATCATAAACTTTTGAAAAGAACAATGAAATGAAAGAAAACCAAGAAAAAGAAAAAATTAGGAAAATGCAACTGCTTATTAGCTATAATAAATGAAGAGCTATGTAATAATTTTAAAATATAATTTAATTAAATGGAACAGAAGATACGAAATAAAGTTAATTATATGATTATGAATGTAAAGAATTGGTACAACAATCCAAACTCGTAGCTAATTTTAATCAAAAACCGCCCTTTTTAAAATAAATATTACTTAGAAGTTCAATACTGTGTGGGCTTTACAATCAAAACATTCGTATACCACATAAGCAGATAATACATACATTTTCCAATGAGTGAGTGAATATTAACATCGCACTGTTCAGCTACACGAAGGCTTTTGGCGACGGACCACGTAATTTTGAGCCATGGTCAATTGACGTGGACGACCTGAGCTGGCACCCCCTCTCCTAACTACCACACCACACCAACGGAAGGACGTTTCAGCTCTCGACAGATTTAGCGTGCATTGTTGCCCTACACGGCGGATCTTTAATGGTACTAGGCTCGAACTCGTGACAAAGCCAGCCACGATCTGATACCTATACGTATACCACTCAGCTACCGCGGTCATACATTTTCGAAAGACACCAAATTTGACATTATCCTAAATAGAATATTTTTCACTTTTAATTCATGATATTGAAAAAATATCAACAACACTCTTCTTTAAGTTGTATTTTTATTATGATATTATGAACTCGGTGACCGATTTATGTGTAGTTCAATGCTTCTCAAACTTTCACAATATCTGTGACCAATATCAATTATAATTTTCATCGCGCCCGCTCCATACAAATAACAAAGCAATGAATTCAATAATACTATACTTTACGTTAAAGCTACAATACGACTTTAACCTCTTAAGTTCCTCCAGCGTATATATATTTCATGCTCAACCGGTGCGTTAAACGTATATATCCGTCTTTTCGAAGTACTATCTTTGGAATGTAATAACAGGACCATGACAGTGTTTGCAACGGATTTGCTTATATCAAAAGATTTTCTTACTTATTCCTTTTTAACTTCCCGCAATACATCACATATGCGTGCCTATGTGAAAACCGGAGGTATTGTGGAGTGAATCGGTAGCCAAGGGATTATTTATAAATCGTACAAATTATCAAGATAACAGTTAATTTTTGTATAAAATTTTATAAATGATAAGCACATGGGGGGTCACTGGTAATTATTAAACTTGTTCTTAACTTAGTATAGTTAAATTAATTATAAAATACACTGCTGGCCACCGTAAATGCAACACCCTGAAGGAAGCATGCAAATAACATGAAATTTACAGCATGTATTAGCGGAGGTGAGATATGCAAATGATTACAATTTCAGCGCAGACACACATCACGCGCGCCTGTGACGCCACCTCAAAGCTGGAGATTTCGACGATTTCAAGTTCGGCAATTGTGTTTTTCTTGTGGTTTTTTCAAAAAACGATCAGCCATGTCTCGTGGAAAACAGCAATCAGCTTTCGATCAAGTATCCGAGTTCGACAGAGGAAGGATAGTGGCCTACCAAGATTGTGGATTATCTTTCAGGAAAATCGGTAGTCGTGTTGGTCGAAACCAAACAACTGTAATGCGGATATGTGACCGTTGGATGCTGGAGAGTACGACGGACCGACGTGGTTGATCGCATCCACCTCAGTGCACCACTTCACGTGAGGACAGGCAATTTGTGCGCATGGAAGCGACGGATCACTCAGTCACATTACGAACCGTAGCACAGCACATTGATTCTGTAACGCATCATTTAGTGTCTGCGCGTACCATTCGACGCCGTTTACAGCAGAGTGGTCTGTCCACAAGACGTCCATTGCTTGTTCTACCCTTGACGCAGAACCACAGACGTCTCCGCCGCCAATGGTGCGATGAAAGAAGGATGTGGTCGGCAGAATGGAATGAAGTTGTCTTTACTGATGAGTCACGCATTTGTCTGCAACACCCCAATGGTCGGTTTCGAGTCTGGAGACACCGTGGAGAGAGGATACTTAACAGCTGCATTATGCACAACCCCACTGGTCCTGCACCGGATATTATGGTATGGGGCGGTATTGGATATCACTCTCGCTCTCTTCTAATACGCACTGCCGGTACTTTAAACAGCCAGTGCTACATCTCCGAGGTGTTGGAGCCAGTTGTCCTTCCTTACCTTCAGGGCTTGGCCACAGCCATATTCTACAGGATACCAAAGGTTATTCGTCAATCACCAGATTGAATTGCTGCCTTGGCCGGCTCGCTCTCCAGATCTTTCACCGATAGAAAACATGTGGTCCATGGTTGCTCAATGATTGTGACCAAGATTACACCCCTAGCTGCCACACCAGATCAACTTTGGCAACGTGGGGAAGCTGCTTGGTTTACTGTACCCCAAGAAAACATCCAGAGTATCTTTGAATCAATGTCGTTGCGTGTGACAGCGGTGATCTCCAACAATGGCGGCTACTCTGGCTACTGATTCTGGTAGGAACCACACTTCACAGAAGTCTATAAATTTAATCATTTGATACTTGGTCAACATGTTATCTACAGATTAAATTTTGTTGTGCTATCTCTTGTCTTTCTTGGTGTTGCATTTACGCTGGTCAGCAGTGTACATTGTGCATTGGCGATAGATTTATAAGTGTATTATATCAATGTAAATGTTAATTTTAATTTTTATTACGTCAGAATGTATATTTTATTTGTTTACTTTCAGTAAATTAATAAATTTTAAAAATAATCTTTTGCTTTCGGCTTTTCAAAATGCTCGCGCCCCCTTTTAGAGTTATCACCCCCCCCACTAGGAGGGTGTGCCTATTAATTTGAGAAACACTGCATTTAAGAGTTCCTCGTAATTTTGAACCCCATTCAAGCGACAAGGATGGCACCCGAACTGGTACCCAACTTCCACACACACCACGGAAGGACTTCGAGATCCAATTCCACATTTAATGTACACCTCGACCTTCCCCCTACAAACTCCGAACTTCTTTGTTGGAATCAAAAATCGAAAATTCTTAGTTAAACCTCATTATTATTTCTTACTCACTTTCTGACCATGAACATTAACCTACCATGGTAGTTATTTTTGAAAAAAATATTTCCAATTCATACCCGTTACGTAAATTTCACATTTGGGAAGCATATGCTTACATTCACGTTTAATTTAATTACATGTTGATTGAAAGGCAGTTATAAAATACTAAATATAGGTACCCCCAGTCCGTCTGATGGCGGACCAAACTCAGTTTCTACAAATTATACACCCGTTAATACTCTTTACTCAAATTCTAAAACTGTAATTTACATGTGTATTATGTAGGTGTATTAACTTGGTTCTCCTCTTCAGTTAAATTCATCCCTGAAACTGCATAGTCCATCACTTCATTCCCAGTAGCTTGTACAACTTCCTGGAATGTTGAGAATTTAATTCCGTTGATTGTTAATTGTCTTCGTATGAGACAACACCTTTCTTCTCACACAATGATTGCAGTCCAGGTAATCATTACTATATTTTTCTGCGAGAGTTTGCAAACATGTACTATCGTAATGTATTGACGACATTCTACGAAAAGAAGCACATGGTTGCTAATTCAGTACGTACGACACATGCGAAATCGGTGTTGCTAAATTGGCGTGTTATTTTCGTTTTTGTTTTTAAATTGGCGAGTTGCGAGAGTAAGTAATAAATTTACTACACCATCACGAAACACTTTTTTTTATACAAAGAGAGATACAACGACGGGCAGCAGATAAGTAAATAAATAGTGTGGATTATAAGAAAAATTTCCCTACTCAGAATTTTTTCTCAGCATACTGCAATTATTCATTGGCCTAAACCCAAGTAAGGTAGTAATAATTTTTCTTTATATCATTCTAGAATAGTGAATCAGAATTAAGTAAATATAGCGTAAAAACAAGTGTTTAGTTCCCCGAATAAGATCATTTCTATTCTTTACCTATTATTGAATGTTTACATTTATAAATAGTCTTCTGTTTATTGCTTTTGGGGCATATGTGCCATCATCAAGTGAATATTGACACTTGGAAAAATAACATGACAAAATGAAGAATCGAAATTCCCCGTTCTCACATTTCACGGTTATTTTTAGAGCTTTCTCGTTTCATTTAATGCGGAGCAAACATCTTTCTTATAGATTTATTATTTTTTAGACCAAATCAATTTCCAGAAATGGTTTAAAATAACGAGGTCTGTGATCAATAAATAGCCGTTGTGTTAAATCTAAGCGTGACGTTTATAAACAATCATCAATTAAGTGCACGAAGCATTTCATTATTGGGGCAATGATTTTTTTAATGAGCTTTACAGCCATTTCCTTAAGAACTATAAAGTGCAAAGTGTGACTATAAAGTTGAGAGAAACTCGCATTCTCTTCTTTATTTCATTCATATTTTTTTATCATTGATTCTATTTAACTTTCATTTACTTAAAATTTGATGCCCTACGATAAAATAACATGCAACTCAGAGTAAAAGGTTATCTTGAATAAAAATTAGCTATTCCAAATAATATAAACAAATATATTTAATTATTTTACTTTAAAATGTAATAATTTTTCTGATTAAGTCAATTTTTCAAAACTTCTTGAACGAGTGTTTATCAACGTTGCTCTATAATGCAATACGAGGTCTATTGGTGACGAACCTTGTAATTTTTAACAGTGGTCAAGGACGACACCTGTGGTGCCACCCCCTCTTAACTTCCACTCCACACCAACAGGAGGACGTTTAAGCCTCGAGAGATTTAACGTGTATCGGCCCCCACTGCATGGTTATTCTTCAGCGGTACTAGGCTCGAACTTATGACACATCGGTCATAAATCCGTGACCATAGGTTACGGTAGCCACAAAACTTCTTGAAAGGCAATCGTTGGACAGTCCCCATAGTTTTTCGATCAAAATTTTCAACTGTAGAAATCGTTTATGAAGGAAACGGGTTTCGAAAATTACAAAACTAACAATCATTAAATAAGATGTTGTAATGATACCAAAGCAAATTTTGTGATAAGATAAGATGAATTTTTTATTAGTAAATAAAATTGTTCTTGGATAGTATATTTTCTCTTCCTAAAATAGGAAGAAAAAAAAAATGTTTACTCAAAATTCTCTCATCACTCAGAATTCTTAAAACTTATATGTAAGCTGATATTAAAAGTAATAAAAAAAGTTTAAGTCAATTCCTACTTACTTCAACAAAGAAAATTTTTATTTTAGTTACTTTTTATGAAACAGTTACAATTGTATATATATATATATTATATATATATATATATAAACACGAAAGAATCACAATATTAAAAAACAATAGAAAGCGATATTCCTTGCAATTTTCGATTTTCCTTTCTATATATGGTGCTGGACTATTTTTTTTGTTACTATTTATTCATTAATTAATTTAATTATTCTAATAAGATAGTATAGTAAAAAAAATAACAATCTCAGAAATTAGGCCATCCCTGGTGGAATTCGAACCCACAAGCTTTGGATTAGAAGTCCAACGCGCTATCCATTGCGCTACAGGGACCCAATGAACGATTTTCCTTCCTATATATTCTGTTAGACTATTATTTTTGTTTGTTACTATTTATTCATTTTTTAATATAATTAATGAAGTAATGTTTGACAAAAACTGTATTAACAGCAGTTGTCATCCACTACAAGTTTAAAAAAAATGTATTTGAACTTGAATGGATGAATAAAAAGTATTTATTAACGATTGAAAATTTGAGCATATATATATATAGGGAGAGAGTAAACTAATAGTACGAATTGGAAAAAGAAATCAAAAGATGGCGTTGGTAAATAGATAATATATTAACCTGATATTTCCTGATCCAGATGGTTTATTATAACATACTGACTATTAATGCGAGGAATTCTTCTTCATGAATCAAAAAGTATTAGGAAGTATTGGGGAAACATTTTGATACTGGAAAAGGTATTAAATATAACTAATTCAAATAATTTTAAAATTGGAAGGAAGCAATTTTTATTTCCTGTCTGATACTTGTAAAGCTACGTTAGAGAAACACAGAATTATATTTAAAAATGCCTGTAACATATTTTCTAAAATATAACTTCTATAGTTTATTTAAAGTATGAAATACAGTTGAACCTATTTTTGTGCGGTAGATAGGGACCGCAAAAAAATATTCAAACATTACATAAATTCTTACATATAACAAACTAATTCGTGGAAATACTACAAAAAACTTATGTGGCGGATAGGGACCGCATAAAAAAAGTCGCATTTATAAAATATGCCAATTTACGAAATTTGCGTAAAAATACTTCTATAACAAAATAAATGTTACACATGGAAATATTTTTAAAGCACATAGTTTCTCATTCTATACACGGATAAGTTTTCAAAATGCACATACATAATTCATTGCTACTCATCGTAATCCAAAGCCCTGTAATGAATAAGTTCAAAATCGCTTTCGTCACTTGAAGGTGCAATTTCAATTTAATTTATTTATTTGGCAACAAAGTAAGAAATAAATTTTTGGTCGAAGGTCGGGTGGTCAGTTGCTTGTAAATGTCACGATAACCAGCTATACATGATTGAGGCACTTTAGAATTTTATACTACTTTCTTAATTGGTATCTATTTTAAGAAAATGCTTTTCAAGTTTGTTGGAAAGCTGGATTCCTGCATATTTTTATCTACTCGCAAAGGATCCGGTTTTTCTTGTCCGTCTTCATAATCTATCAAATTATTGATAATGACACTGTCATTGAAAGTTTCGTCTTCAATCAAGCGTGGGCTGCTGGAGCATTGAGAGAAAGCAACTGAATTCGCGTTGTCGGGAGTGTTTATAACAAATGAACAGAGCGTCTTGAAGTGTCTACATTTTAGTGGCGTAACGTACACCCCCGCATCACGGGGAGGGGGCTGGACTCTAAGGGCCCCAAGCCTGACTAACGCTAAATACGTATTTACCCAATTTATAAAATATTAAAGGCGAAACCTGACTTTCAGGGGGGAGGGGGTCCTAACATTCTCCATTACGCACTGGTAAATAGATAGAAAACATTACAGTGGCGCCAAAGCCGTTGAAATTCATACACTGCATAAAAAAAAAAGGATCGCACATAAAAAATCGCATAAAAAAGACCGCACAAAAACAAGTTCTGTTGCACTACTTTTAGATAGCTAACTTTTGTTTCCAACATATCGTATAACTAAAAGAGTAAATTAATTTGAAAATGATGTACATTTCGTAATATTTATGCCTTTCGTAATCAAAAGGTACTAAAAATTTTAAATGCAGTAATTTCATAATTTATCGAATTCATCAAAATAATAAGCTTATGAATTGTTTAACTTTTGAGAGTTTTGGTCAGCCTGATGGCATTGACAACCAAAATAAAAAAGCCACATAAATGAAAATAAAGGGGTCCGTTCAGCAAAATCTGTATATTTCTTCAAAAACCGCTGGAAAACAATACAAATTAAATATGTAATTTACTTTTTTCAAAATTCCATGTTTTGAAGGAGAGTTATTCATTTGTAAACTTATCATTTTGAAAATGATATGTTGAATAGGTGATTAATCCTCTTGAAGTTTACTAGAAACTTCTTAGGAAGTTATAGTTTAAAGAAAAACTAAAGAACACGCTTTTGTAGTTAATCGATCTAAAAGTAAAAAATAATTCTTAATGTAAGAATAAAATGTTAAACGAGAAAATGAATGCCGTTGTGGTGAAAACGTGGGGTGCTCGATATCAATTGTTATAATTTCTTACTAGTTCTATTCTGAAATACAGAGTTAGCGTAAAAATGTAATACAAAGCACCCCACGCTTTTACCACAATGACATTCATTTTCTCGTTAATCACTTTATTCTTATATTAAGAATTATTTTTTTCTTCTTAGTTCGATTAAAACTATAAAAGCGTGTTTTTTAGTGTTTTAAACTGTCATTTATTCATTGATGAATTAATTTTAAATGTGTCATTTTTTAGAATCTGAAATACTAATTGGCATCCTATCAGTGTCGATACGGTCTTTTTTTGCAAAATGTAGGATCAGCCAACTGATGAAGATCTGAAAGAGCTAAGTTTGAAATATTTATTACGGAAGAAGTTGTAAATCCAATGATATTTTTCACTAAAAAGAGCTCAAAATTCTCTCATCAGCACTAGACATAAAGGTACACGTTTTGAATCGAAGAGTTTATATTTGTAATTAACCATGAGCGTTTTCGATTTAGGGTTGTAGCTTAATCTTTTATTCGCCAAATCTGGAAATGGGAAATCGTTAATCCTGATGATCCGGATCAGGGTAACAGAAAAAAAAATTAGATTATTGTATTGCCATCAGTCTTTGAAAAATGAGCAAAATTTCGAATTAATCTAACCTTTTCAAATGGGCTCAAAGATTCGAGCTCAAAGATTCCGTTGCATACAGGTGAAGCTAATAAACGCGTGTTAAAAAGGAAGTTCTCATGACAGAAATTCATGAAGAGAAATATGCACAGCAACTGAATTTGTAAGAAACAATGACAATGAGAGTGTTAGCTTGAAACTCTTCTAAAGTTTTCAAACTTAAGTAATTTTTTTAAAATATCTGTTCTTATAAAAATAATCGATTCCATATGCCAGGAAAAAAAATGCTTACCCAATATCATTTACAGATGAGTGATTTGGTTTGATTTCTCAAATTACTCTTTAGACTTTTGGCGAATGACCTCGTACTTTCGAATCACTGTTAAATGACGAAGACGACAATGTGCATCGACCCTCCTTACACGGCGAGTCTTCAAGTGGCACGATTTCGAACCCGCAACTCGACAACGACAGCCTCGAGTTCGTGACCATGAATACTTTGTTACCGTGACCCCCACATAAAAACAAGTAATATAAAAAGAAATTTTAAAGTCAATTCCTACTTTAGTGGTACCTTCCGCTGTAGCTAGTTTGACTTCGTCAGAAATAACGCAGAATAAATTTAAAATTAAAAATTAATTAATGAATAAATATTTGAAAAAACTGTACTATCAAGTGTCATCCACTACAAATTTTAAAAAAATGTACTTGAACTCCAATGGATAAATAAAAAGTATTTTATTAACGATTGAAAATTTGAACAAGATATATATTATACATATATAGAGAGAGTGTAAACCAATAGTAAGAGTTGAATAACTCAATTTGATGAACTTAAAGAAAATAGATGTTTGATTATTCTAAATATTTATAGAATTCACCTTTAAGAAAATAACATAGTTCTCCATGAAAAAATCGGTATGCGCTCAATAACTGTAACAATCTTTAAAAGGAGATACTGATTTATGACAGTGGCGCACACAAAGGGGTGCCTAGGGGTCTGGACCCCTCCTCAAAGCGCTTGATTTTTTTCCGATTGACTATAATTCTAAGTATACAGTACGTAAAATTTAATTAAGTATTTGTTATTAGTGATTATTTTTACTAATTAATGCTAATTATTTATTTAATAATTATTTTTTTTACTGTTTTTTGTTCCCGAAAACCGACAAAATCAAAAGGAGCATGATATAAGAATGAGACTTTCAACCCTGGACCTCCCACCCCTTGAAAAATTCCTGTGTGTGCTACTGATTTATGTTATAACATAGTTAAAGCAAAATGCAAAATGAAGGAAAATAAACGATCCATTTTCAAGTCTAAACTTCGAAGATGACATGGTATATATAAGCAACTATAATCACATTACTAACTCAGTATCGCTTAAAGAAGAAAACTTGATTCGTTGGACCCAAAAGAAAAAATATATGATGAACTGCTTTTCAGCTCTCAGGAGCCATGTTACAGAAAGAAGTTTTAAAAAAATTAACAGTTCATCCCAACTTCGCTCAAAGACTGGGTTGGACAGAATGGGGTGCAATTAAATGTTTAAGTGAATATTAGCGGGGGCACCGACTCGATTTTATCGATTGAGCCAAAGGGGGATGAGTGACCTCCTTCCATTTTACAGCTGCACTATTTCATCCTATCCTGACACCAGCAGCTATCATTTGGCATCCCACTCACTCAGGCCTCTTCCACTCTGTTTCCACTTTTTCCTTTTTTGACGTTTAACACACCTATCAATATTCGATACTGTCTCCAGTCACGATCTCAACAAAGTAAGACAAAGTGGAAGGTCACTGACCAAAGGGAGGCTCCTAATTAGACCGGAACTCTACTACACGCGCCACTAAGGAGTGAGTTAAGGGACTACAGCACGTGAGCTTGGGGCTGCTATCACTGACTAGATGACAAATGGACAGCACGCAGATCATTCATTTTGTATATGCATTGGGAGATTGTGAACCGAGAATGCAGGCAAATATTCAAAGCTGGCATCAGTTGATTATACTAATACAATCTAGGACAGAGATAGTGAACTAATGGCACACGTGCCAATGATGTCACGTGACACAATATTTTGGGCTCGCAGTGCGAGGTGGAGGAGAGCACACTCATTTGTTATTGTCTTGCAATCCGAACATAAGTTATTTGTCGTATTATTTGCAACAATAGAAGTCATACTAATGTTGCTTTAATTTGAATTACACGTATAACTAAAACATTTACAACAAAGCTGTGCAAAATGTATTTTTAAGTAGTAAATAAAGAGTTTTGAGTTGTCAGTATTTAGTTTTATTATTTTCCCTATAATCATGAGTCAAAATTATTTGGCGGCACGTCTATAGCTCGTTAAACATTTCTACAGAAAAAATAGCACGTTGATCCATAAAGGTTCACCACCCTTGATCTAGGAGGACGGCGGTCAGTCAATGGTACAATGAGAACCTGGTTTTCTTAATAGTCCAAAGACTCATCCCCTTGAAGCTCGTAAAGGAATTTTACATTGATGTTAAAAAAAAAAATCCAGTGATAAAGTTATACAGGGAGTTTTTTAGAGGTATAGAACTTTAAATTGCAATAAAACAACTATGTGTTATTCGATTGACATGAATTTTTTTTTATTCAAAAGATAATCTTGTGGCATTACATTTTAAATATGAATTCTGGCATAGGACTGCCACGGCTGGCTCGGATGTGGTCCAATCTGGACGTCCAATTTTCGATGACTTTTTCCAACATTTGTGGCCGTATATCGGCAATAACACGGCGAATGTTGTCTTCCAAATGGTCAAGCGTTTGTGGCTTATCCGCATAGACCAATGACTTTACATAGCCCCACAGAAAATAGTCTAGCGGTGTTAAATCACAAGATCTTGGAGGCCAATTCACAGGTCCAAAACGTGAAATTAGGCGGTCACCAAACGTGTCTTTCAATAAATCGATTGTGGCACGAGCTGTGTGACATGCTGCGCCGTCTTGTTGGAACCACAGCTCCTGGACATCATGATTGTTCAATTCAGGAATGAAAAAGTTAGTAATCATGGCTCTATACCTATCACCATTGACTGTAACGTTGTGGCCTTCATCGTTTTTGTAGAAGGATTCCACCAGCCCATAAAGCGCACCAAACAGTCAGTTTTTCTCGATGTAACGGTGTTTCGTCATACACTTCTTCACTCCAAATGCGGCAGTTTTGTTTGTTGACGTAGCCATTCAACCAGAACTGCGCTTCATCGCTAAACGAAATTCGCTTATGAAAATTGGGAACAGCGGCAATCTCGTTTTGAACCCATTCGACGAATCTACGCCTTGCTTGATGATCGTTTTGATGAATTGCCAAACCAAACTGAGAATAAATCACTTGACAGCTGTTAAATCGGTCGCCATCTTGGAAAGTAATGCCAACTTAAACTTCTATACCTGGGAAAAATCACTCTTTACTATATAGATACACTATATATATATATATATAGGTACTATAAAGCTATACTAAAAAGATATATATATATATATATATATATATATATTACCAAAGTCTGATGAATTTTCTTTAGCCTTAAAATGCCTTAAGTTTCAAATTTGATACCGGACTTGCAAATTGAATTGGAGACTTGTAATTGGTTTGTTTTTAATATTTAGATGTATGTATGTTACCATTGCATAATGTTCTTTTGAACAAAAGTTAAAACAAAAAACATCAGTTGTGAAACTTTTCCAAATAATATGACATTTTGTTTTATCGCCGTATTGGAGAAGTGACATGTTTTTAGAAAAAGTTTAGCCGAAGAAATCTTTGACACATTTAATTACTTTTGAGTTATGTGAGTATCTTATTTTTACAATAATATAATTATTTTTAATGAGGGCATGTTTGACTTGAAAAAAAATCTTGCTGTTCTTGTGTCTATTTTAAGCTATTTTTTAGAAATAAATATATAAAATATGCATAGGTATAGTGATTTTTTATTTTCCCTTTATCTTACTACTGCAATAAATACATTGTTAATTCTTAGAATTTAATTTGAGAGAGAGAGAGAGAAATCAGGCTTCTACTAAGGGTTAATAAAAAGGAAATCTTAAAATAGAGGATCTTTGGTTTAGGATTAATGTAACTTCACATAATTAAATTTTAAAACTAATCAATAGTTATTAGTCAATATTTCTTTAATTTAAAATGTCTCTAATGACATTTTAATAAGAAAAATTGAATTTTTAAACAGATCATTTTCCTATCACGAATATGTGATTTGTTGGGTAGCATATTCAGAAGCAACACTGATGGAAATTATAAAAAATATTCAAAAATAAAAATGTAACATAAGTAATAAAATTTGCGAAAACAGTTTGAAAATAAAGCATATATATATATATATATACATACAAAGTACTAAACAAAAAGTCTGGGAATAATATGTTATAAGATATGACAAATACAGTGAGAATAGGAACATTTTTTACTGAAACTTAATCATTGAAAGCTGAATTTCATACGATTTAAAATGAGAAATACGTTAATTTCCTAGTTGTAAATTAAAGCAATACCACACATTACTGTTAGGAATACATTCAGTGTGTGTGTGGTCAGGACATACGTTAAAATTTCAAATAAATAATACACCTTATTAATTTATAGAATCGGAAGGGGAATCTGTAAGGTTGTCTTCTCTAAATATGAGAATAATAATACATAAAAAATAGGAACAATTTTCAAGACAACAAATCTTGTTTCAATATTAAAATGAATTTTCGTAGTTATAGCATGCATATTACAAACTAATTTAAAAATTAAAAATACTGAAAACTTCTCGCATAAAAATTTAAAAAATCAATGTAATACTACTGTATTGAATATAAGATATGAAACAATTTTCATACAGAGAAAAAGTATATTAATTCAAATAAAAAGTAGCTTAATAAATGTGATGTTCCTGATATACTTACAAGGTTAAGTTATGATAGAAAAAAACCCCAAAATATTACTATCAGTAAAAAATTTCTCCCAGTTGGTATGAGGGTGTAACTTATTTCAGTATTTACTAAAGAAACTTCTTTGTAAGCTTCTCAACTCCAAGCATAATGTAATTACTTCAACTGATTACGTTTCGTTAACGTCACATTCAGAAGCAATATGGAAGCTACTGGCAACGGACTACATAATATCTTCGTTAAACTGATTCATTGATATACGTTTGAATTACAAAAAATACTTAAAAATTAAAATTATTTTATGTGACTCATAAAATTTAATTTCGTAAGCATATTTTAATTCATTTACAAATAATCACGCTTTATATTTTCTGAGAAGTAACAATTCAAGTATTCCTATGAATTTAATTAAAATCGTATTTATTATAATGATTAAGTAGTGTATATAAAGATTATAATAAAAATGGCGGCTATTTAATCAACGTGTTTATTATTATTTCAATTGATAACTGTAAAATATAGAATACTATCAACTCATTCTTTCTCTCTTTTACTTACACCTTCATCACACGATCTCCAGAACTATTAGAACTACACTCATGAAATTTGGTAAGCATGTTTCTTTTGTTGAACAGAGTTCAGCTAATAACGGCTTTTGTAGAAATCTACTCCAAGGAAGGGGGTTACGAGATCGTAAAAAAATAAAAGTACTTCCGTCTTAAAAATTTCAACTTCTGTCTTTTTTTAAAAAAAAAATAAAAGGGACTAGGGCATTGCATTTTCATGTCACCCCCTTCATACAATAACAATGTATTGAATTCGATAATACGATACTTTGAGGTTAAAGCTACAATACAACTTTAACCTCTCCACCACCGGCGTATATAGACGTCTTTCTCGGCTAGTGCGTAAATTACCCCGGGCGTATATATATGTCTCTTCGAAATACAATGTTTTTTTTATCACTGCTATCCATAAAATTATTCCGAAGGATTTGGAATGTAATAAATGGCCCTGACAGTGACTGTGAAGGATTCACTTGCTTGAGGATTTCCTTATTTATCCCCCCATACATCACATATGCTCGCCTACGCGGAAAACTGGCATTGGAAAGCGAATCGCAAAACATTTAATCGGCACATTTAAGAGATTAATTATAAACTCTACAAATTATCAAGTGTTGATTTTTGTATATAGTTTTATATATACTAAGCCCACAGGGCCACTGGTAATTATTAACACTTTGTGCTTAACTTAGTATAGTTAAATTAATTATAATTATTTTTAATTATAGTGTATTTTATTTTTCGTTGTGTTGGAATGGATTCTGTTTATGTCCAGTAAATTAATAATTTTTTAAAATAATCTTTAGAGTCCGAATTTTCAATAGGTTCGCGCCCCCCTCCTAGGGTTATTATGCCCCCTAGGGGGCACGCCTCACTATTTGAGAAGCATTGGATAGGACTATAATGTTTATTTCTAGAACTTAGATAACACAATGTAAAAACTATATATAGTCATACAGTGTCTTGAAACACCCAGAGAAGCGGGTAGCAACGGCTACTAATTGTACATCAAAAATTGTAAATCAAATTGTATTGATTATGAAAATAGTAGATATATATCACACCAGTTACATATTTCAATAAGGAAAACGATTATTATTTACAAGTTGATAGTCCTCTTGCAATTGGAAGTCAAAGAAATAATTTTCTGTCTAGGTGCCAAACAAAAGATCTCTAACTGTTATCACTATTATCAGTCAAATACAAAATTTATCGATATAACAATTTAATTAATTTCTTCTTATCGGATATTCAGAGAATGCTCTGCTCTACAAATGAATGACCGAGTGAAAAAGGGAATGAGTTAAACACAAATGAGTCGATGATTGTTAGTAATCTCTGCGTGTAATTGCTTCTTGTAAATAGAGTAATTCTTTGTTAACTCCTTAACGACCGGATGCATCAATTGACGTCCTAACCATGTTATCTACAGGAAACAACTACTGGCGCTCTTTGATAATAAGTCATTGGTCTTAGTAAGAGCGTTGAGTCGATCAGAGTTAACGTGAATCGCGCTCGAAGTGTGTACTATACACATCTACCACATTTCAAATGAAAGATAACTTTATTATTTAAAACTATGCCAAATTTGCTTCCAGTAAAATTAATATTTTATGTAATTATTCGTGTATTGATACTTTTCACCTAAAACTATCACCGTTGATTCCTTTTAGGAAAGTGGGATAGATTTTATCATATATGTATATATATATATTTATTTGATTTATAACCTTTATTTATCTTAAATATATTATAGGAATCTTAGGGATACTTTTACCACTAATTTTAGGCGAGGACCTTCTAATGATGTAATGGTCGCTTTTCAGCAGTGAACAGATAAATTATTTTAGCATAATAAAGCAATTTTTCTTCCATATAAGAAAGTTTTTTGGTTTTTTTCCCCCTCAGCAAAAAATGTAAAATAAAATCTTTATTTTTGTTTCTATCATATGTATATATAGTCCAGTAACAATCTTCATTCGGTTAGAAGTAAGCAATAATTTATGTTAGCAAGCCTATAGGCACATTTTTGCAATTGCTAAAATAAAATAAATCAGCTATCAAACGCGTCTACTTAAATTTTTATCGTCTATGAAAAGTAGTTTTTACATATTTAATGAGATGTTAAATCATTTTTAATGTAAGTCTTGATTTTTAAAGCGAACAGCTTTTATCCTTTTAATATTTACCTTTTTTTTATTTCCATCTAATAAATAAAATGCATTTTCAATAAATGCAAACAAATGCTGTACTTGAACATATGCGTTATGTTTTTATTTATTTTAATTATTTTATTCGTTCAAAATTCATTATACCTTGTAGGTGTATAGGTCCATTTGGGCATTTGAAATTAGATTTTCAATAATAAAATCTGCTAGGCCAACGAAATTGTCTTAGCATAAACACGCAAAGCGATCAAAAAATAGCATTATAATTCAAAGAGAAACCGCCAAAACAACTCTTGGGAGACAGGGTGAAAGTGTTGGCTAGTGGTGTGTCCAGGAACTTCCGAGCAATTTTGCCTTAGTTCAATGATTTTTTCAACAGAAAATCAGTTTTATAGTTGTACCATTGTGGTTAGATTTCAGAAGAGAATTTTTTTCCTGCTGCTTAATATTTATAGAGTTACACTAGAAACCGTTAAAAAGTTTAAAAAATTACATTTTCGAGTAATGTAGTGTATTCGATACAATATACTAAAGATAGTGGTCAGTTTCATGTGTGTGTGTATTTAGCATTCTATATTATAAGCATTTATAAAGACAAATGTGGAAAAATACCGATAGTTCGCAAGAAATTTGGTCTCAAACTTTGAATAAACTCGTCGGTAGAATTATTAAATATTTGTAACAAATCAATCTGAAAAATCAATGATCATTTAGAAGTTCTCAGATTCTAAAAGTGTGTATTATTAACCTGAAGTGGGATTAAGAATTTTAAGGATATCGTAATAAGCATTTGCAAACTATTTGAAGCATATAGCATTTGAATCACTCCTAAAAAAGGCATACATGTATATTATATCAAAAATACGAGAAAATTGGAAACATGTTTTGTTTCGTGTGTTTTTAATATAGTACATAATTCTGAAGCTCTCTTTTCTCCACGAAAAGACTGTATATTCATACTTTGATTTCGTGAAGGCTATTATCAAAATTATTATCTAACGTTAAGGAAAAGTACTCCGACTGAAGAGTATATTTTCAGATTTAAAAAAAATAAGAAATTATAAATTCTTGCAATTTTATCTATATATTCATATACCCAATATTTTGGCCTTAAAATTCGAAAACATTCCATAAATATCCAATTTTCCACATTAATACACAAAGTGAAAGGCTTGTTTGATACTAAAGTGTACGAAGAAAAATCTAATATACTTTAAACAAGACAAAACTTTATCCATCAAAAAACAAATGAATTTATATCAAAATATGCTATTTTCTATACGATAGTGAAGTCGGTGTATTAGAATATTGATATTGGTTAGCTTATATATTTTGAAGCATTTTTCTCTTTGAACAACTTTTCCTAGTTTAGGTTCCATTTTTTATTAAACGAAAACAACTTTAATTGAAGGTTCTAAATGTGTTCAAAGCTCCGAACAAAGTTCAGCTACAAACAATATGTCTAGAAAATTTATTTCAATTTCTTAAGCGTTAATGAAGCTACATTCACGGGATCGAGCTTTACTTTGTCAGGGCTTCTTACTGAATTGTGAATATTAATAGAGAGAGAGAGAGAGAGAGGACTTAACTATTATTTTATAAGAAAAATAGTTCTTCAGTAAGGGTATTTTAAGAGTCTTTAAAAATCTTTCGAAAGAAAACGTGAAGTACCCGTAAATTAAAATAAAAGGAAAATAATAAAACTTCAAAATGTGGAAAATTGAGGCGAAGGATAGAAAATGAACTTTACCATGAAGTTGAAAATCATCCACATTGGTAAGTTGGAATAAGATTGTCAAGTTTATTATTTGTAAGATAAAATATTGTTTATTTGTAAAGATAAGATGTTCTCTCCGGTTACAATACAACTGGACTTACTTACCAGGAATGGGCAAAACACCTGATTAAAGAACTTTACTGCCCTCAGGAAACCTATGCATATATACTAACCAAGATAGGAACCTTTAGTAAGAGCAAATGCCATTGGACGTTCCTCACGAATCTCAAAGCATTTATACTACTTGGTTAAATATTTATATAGCAAATGGAAATGCTATAGACGTTCTTGACCAATGATTTTTACTACTCGATTAAATATTTATATGAGGGTCAAAATGGTAAGTATCAGGATCAATGTCAGAGAAAGTGCCTAACTTCCAGCAATTGAAAGAGAAGTATTTTGTTTTTAAAATGTTCTTTAATTACCAACACGCAATGTAAGTCGCAGCGAATTATAATTACAAGTATTTCAAAGCTGCAACTGAATATACAGTTGGAGTCCTATTAATCGAATTTCGCGATTTAACAAACTTTTCTTTTCCCTTGATAAAAATGAGGGTAGTTAAAAAATTATTTCAACCGAAATAATTTTTTTCATTAGCTTAGATTAGAAAAAAAAAACTGGATTTCGTTTCAAATGATATCCTTTTTCTCCGGAACAGAAAAAGACTTTTCTGGTGAACAGCTAATTTCAAAGAGAATGGGTGCAGCACATTATTAAACTAAATAGGTTCAGATGAATCGTGAGTGTAACCTATAGCGTGAGTTTTGAATAGGACAGGAAATTTATTTCTGAAACTCCTATCAAAACTGTTATTTTCTAATGCCTTAACATTTTTTGGAAAGTGCAAAAACATGCATCATGCAGCAGGATGTAAATGGGTCAGTATTTTCTTTGAAAAAAGTCGAAAAATACCTTTTCTGAGTCAGGAATCAAATAGATTACCAAAATCTATTCTTCATTTTAAAATTTTTATAGTGCTTTAATAGTATTTTTAGGTTTCTGCTGAATGAAAAATGTGTAACTTCCAACTAAGGATATATTGTGTAATTACTAATAATAGAATTTCCAAAAAGCAAGGATAAAAAATTCGTATATATTTTTTTATCCCGATATTACAAATAACCCCGAATTAACGAATAAAATATTCAGTCCCGATGAATTTGTTACATCAGGGTCCAACTGTATTGCTGCATACGTCAATGTAATATCAATTTTTCAATAATCCCAACTAGGGATTGCAATACCGCTATATCGAATACCGGTATTTTGAGCCATTTGGGCAATTTTGTAATACCAGTATTCACAAGTTTAAATACCGGTTTTTCGGTATTTACTAGAAATTTTTAAAATTATCTCCACTATATGTTCAGAGATCACCAACATAGTAACAAAGTATATGTTTTGTTTTTATGTCTCCCTAAAGGGCGAAATTAATTAGACTGTGAATATAAAGTTGCATTGTAAAATCAAGTGAAGCGATAAAATATATGAATCATCCAAGGAGGCAGGCTAAAATTATTCTATAACAGCTCAGGGCAATACTACACACGCGTAGGATCCGTAGTCTAATATTGATATCTGTGAAAAAATAAAGTTGTAGTTGTGAAGAAAGTGCTTAATATTTCGATATTTTTTAAATTCGTGAGTGTGTTATTCACATTCGTATTTGCATATTATACTTTAGGGCTCAAAATATTTTTTTTCAGACTCATTATATATACTCAGAAATATATATATATAATAACCGATATTAATGAATAACTTCAAACACAAAGAATCAGTTGATAATACTTCGGTTTGGTTTAACTATTTATAGAATATCGCGCATTTAAAATGTATATAACGCATTGCTAACAGTACCGCCAACTAGTGTAGATGCCGAAAGATCGTTTTCGACAACTGGTAATTTTTGCACAATATTACGTTCCAGGCTTAATGACAATACAATTGATGCATTATGTTTCTTAAGATCACATTTTAAAAATTTGAAATAGTACCTCAAAATGAATAGTGATATTTACACTTTTTGGTAATTTAAATAAGATGTTCCTTTACTTTTTTGTGATTCTTTTTATACCGTTATAATTTATAAGTTACAAATTATTTCTTGTGATCTTTACACTCTAATAAAACTGGCAAATAAAACCAAGAAACACCTGTGCTTTCTTTCTTTTCCTAACATTTCTACTACCAGTATTAAAACCGGTATCAAGACCTAAAAAATACCGCAAATAGCTGTATTGAACTTTTGGTCCGATATTGCATTCCCTAATCCCTACACATTACATTATTATACATCATATCCAAACTCTTTTTGAAATAATTACTGGACTAAGAAAAAATATATGATAAATGAATATAGGAGTATATTACAGGACCAAAATATTATTTGACAAGGGAGGGGGGTTCTTTTTGAGTTTTCCATATTTACGTCTTGTTGGATAACATAGCAGTTTCAGTGTTTCAAGAAACACTCAAGAGTTTTTATGCAATTTTATCAAGGAACTCTCCTTGGTTTCCCTTAAAAATGGATTGACGTTTCAGTATTTTTTTGTAAAAAAATCACGCTGATTGATAACAGAAGAACGAAAATATCAAGATACACAATAAAAGCTGCAACTATCTACTAACGTACTATGTATAGGTTTTTCGGAGAATACGTTATTGGTGCAAGCTAAATTAGAAAAATACTAAGTAATAAATTCTGTTTGAAAGAGGTATTTTATGACACAAAATTTTATACACGGTGAAAAGCAGATGGTTATGAAATTCATTTTTTTAGAGTTTATTTTAAGGTTTCGTGTTATTTTTCTCACAGAAAGTTAATAAAGCGAATGTCTAGACAAAGTTTAGTTATTAGTTCATGTAAAAACAAAAAAAAACTTTTTTCCTGTACATATTAACCAACAGAGATAATTATGTTCATTAGTGACGTTCTATGTACTAAAACTTAATTGATCATTAGTAAAAGATAATCATAATATAGCTTACAACCGACAAAAAATTAAAGTTTTCGAATGATTGCAGCATGTGGCAACCTTTTAGGAACAGAAAAAAGAATCCATTTAAAGTTAAAATTTTATATCACGTCTATAAACTTTAGAACTCACGTGGGTGATGACGCAAGATATAAAATGCTATATTTTGTTTTTAATACCAAACCACTTTAAATTTATCGTCATTACCGATTTAATGCTTTTTTCATAAGCAAATTGAACATATTTTTTTTCAATTACAAAAAGAAATAAAAGGGTTATAATGGTGAAATATATATATATATATATATATATATATATATATATATATATATATATATGAAGGGAATTTACTTACAGAATATTCTAATGAAAGAAAATTTTATTACATTTTGACGCATAATTAAGAATTCAAGCTAGCTTAAGAGGACTCAGAAAATAAGTACACGTACCATATAAAATCTTGGGATATTATAATGCACACACAACCATGTAAAATCTTTTGTAATCCATAGAACAGTGATTCTCAACTTTTTTTAAAAAAATTTTGTGATACACTTTTAAGAATTTCAAAATTTGGCGGCACACTAACAATAAAATAAAGTTAAAAGAATTTTACTTACCTGTAGTACACTTATATATGCACGAAGGAATAAAAATACACCACAAATACCCTTAAGCTTATTTCTATAAAATGGCCGAATGATTCAGTTTCGGATTTTATTTTTTTCTCAGAGTATAATTTATAATTAAAAAAAATTTACTGCGCACTTCAAGAATTTGGAGGAATACTAAAGTGCCGTGGATTGAGAAACACTGTCATAGAAGTTGTGAGCTGAAAGAACTTAAAACGAAAACATGAAACAATATCATTCATTCTCATTTATGTCACACAGTGCTAAAAAAATAGTTAATAGTATTGTGTTTTATTATGATGACTTATTACTTTTTCATTTTTATAAGAATCTTGTACCGTAAATGTGATCAATTTACTTAAGGTTTTATATTTTCAACTTCTGTATGACCTTCACAAATGTGCATCAAAAGAAAGGAAAACAAAGAAAAAAATCTAAAAAGCTTCTCGTTTATGCGATTATCCTGTTTTAGTTGAGCAATACACTCTTTCTCTGTATTCTTCCATAATATTATCCATTCGAAGATACTACAAAATGAAGACCTTAAGCGAAAAAAGTATTCTAAGCGTTTTTTTTCCCAATTAAGAAAATTATAACCCTTCACAATGATTAAGATTTAGACTGAAAAGTCAATAAATCAATATTTCAGTCATTAACAATCTTGGTAATTTATTTGATTATTCTCAAAGCACTTAATCACCAAAAATTATTCTAGGGGTGATTAATAACTCGTTATTTATAATTAAGAGTTAATATATAATTAGTTCTTGATTATCAATTGTTTCTAATAAATTAGCAATTATTATTCTAGGTATTAAGTTTAAAATTATTTTAGTATTCTCCATTTGACTTAATTGCTATGTATGTGCTTGAAGGCTATCATAAACGTTGTTCCACTAAGCAAATTTGATTTCAATATTAAGAAAAAAATATCTTAATAATGCAATTTTGACATGTTTGACACCTGATAAAGCCGTCAATTACTTAGAGCGGTCCGAAAGCAAATAAAATCACTAATCTACATAATGATGTAATTGATCTTGGTAATGGGCAATAATTTATATTACATCATATATATAAATACACGCACACTTGTGGGCAAAATTAAGAGAATTTGAACATTATGTCAAATTTTTGAAAAATTTATCTACAGATTTTAATGAAATTTCGTGTGGATATATATTTATAATAGAGAAAAAGATGCATCATCCAAGAGTGATTTTATGTACGCATAATTATCAGTAAATCTCCCAGTGAAGGGACGTCCACAGTGAGTTTTTGATGGGGTGTGGTCCCTACTCACAGCCAGACAGGTCGCATAGCGGGATGTCATACTGGGCAGGAGATAGCTGAGGTGTCCCTGAGCAATCGATGCGATTCCTGCAGCAAGACAGATTTTAGCTTCGGATTGGTTTCTAAGACAGGGATGACGAGATACAATTGCTCTTCCAAGAGCATCCCAGACATGCTTTATAAGGTTGAGATCAGGCGATTTGTCTGGCTGATTCTTGCGGGAAATATCCTCATTTTCCAGGTAATGGTCAATGAACTGAGTTCAATGGGGACGAGGGTTGCTGTTCATTAATAGTAATCCAAGGGCCAACTATGCCCCTGAAAAGTTAAACATAGGGCTCTAATGTTTCCTCTCTATACCTCATAGCAGTTAGGAAGACTTTATAAAACACAAGCAGACCAACCAACATAATGCCTGTTCAGACAGTTACACCTCCACCAGTATGGTGTCTCAGTTTTTCTTCAGACATAGATACGCCAAAAATCAGTGTCCAGGCTGAATCTCGACTCATCTGTAAAAAAAAAGCACAGTGCTCCATTGAAGTTTGGTCCAAGGTGAAATTTGTCTGGACTATGTTAAGTGCGCTCTCGTGTGCAGCAATGAGCGGGGCGTAAATAACGGGTCTTTGAAATGCAGCCCACTTTCGAGAAGCCATGGACAACAATACATAGACCGTGAAACTCGGGTTCCAGTGGCAACATGTATCGTGAAAGCAGTGAAGCTATAGCGATCCGGTGTCGTTGCGCTGAAACTACCCAATAACGATCGTCGTTCTGAATCTTGGTTGATTTTGTTCAGGTCTTCACGATATGGATCCAGTGCCCTGAAACTGTTTATACAAACTACAGATAATACTGGGTGTTAAATCGAGCACTGTAGTTACCTGCACTTGTGATTGACCTGCCTCCAATCTACCGACAATTCTAGATCTCATCCATCACCAAATGTACCTAGCTACTCATTTTATCCGATACTATATGAAGTTTAACCAACTCCAACTCTTGCGAGAAACATGGTGAATGTCATGGAGTGCGAGCACGCAAAGCGCCGACAACTCTTCGTGTACTTGTATCCTCTCCACAGTCACAGCTCCGCAGACACGTAAGGGAAAGATTACATATTCGACTTTGTTTCTTGTTTGGGTGCATTAGTTATACGTTTCATTCAGTTCTTTTCAACTTAAAATGTACCTTTTCTTTTGAACACTACTACATAAAATATGTTTTTTAATAATCAGTTTTATCTTCAACACCTTAGTAATTTATTTTCCTGATTTTAGTAATGCTGGAGAGTATGGGGTTGAGGTTTGTGTGGATGTCAGGATTTATTTTAAACTCTTCTCAAGAATCGTGTAGAAAAACAGGATTTGATGCACTTAAATATAATTAATCCTAAGGGGATGTAATGAGGGATGCTTGGAAAAGGCGTCGTCTGTTGTATAATACATCTCTTCCGTCATCTGGCTGTTGATCAATATAAAGGGGAAGTTATTTACAATATTCTAATACAAAAGCTATGTAAATCAATGTTATTTAAAATGCAAAAGAGTACTCTATCTATTGGACACTTTCATGTAATCCCAGAATCCGGCGCGTATAAGGTGTTTTCTTCCCGGATTATGAGATACAGGTAGAATTCTCTTTATGAAGATCATTCTTGAATGAAACAAATTTTAATATTTTTCATCTCATAAAGCGATTCAATAAGTTTACAATTATTCATAATTGAGAAAATAAAATTCATATTTTAAAAAGTACTCTTTCGTTCTCTAAAATGCTCTTACAGGTAACAGAAATTGTATTGTGACAAATGGAAAAAAAACTAATAGCTCAAAAACTGTAAGAAAAATAATTACCCCAAATTAAAGAAAATTAATGTGTTTTTTTAAAAAAATACTAACAATAAGACAATTTTCATAGCACCAATTTAAAAAATAAAGAACATCACTACTTTTTTTTTATTTTTGCTAGGATGAAATCAAATACAATTTTGCTCATTTTTTAAGTTTTTAAAGTTCATAATTTTTTTTTATCTCTCTGCCCTTATTAACAAAATAAATCCTCTACTCAAATTATCCTTCCAGATTTTGCAACAAATATTTTATTACTAAATAAAATATTAAAATATTCCATAAATTTGTTTATTAACACTGCATTTTTGCGCAATGTCACAAAAAATTAAATTTAAAAAATTATTTTTTGATTTCCCAGAAACATTTTTAAAGAAATTAAAAACAATTAGTTTTCAGGTTAATCTTTTGATTGGTTCTTTTCTTATTTAAGTAATCGAACACTTTTTTTTTTGAGTAATTCTGTATCTGATGGATGTGCAAATGCATCAGGTGTCCCACAGGGCTCTAACCTTGACATTTTATTTATTTTTTACTAACATTTGTTGTCTCTTAAAATTCCTCTGAGTATATTTATTTTTCTGATGATTTAAAATTGTTCAGATTGGAGCGATCTAATATCGATACTACTCTTTTACATAATTACTCGGTTAATTTGTTTCTGTGATGCATATATGACATGTTACTTTTAAATATTGGGAAGTAAAGCATTACACTAGCTGTACTCTAAAATCGCAGCCTATACTTTACTCGTATCTAATCTCTAATACAGTGCTTCTCAAACTTTCAATATTTGCGACCCAATATTCAATCATGATCTTCATTGCACCTCCCTCCAATACAATAACAATGCATTTAATTCAATAATAATATACTTTGACATAAAGCTACAAAACGACTTTACCCTTTTAAGTGCCACCGCCGTATATAAATGGCTCACACAGCCAAAGCGTTAGTTGCCCTGAACGTATATATACATTGTAACGTTTGAAAGAATAACGGTAGCGTATTCTTGGTTAATTAAAATATGGAATTTATTTACGTCACAACTATTGAATATTATTTACTAAATGATACAGTAAAGTTATTAAATTTAATTATAGATTGTTAGAGTCCAATATTTTGTGAGAGGAGGATTCGTTGGTTACCGCTCCCGTGCAAGTTCAAAAGCATCTCTCCCCTCATCTTCCGGTCGACGAGCTAGATTCCTCGGGGGGTCAAACAGGGGTTGCGTTGCACCTGCAAGTGTGGGTGTCGGGTCCACAAAGAAAGCCGACTAGATGTTGATGTTTTCGAGAAGTGACGTTACAACATCTTTCCGAAGTACGATCTTTTCTGTGCACTGCTATCCATAAAATTATTCCATAGGCTTCAGAATACAATAAAAGGGCCTTGATAGTGCTTGTGAGGGAATTATTTCAGAGGATTTGTTTATTTTTATCCCCCCCTCTCCAATATATCACATACACGTACCTACGTGGAAAACGGTGGCATTCGGGAGCAAATCTTTACTTTTAATCGGCAGTTAAGTGTTAATTTTTGTGTATTATTTTATACATGACAAGCCCATTGGGGGGTCTCTGGTAATTATTAAACTTCTTTTTAACTTGGTATTGTTAAATTAATTATCAAAGATATTGTACAACATTGATGCATTTATAAGTGTATTATAATATATCAGAGTAAATGCGTATTTTATTTTGTTATTATGTCACAAGTAAATTAATTTTTTTTAAAATAATTTTTTGTTTTCGACTTTTTAATATGCTCGCTCACCCCTTGTAGAGCTATTACGGCTCCTAGGGGGCGCGCCCCACAGTTTGAGAAACGCTGCACTAATATTTTCATACTTAGATCAAACTCAGTTACTGATATTGACGTTACATTTAACATGAAACGATTTTACCCAGCATATTGATGATTAGACCTCCAAAGCTTATACAAATCTTAGATTTTTTTAATCTCAAAAAAAAAACTAGAGGATTCTTCAACGAGTTTTATAGCCTTATTATAAAAATAAAACAAATTATTGAGAAGATGCAAAATGGGTTTATGAGCGATTTCTTTTACAGAAAAAAAAATGGGGTTTTGAAATTATGGCGATATTTTTTGTGCTCCGTAAGGATCTAATGTTCGCACCTGGCAACAGGCCGAACATACGTGGGGGATCTGGCAGCGGGACAGCTAGATATAGAGAAGGATCTAGCAATGACCAGATGAGACGAGACCAGACCAGACCAGAACGGACCAAGCGGAAGCGAGAAAACTGGAGAGAAAGAAACGTGGTTGAAGGAAGAAAGACTGCTGGACGATGGGTTTTGCAATCTTTTGACATCTTAGTGATTTCGTTGTTTTGTGATGTGTGTGTCCCGTAGGAGGAAAGAAATAAATCAGTGGGACAAAAACATGACTGGTTATTTTTTCACAATTCGAACACGACACCAATCAGAAAAAGAACTCAGAAGTTTATATGCTCTCCTTTTTCTTTTTAATTCAGTAATCAATACTATGATTTACTGTGCTTACAAGATACATTTTGTAGACCTCTATCTGGCACTGCCAATCAGGTGGCATTTGCAACACCATCACCACTGTGCTTACATAATAAACACTATTCATTTTACAGAACCAGACAGAAGTCGGAGAAACAAATGCTTAATTGGGAGTAAATTTGTATAAAATTTAATTACGTGAATAATTTCTCACTATATAATATTTTTGCGCTCTGCTTTTTATTGGTTTATTTTACGATGTGTAGGGTGTTTTTTATTGGTTACTACAATCCAGTTATGTACAATATTTTTATGATTCTTGCTGTACATCTTGGGCCATGCACTCAGTAACACACTCTGAAACTGGAGTTTTTTTCTCTAAAGCGGATACATTCTTTAAATGTACAAATAAAAAAAAATAATTCGAATTTAATCCCATATCATTACTCACAATTTTTTAAAAAAGTGAACTGCGGCATCAACACTCGCAAGTTTTTAAAAAATGAGCTGCGGCATCAAGTCAATGAAATTAGTAAAAATATATTTATCAAGCCATTTGTTCTGCAGTGAATTCAATATTTTAGAAGAAATTTAAAAAAGCAAAACGGAATTTTAATATAAAAATATATCAGTATTACAGTAATAAAGCGCAAAACTACGAAGTTTTTAAGCTTTTTTTCAGGTAAAAGATTAAACTTAAGAAGCATAAGTCAGGTAAAAGATTAAACTTAAGCATAAGTCAGGTAAAAGATTAAACTTAAGCATAAGTCAGGTAAAAGATTAAACTTAAGCATAAGTCAGGTAAAAGATTAAACTTAAGAAGCATCACTGAATTTTTTTTCATATCTGGTTTATCCAAAATTGATAAAATATGTTTATGCACATAACAAAGATCAAACATCACTGTGCGAGATAGCTTCTAATTTAAATACTAGAAAAAAAATTCAAATTTTTGTTCGAGCATGTTAAACTGATTCATAAACTGGTAAACACAACACGCACGATTAAATGAAACATAATTCATAGAAAAGGCATAACTTAAATATTCACGCTATCGCTTGCAATATTATTGATAAACTTATCTTGGTGCAGACTTTTAAAAAGTTAAAAGAATAACTGATAAGACCTAATAGAGCATTAAATTATTAAATGTTTAGTACTAAAATGCCTAAAAGTTTGACTATCTTTATGGCTGTCCCCAACAGTGTATTTCACGATAAATTCGGATGCATTTCCCCCCCTCCCTTTTTTCACATAACTCAATATCTTTCGGAACATTTTAAAATAAATTTAACAATTTTTTCCATCTAAAATTTACTCGTTACGTCAGATTGCTTTAATTATATCATAATTCTTTAAAATTTTATTTAACTGTAACGTACTCTAAATATATATTCCGACAGATCTTTTTACGAACGATTCCTAAGCACTGTTAAGAATACATTAAAATAATTTCATTATTTTAAGGGGATAAATATTATCCATTAAACAGATTAAAATTTTGCCGCCATTTTCAATATTGCAAACCGGACATCAATAATTCTATCAAAAGGCTAAAAGAATAATAAATTGAAAAAGGCCTTTAAAAATTCTATTTTCTAACACACATCAGATTCTTATTAGTATTAAAGCATTATTTTAAATGAGATAAGCTACCCGAAGTGCAAAACTTATTAATTAAATTTCACAATAAACAGATTTTATGTAATACTCCCAGTTTCTTTCAAACAAACAATCAAAACGTGAAAGGCATTTTTTTCAGGCTGCTGTTTAATAATATTAAAACACCCAGAGGTATTTTATAGCGCTTATTTAAAACTTAAAGTGAATGTTTATAAAACTTCGAACCGTATTGTGTTCCGAAATACAGCGGCTCTGACTGGGCCAAGGCTTTCTTCAATGAACTTCAAATATCTCTAGTTTTTATAAAAGTTCTTCACTGATTTGCATTAAAATATTCAATATGCATTAGCCCCCTTTAGCGCGCGCGCGTAATTCTTATAACCATCCTTTCCATTTTCCGTCAAGTTTCATTATTGTTATCGCATAAAAATGTCTAAATGTTTAAAAATTAGATTGATTCTCTAATTAGACAACTCGTCTGTATTTAATTAACGTAATTAACATTAATCGGGAAAGTTCGATTGTTCCCATTTGCGCTGATTTCTAAATGGTTTCGTTACGTTTAGGGTCTTAATCTGTTTGAATTAAATAACTTTCGATCAAAATTTTAACTGAGAAAGTAAAACAAAAAAGTTATTTTTTAATATATTTAGTGCTGAATATTTATCACAAACTTTTTATCAAGCAGCGCTTTCTTTTTCCAAATAAATTAAGAATTGATCTTACAAAACTAAAGTAATACACATAAAACATTGTAATGTGGTCTTTTCTCGTCCTTCCACAAATTTTAAGGGAGAAAAACATTGATTAGAGAACTTCTTTCTGTAAAGAAACCGCGATCTATGCAAATGTGAAATACTATTTAATGTTAAGTGAATTGAGTTCGTGAGAGAGAAAAGGAAAACAGCAGATTGTTAGATTAAATTAGAGTTTACATTTGAATCGTTAGTGTATCCGAAAAAAGGGATTAAGAACTTCGTGATGCGAGTTCATGGAGTGAAGCGGAGCATCTGTATTTAATGATAAGTATTTTTCCATTATGCAAATATTTAGAGTATATAGTCTAAAGTGGACTCATTCTCCATTATCTTAACCAAAAGTTGATAGTAATTGAAAAGTTACGAAAAAAAATTCTTAAATGATGGTTCTGCCTTCTGTAAATTCTATTACCAACGCGAACGCAGGTTCGCTGTAACATTTTTTAAAATTAACTTAATGTGCATACTTAGGTATATGGATCTATTTTGAAGATCAAAGTTAAACTTTAACAAAAAAGAAATGCAGATAGCATTAGAAATTTTGATACATCCCCTATATTCTATATTATCACATTTTTCATGAATTCATTCAAATAAAAGTTCAGAGAAATCAATTCTTTTATTGAATACTTAACTTAATTTAGTTTTGAAATACTAAAGGGTCTACGAAATATTTTTTAAATAGAAAAATACGTAAAATATTTATGTAACTGATACTCAGACCCCTTTTAAATAACGGGGCGATAAATCAATGCTATAGTACTGTTTTTAAAAACATAAGAGTATTTTTATCCTCATAAAAATTGAGAATTATTAAAGAACACTACCTTGTTTATTCCTAAATATGGGTATTTATCATTAGGATGCCCTGAAAAGCATTCTTATAATATAAATTAACTTACACTTGATTTAAAACTAAGCAATGGCACAATTTAATATTTCTCTCGCAAAAATTCTTTTGTTTTTCTCCTACTTCAATTTAACGCAACCAACCACTTAATGTAGCGCAATGCTTCTCAAGGTTTCAATATTTGCGACCCAATATTTAATCATAAACTTCATCGCCCCCCTCATACAATAACAATGTATTAATTCAATAATACTATAATTTGATGCCAAAACTATGATATACGACTTTAACCTCTTAAGTGCCACCAGCGTATACAAACGTCTTCCTCAGTCAAAGCGTTAATTTTCCCGGACGTATATATACGTCTTTCCGAAATGTAATCTTTTCTGTACACTGCCATTCATAAAATTATTCCGAACAATTTGGAATACGACAAAAAGGCCTTGATAGTGTTTGCAAATAATTTTCTTATTTCAGCGGATTATAGCTTATTTGTTCCTTTTCTCCCCTCCCCCCCCAATACTTCACATACGCACACCTGCGTGGAAAACGGTTGGGAAACGAATCGCAAAACTTTAAATCTCATTTGAGGGATTAATTATAAAACATACAAATTATCAAGATAAGAGTTAACTTTTGTATATAATTTTATATTTGACAATCCTATGGGGTCACTGGTAGTTATTAAACTTGTTCTTATCTTAATATTGTTAAATTAATAATCAAAGACATTGTGTAGCACTGGTACATTACATTTATACGTGTAACATATCAGTGTGAATGTGCATTTTATTTTTTATTATTTCAGAATGTATTTCTGTTTGTTTTCTTTCAGTAAAAATTAACAATTTTTTTAACTTTTATTTTCGACTTTTCAATATTCTTGCGCACCCCTAGTAAAGTTGCCATGCCCCCAAGAGGGGAGCGCCCCACAGTCTGAGAAACACTGACGTAGCGTTAAAATAATGTTAAAAACCGCTATTCTTCACCCATTACACCCCCATCCAAAAACCCCACCACGCAATCAACCCATCAGGATTCCGTTAGAGAGCTCCCACCCCTGAAAAAAGGGAAACAATAGTAGATGTCACCCATTGAAGCGAGAACCGTTGCGGGTGTGAGGTGTGTCCGTCGGGATGAGAATCGGAGCAGCAAAGCGTAGATCCTCCTCGACCGAAATAGCCACGGATCGATCTGTGGTCGAAGTTCATGAGAACCGCCGGACAGACAATGCGAATGGGTTGAGTGCCTTCTTAATCTTTGAAACGGCCGGCCTAATTCGTCTTTCACTGCCTACAACTAAGATTGAGGTTGGACTCTGGCCTTGCTTGAGAGAATTTCCGCTCTCATGAGGAAGACGGTAGTGGGCTGGGAACTCTCCAGACTGACAATGATTGAAGGTAGAAACAGGGAATAATTTAAAGACGTCTAAGTACATTAACAATTAATTTCAATAACAACTAATTACAATGACAAATTTTTACATTACATTTTGCGGTGGCTTAGACGAATAAACATTAAAGCATATGTGACTAAAGTTTGTTTTCGGTTAATACCCAATATATGTGTCGAAAGGAAAGAATATAAATCGGACAAATTAAAATAAAATGAAGAAAGTTTAAGGCAAAAAAGGTCTTACCAAGTAAACAATTTTATTAAATAAGAAAAAAGTAAGTGACTGAAATGTTTATAAACACTACGTAAATTTGAAATTTAAGAATATTATCATTAACTCGGTGCTTATCAAACTTTCAATATTTGCGACTCAATTTTCAGTAATAATTTTCATCACCCCCCTCCCCTCTTACAACTATATATTGAATGCAATTATAATATATTTCAACGTTAAAGCAACAATGTGACTAATTATACACTGCACAAATTATCAAGATAAGTATTATACTTTGTATATGACAAACCCATGGAAGTCACTATTAATATTACTATATTTGTTTATAATTGAGTGTGAAATAAAATACTTTTTGCTGTACTGATACATTTATCAGTATGAATATGCATTTTATTTTTTATAATGTCAATGTGTTTTGTTTTGCTTCCTTTTAATCATTTGATGTTTTAATCTTTTATTTTCAACTTTTCGATATGCTCACGCCCCAGTTTGAGAAACGCTATATTAACTAATACAAAGAGCAATACTTTTGAAGAAATATATCGATATATTTATCAGTGTAACAAATATTTCCGAATTTTTTTCCCCTTACGAAGGGAGAATTTTGAATTGCTTCGACAATTCTATGACTTCTTTAATGATGAGGAAGATATGCTTATCTCAAATTTATCGCAGGATAAACATTCTTATGTGTATGAGAATGAACGTACGAGAATTAATATGATTTTAGGTAAATATAAAGACATGCACTACATTTGTAATTCTAACACATTCAAAATTAATTCAAACATGTAGTTTAATAAAAAACAATACATATGTTTTAATTTTTTTTTCTATCGTCCTAAAAACGTGAACATTCTCCACACACACACACACAAGTTTTTTAATACAATATACAAGTATTTCATTACAAACGCTGAAAAGTGTGTGAATGTATGAAGCTTTCACTCTTTTCATCGTTAGTGGTATACATGCATATGTATGTTACGGCCAATGAGATTAATAGGTTATTAGAAATAATAACTAGCGATTATTAATAGTACAAGAAAGTGGGGAAGGGAAAGTCAATTTAAAATAATTTATCTCCTTGACTGATTACTATTAATACTCATCAATGAGTAATACCATGATAAAGAAATATTATATTTGTGTTGATTTTAATAACAAGGATGTTATTAAGATAAAAATAAATACTTTTAGCTGTAGTATATTCTAATAATTAATACATTGAAATTAATCCATGTGCTGTTTTGATTTTCTTACAATTTACGATGAGAATTCTTCGATATATATATATGGAAACAAAATCAAAGTTTATGATGTCGTCAAGATGATTACAAAAATTATTCATGAATATATTTTAAGTAAAAAAAAAACCTAACTTTTAGAGAAGATTAGAAAGAAAACTTATTTAATTGTATTAATGTCTACAATGATAGAAAATATAATATGTGTGTAAATATATATAAATATATAAAAGATGTAAAAATTACGTTGAAATTTTAATAAATTACACTTAACTAAATCACAATGATCATATTTCACGAGATAATTATTAATAATAACCGGTTTTATTGCTTTAACCCTTATGTGTAACATATACTGGTTCATACTTTAAAATTGCTAGCTTATCCCAATTTCATTTGAATATAAAAAAAACAAAAATCTTTATCTCAATGTAAAAGTACTTTGAATTAACAGGATTTTTGACATATAGGAATAAGAAACAATTCTCAATATTCATACGATCTCTCAAAATTATACATTTTAAAATTTTCATTAAAAAATTAGCATAACCTTAAATTTATTTGCTAGAATAACATGACAAAATTCTTTTGGGTGTTTTTGAGTGTACACCTATCTCTTAAAGAGCTTTAATCAAGTCATTTTTTCCACACAATTTTCATTAAAATTCAAAAGGAATCATCTTCAGAACCAATTGACAAGTGCATTCAATAAAAATAAAATGTATAATTAATCGATGATGGGCGTGCATGTATATATTTTTAAACTTGGGACAGATTTTAATTCCTACCATCAATCTTCCCTGCAATCAACCCTTCGAGAGCGTGAACCGTGTAGGTGGAAATTGTCTCGGAGAAGCGAACCAACCAAGCAATTCCTTCCGGTCTCCTTCGATTTAAAGATGGGTTGTCAATTAAACACCAGCTTCCCATAACCGAATTGCCCCTTTTATTATGGGACTTAAGGTGTGACCAGTCACTGGATGAACATTCACCCCCTTTCTTTATGCGCTTCACCAATCACCGCCAAATGGTCGCCAATATTGAAAACTAGAACTAGGAAAAGATGCTCATGGAATGTACGAAACAGGGCCACAATATATGATGTTTAGTTAATTATTTTTTGAATAAATGTTGAATTAAATCTTTAATTTACACTATTTAGAGAGGTAACTGATTAATACAGGGAATGGATTTTTTTTAAAAAAGAGAAACAATTTTGTTACTATAAGTATTTAATTTTTTTTGTTTTGTTTGATCAGAATTACTGAACAGGTAATAGAGATAGTATAAAACATTAGAATAGCAGAATAAGTTATTGGCGGAAGCTTTCATAATTCGGATCCATTAATTAGCAACTAGGATTTTATCTAAAGGGTTTTTTTCTCACATGATTATTACATCATTACATGTGAAAATTTAGCTGTATTTCTTTGATTTCTGCGGGTCATGATTTAATCCTTTCGCGTCCAATTCTTACCGAGAAGGATTGCAAAAAGCTCGGTTACGTTTGAGTAAAATTTAACCTGGTACAAAAACATAATGGCACAAAATGGTATAATAGTACAAAAAAGTAGGTAACAAAATAATCAATAATTTTGAATAAATTTCTCAATAAAAACATAAATGATAATGCTACACGTACGACCTCTATGTAGCAACCATTGTATAGCAGAAATGGAGCATTTTAAATTTGTAAAGATTCAATTTCCTCATTTAATTTGATTTTAATTTATGTTGCACTCAGATGCAACACGAGGTCTAATTTTAAACTACAGTCATTTGATGAAGATGACTCCTAAGCTGGTAATCACTCTTTAAATTTCCACACCACACCAACGGGAGGACGTTTGAGTCTCGACTTGTTGGTCTACAGTGTTACTTGGAATTGAGTGTGTTTTTTAAGGTCGCCCTCCAAAGCTACACGATGGCTACTGCCGACGGATCTCGCAATTTTGAACCACGGTCAAGTGACGAAGATGGCACCTGAGTTGTGGCACCTCACTCTTCAAACTTTCACATCACACCTACCGGAGGTTGTTCGAGCCTTGAAAAATTTAACGTGCATAGGCCTCCCCCCCTACACGGTGGGTCTCAGCGGCTCTGGTTCGAACTGATTACACACCAGCCACGAGCCCATGACCTTGACCACTAGGTTACCGCAGCTTCCAAGTTTTCCCAATGGCATGGCTGTAGATCAGGGGTACTAAACTTTTTTTTCCTGCTGGGCCTCATAAATATGTTCAGCCATTTCACGCGGGCCGCATACATGAGGATACATGGGGGGGGAGAAATGCTTTAATATCAAGATAACATTGGAAATTTTAAATGTGGAAAATTGATCATAATGTTTCAATTCCTGTTTTGCTTTTTTTAATTATTATTTCTTACAATTTTTTATTTTTGTTACTAACACTAAATTAGAAGCGTTTAAGAAACACTCCTTCACAATTTATGCATCAGTAAACGGGGTTTCATATGATTACTAATAATATAACAAACTTCATGGGATGTGTTTGTTACCACTGTTATATTACGACTGACAAAACACTTTGTTGCTATTGCAAGGATTATTAAAAAATAATGTCTTTATCACCTCTTGAATGTGAATGTGAGATTTTATGGCGCAAGAGCCAAATCTGGCTATACTGCGCCAAACATTTGTGAAAATCTTTGATCTAGACGGGAAAAGAAAGAAAGGATAAATTGAATGACAAGAAGGAGGGTCGAAAATAGAGAAGGATCACTAGGGTACCCCAGGTTCGTGAGACCCGTGTTTACAAAAGGTAGTAAACCCCTTGGGAAAAGGAAAAGATCACTAGGGTACCTCGGGATTGTGACACCCATACTCACCTAAAGGTGAGCCCCTGAGGGGTTATCACCTCTTGAAAGAGATCTTCAAGGAAAAGTGTCATTGAAGGATTCTTGTTTATTGGTATCTTTTAAATAACACTTTTGTGACACATCAAATCATTACTAATCTATGTTTGTTTTATTCTACAAACCAATCAACTTCCCAATCGTCTTGAAACGATATATTTCTTCAAATATTTTCCACTTGTAAGATATGAAAGATAGTTAAAAATTAATTCCACCCACTGTTGTCTGTTATCACTAATCGTAACCGTTCCAAATAGAAAAATAATATCAATTCGTACCCGTACGACACCGCCAACAAAAAAAAAGTTGATATATTTGATTTCTTGACAAAGAATTTTCCCCACCAAATTTTTCATACACTGTTCTTAAATAAGTGAATTTCTCAGAGCAATGGACCATGACCGGGCCACTTAAAAAGGCTGGGTGGGCCGCAGGTTGAGAGTCACTGTTGTAGATAGTAGTGCCCTGGTTAAAAATTACGAAATCCTTCCTTAAAAACTCTAGTGTTGCGTACTAAATGAATACTTAAATTGGAGCTAGAAACTTATTTTCTTATTCAAATTCCTGAACTCTCATGATTCAGGTTGTTTTATATCATTTACTTTAGATGTATTTTTATAAAAATTGAGATTTTTTTTCAAAAAATCTTAAAAATATGGTTAATACTTCAATAAATTGTATCCGAATTAATTTTCACTAGATGTGACCAGTATTTTTTTTTTTTTTTTTTTCTAGGATTTAGATCATATTGCTGCATTTGAGTTTCGACTCAGAAGGAAAGTCCAATTCAAATACACACAAGCCTCAATATTTAGAGCCCTCAATGTTAGTCAATCTTCAGGATTCTAAATACACAATAATTTAGAATCCAAATACTGAGGATTAAAACTAAATATATCGTCGTAAACAAACACACACTAGAAAAAACGCATATAATTTACCTCTTTACATTTCTCTTTCTAAAACTGCCTTTTCATAGTTCTAAAAATTATAGCGATTTTCTGACTATCAAAAGTGGTATTTCAGAGATTAAGAAGGAAAATTGGAATACATCTATATTCATAAATCCCTTCAACACCCTCAAAAATTTGCAAAAAATGCTGGCGCACTATATTTCGTTAAAACTAAGCATTTATTTCGCTAACTAGTTTTTATCCATTATATTTTTAGATTTAAAATAAAACTCGTTATGTAAAGATAAATTCGTTCAGAGTGTCCCTCTTTTCATATTTTTTAGCGAGTTAATTCCATAAACGTTTATTAGAATAGTAAGTTTCATGTCTGATTTTATTATTCGTTTTTGTAGAATGCGGGTATTTTGTGCATATTCTCACGGTTACCAATTTATAATATTGTCATTATGTTCTTTATGCGAAAAAATGGTAATTTCTCCAAAGGTAAAAATTTCTTTCTTTTCGTCGGCAGAAAAAGATGTGCTTGAGAAGCACAGATATTTCTTCTTTTTCTTTCACTTAGGAGTGGCGGGAGTCGAACTGCCGAGCCCATTTTCAGAAAACGCTTTTAAAGAGGTTAGGAAGTCTAGCTCTCACACATATCATGGAATTATCCGAGACAAAATAGAAAGAAAAAGGGCAAACTGCTTCAAGTTGTATCCTTAGCGGGGAAAAAATTCCACGTAAAAAAAGCGACATTCGTATAAAAGCGTAACTCTGAAAGCAGAAATTTAAGCAAAGGATTAAGTATTTAATTATAGAATTAAACAATTTGACATTGTTATAAAGCTAATAAAACATGCTAACACTATTTATTCTTAACTTTATATTACATGATTTTATAAAAGATAATTTGTCACACAAATTACGAGTATAATCCATGAACAGATTTCAAAACAGAATGTTAAGGTTGTTTTCGGTAAAAGTACGAGAGCTTGAATTAAACGCGAAGCACATTTTCAGACAGAAAAATGACCCAACTTCCATGGAAATTTGCAACATTATAACTCGTACCTCTGTTAACAATATAGTGTTTTTAAAAACTTCAAAATATTCTGTGAATACTTTCTTTTTTGTGTTAATACGTGAAGGCAAAGCCCATTTAACATTATGGTATAGCATAAAAAATGCGAAACACATTTTATACCAAAAAATGAATCAACCGAGTTAAAAATGGGAAGTATGATAAAAAAAATGCATCTCTAAAGCATAGTGAAGCCAGAATAGCATATTAATTTTTCATGTCTTTTATATCTGAAAACATGTTCCAAATTCGGGTCCTATTCTTTAGCATTAACCAAAAACAGCCTTAAAAAAGCTTTGGTGGTGTACACAGATTTCTTTTATATGTGTGAGGGGGAGGTTCATATTTAAAAAAAAATGCAGATGATACCATAGAGGCAGATCTTTCTGCTATAAATTAAAATGATCTACGGAGAGGCAAGGCTTGCCCCTCCTTGTTGTGTACCCACTGAAATACTTGTATAAATCTTTTCATGTGTTCCAAAAGTTAAATATGTTTCACCAAAGCATTAAGTTTAAGGCTGTCTTCGGTAAAAGTACGAGAGCTTGAATTAAACGCGAAGCACATTTTCAGACAGAAAAATGACCCAACTTCCATGGAAATTTGCAACATTATAACTCGTACCTCTGTTAACAAAATATAGTGTTTTTAAAAACTTCAAAATATTCCATGAATACATTCTTTTTCATTTTAATACGGGAAGGCATAGCCCATTTAACATTACGGTATGGGAGAAAAAACGCGAAACACATTTTATACCAGTAAAAATGATTCAACTCTGTTAAAAATGGGAAGTATGATAAAAAATGCTGCTCTCTAAAGCAGCGGTTGACAAACTTTTTGACCTCACGGACCAGTAAAATCGTAATTTAAATCCAGCGAACCACTAATAGAATTTTATAATTTTTCACGTATTGTTTTGAATTGAATTATGTTTCAATGCATCTTAAAACATAATTTAATGTGACAAGTAAGTATATTCCTCGTTTTTCTGAGGACAAGCGACATTTTCTCACGGACCACCACTTTGGCGACCTCTGCTCTAAAGGATAGTGAAGCCAAAATATCAAAATGTGCATTTCTTTTATAACTAAAAAAATGTTCCAAATTTGAGTCCAATTCTTTAACATTAACCGAAAACAGCCTTAAAAATACGTTCTTCTGTGTTATAAAAAAGATATTTGCATACAACTCAGAATTTATCCACACATACCTTTTTCCTCAATGATAATGAGTTTCAGACTTTGAATCGCTGGTGTCTACTAATTAATCGTATTTTAAACAGTTCTTTTTTTTTTAATTTTAAAAGTCAGGAAGAAATGTTAAATGTGTACACTTAGGAACGATATTTTTTTATGTAACAACGTTGGTTTTTATAAATTCATGAAATCCAGTTACAATTCAACCCACCTTTCTTTGGTTTGATTTGATTTTTATTAATGTTACATTCTGGCCCTACACGAGGCCTCCAATCAGTAGCGCACACAAAAAATTTTAAGAGGGGGATCCAGGGTCGAAAGTCCATCAATTTGGTATCATACTCCAACACACAGCCCAACATATTCTTTTGATTTTGTTGATTTTCGGGAACAAAAACAATACAAAATTAATTATTGAATAAATAATTAGCATTAATTGATAATTAATTATTAATAACAAATACATAATTAAATTTTACGTAATATACACAGGATTATAACCAATTGAAAAAAATCATTTTATGGGGGTGTCTGGACCCCTAGGACATCCCCCTTGTGTGCGCCATTGCCTCCAATTCAATTTGACTCCTGTAGTTGCGGTAGTCTAGTGCAGTGTTCCGCAACCCCGGCCCGCGAACCGGTACCGGGCCGTGGATCAAATGATACCGGGCCACACGAGAAACATTCAATTACTTTCCTTTTATTAATTGTGGTATACTTTTCTTGGATTTGAACTACTTTTTATGAAAATCACTTTATATTCCTTGTAAAATCCCTTTATATTCATTTTTTGGTTTAGCTATATTTTATTCTAATGTCACGATTAAATACAATTGTGAATTAAAATTATTAAATCAAAACACAGTCTAAAATATGAACAACCGACGTTTTCACCTCATCAGGCTGCGGTAAAATTAACAAACGTCAACCTGTCCGCGGCGATAAAAAGGTTGCGGAACACTGGTCTAGTGGTTAGCCTCGAGGCTGGCGTATCATGAGTTCGAGCCTTGTACCACTGAAGATCCGCCATGTAGAGTGGCCGATGCACGTTAAATCTGCCGAGGCGCAAACATCCTCCCATTGGTGTGGTGTGGAAGTCAGGAGAATGGGGGGTGCCAGCTCAGGTGCCATCCTCGTCACTTGACCATGGTTCAAAATCATGAGGTCCATCGCCAAAAGCTCTCGAGTAGCTGAATGGTGCGACATTAATATTCTCTTACTCACTCAACTCGACACCATCAAGTAAAATATTGAAAGCCATTGTACTTTGAATCTAAGGTATAATGGCTTCAAGTGACATGAATCAAATTTTCATATCATACATGTGTAAAAATACATGCAAACATGTTTTCAGACAATTTGGAACTGTTAATTGTCAAGTTGAGTGAATGAGTTGAGTTAATATTAACGTCGCACTGTTCAGCTACACGAGGGCTTTTGGCGACGGACCACGTAATTTTGAACCATGGTCAAGTGACGTGGACGACACCTGAGCTGGCACCCTCTCCTAACTACCACACCACACCAACGGGGAAGGACGTTTCAGCTTCTCGACAGATTTAACGTGCATCGCTGCCCTACACGGCGGGTCTTTAGTGGTACTTGGATCGAACTCATGACATGCCTACCATGGTTGAATACCTTAACCACTGGGCTACCGCAGCCCTCTGTTAATTGTCAAAGCGGCAGTTGGGCGATTGGAGAATCACATGCTAAAATTTTGGTTCTACCCAAAACCGGCAAATATAATAATGGAATTCACTGTGCATTAAATTTGACAGGGTCTCAAAATATTTAGTATGGCTTCTATAACGGCACTTTAGGGTTCGAATAAAAATTTAGTTAAAATAAAATTTCTAGAAAATTCTATTCTGAGAAAATATTTAAAAACAAATTATCTTAAGTGTATTTTCTTTAAAATTATGCTTCCTATAAATATAATTAAGTTTTAATGAATAAAAATATTTAGTTTATTAGTAAGAAAAAACACATATTTGTCCTAATACGAAATTGAAAAAGCTTTCTTAGTAGCAAGAACAAAATATGACCACTTTTAGAAATTTCATCATAGCATTTTGAACTGTTTCATGCTTGTATTTCTATTGGTTGAAATTGTAACCGATAGATGAATATTGTACCCCATTCATTACTCCTATTAATCTTTAATATAATTTATCAATGGACGTCGTACACACATTTGATGGCAATTTTAGTTTTTCTTAAGATTTTATAAAGAAAAACACTTTTTTCATTCTATTCATTATTGTTTTGAATTTTGAGTGGAAAAAAAATTGTGGGCCTAAAGATTTTTTTTTTTACATTATAGAAATATTTTAAGCACTCGTAAGTATTATTTCATACTTTTCCTTCTTTCACGGGTGTAATTTCCTAATTTTTTTATGCAAGTTGAAGAACTAAACAAACATTAAAATTTATGCAATATTATAGCTATCTTCTGTTCCAGGTTAATTAAATTTATAACATATTTTAAGTATAAATTAAATTGGTCCTGAGATTATTAGATCAGGTATAAATGAAAACTTATAGAAACGAAGAACTCAAATCTTACTTTAACTAGAACTTCAAGAAGGAAATGTTGAGCTTTTGTGCTTATTCTTTATTCCTTGTAGTTAAAAATTTTGAAGTTCATCCTCAGTAATCCATTTTGTTATTCTCATGTGGATCAATTTATTTAAAATCAAGTAATTCATAGGAAAGTCAAGTATTTTTAAACAAATCTGTATTCGTCTCGCTCTGTGACGAATAACACACAGGCCAGCATTTAGTCCATCAACACTCTCGTGTGCTTGAAGAAACCGCTTTCCCTAAACTTAGTCCCACGCAAGCAGCTTTACGCTTGAGAGAAACGGAAATGGAGAAGATACTTCCCTATTTGTACCTTTCTTTTTCACTGAACTTTTAATAGTCTAAAAGTTTATGCAAAACAAATTCTCAGTCATTAGAAAGCATTTATATTCTTAAGTTTATTTTGAAGTGTAGCCCTAAAATCATGCCGGAGTTAAGCCGTATTATGTATGTATTAGTCAGTGGTACACACAAGGGGATCCAGGGGATTCAGAACCCCTCCCCCATCAACCTTGATTTTTTTTTATTGTATATGATCCTATGTAAATAGTACGTAAAATAAAATTCTCTCTCCAAACAAAGTATATAAATTTTTGTGCTTTTTGGCAATTTAATGAAATATTTGTTAATAGTAGTTTATTTTATAAAGGAATGCCAATTATTTATCCAGAAATTTTTTTTCTCGTTTTTAGTTCCCGACAACCGAGAAAATAAAAATCATGTTTGGTGGCGTATTGGAGTAGAATACGAGAATGGTGGGATTTGTGTGGTCCTTCGACCCCCCTCTTTTAATGAATTCCAGTGTGCACAACGAGATTGGTTCATTTCAGTATCTAATAATAGTTCACATTTATTTGTTTATTAGTAAATTTTCTCATTAATTTAAAAAAATGCATGTGTTCATTATTAAATTGAACTGTTAAAAAAATCTAAATGTATAATAGTATAATTTAATAATTATGTTATATATAAATACTAAAAAGCATAGTGCATCTAATGATTATTGCCAATGAAATTGCTTAAAATTTGAAATTATTTAGTATTTTTTTTTTTTTTCTTCAGATGTATTCTCAAAACCTGATGGAATATTGGTATCAAAATAGAAAAACTTTGGGTATATTATAAAAAAAAAAAAAAACATTTTTTTTTTTTCTGTAATTACTTAACTTGAAAGAAAAAAACATTATTTATAGAGCAAAGTGTCAATGGTTCATTATTTAAGTTAGCATACATATTTTAATATATTTTTACGCCGTATAATAAAAACATGAGAATTTTTAAAAAATATAATTTCGAGGACTTTTTTTTTTACTTTGGCTAAACTTTTCTTGGTTGAATATGAAATTATTATAAGCAGTTGCATATTCCTTTAAAAGATAATAATCTAAAAAAATACATAAAAAAAAACATCAAACAACTGAGTTTTAATCATGTAATGCTGATAACGAATTACAAACTTAACTTTTTTAAGCAAATAGTTTTCCTTTCATTTGGGACTCGTGACCACAACTTTCATTTTTTTTTCAATGTAAGCACTTTTATACAAATCTACTTAAGGTATCCGACTACGTTCGGAACCGTGATTTTGCAAAAGCGCATAAATGGATAATTTTCATGATATTTAGTGTCACTTAGTTTAGAATACATGTATAAAATGGTTTTAAGGACATTGACAAAATGTCCTTAAAACTATTTAATAATTTATTTAAATACAATATTTTGGCAAAAAATTAACATAGAATAATCTTTTTTCAAAATGTTCTCCTTTTGTGAAACATGCTTCTATTATAATAATGTTTTGCCTGTATATAGCTCAGGCCTACAGAAGCTTAGTTTTTCTAAAAATTTAAAAGGAACAAGGCAACTTTTGCACAATTTGAGTCAAATTTTTATCATCTAGTCGCTTCATTTGGAACTATTTATTTCAAATATATTTTATTAGGGAAAGAGCTTTCAAATATATTTTGTAAGTTATACAGAAAAAAAAAAGAAAGAAATGATGAATGACCAGATCGTAGACACATAAATGTTTCCACACTCAAAAAATCCTTAATACTTTGATATTATCACACTAAGAAAATATATTCAAATGAGTTATTGAGTTATTTAAAACGATTTAGATTCTTATAATTTATAAAATAAATTATGTTTCGTTTATGTGAGTTCATTATTCTTGTAGCATTGTTGCATTTCCCTCTCTTCATCAAATATATGTTTGCCATTATAAAATTCATAAAATAAAGTATTACTCTCAACACGCTATAGTTTTTTTATAATACTGTTCGAAAAACGGAATTGATTTAAACCGAAAAGAAAATAATGTCTTACCTGTAAATCATTGAATCAATGATAGTATTTTGAATAATCAGAATCTGATTTCAAATGTTCACCACAAAGAACGAAAGGTATTAAGGAATGCACGATGAGAATATCCAAGGTCTGCAAAGAAAATGAAAGATGTTACAAACACTGCACACAATTAGTATCGTATTGTAGTAGTAGTAATGGCATAAAATTCATGGAAATATTAACACATTATGTGCACGCATGTAATAATTTCTAAAACATAAAACTTAAAGGATAAGTTATTCAAGAATAAATTTCTTTTAAAATCGAAATTTTGTGAAACAGATCCTTTTAATATTGTTTATTTTTTCCGATTAATTGACTTCGCAATTGAGGTACGCAATAGGTAATTGGCAACGGAATTCATGATTTTCAGTCACAGACAAGCGATATAAGGATAACTCTTCAAGTATCTACACCACATGAGAATTTCCGAGATCGGATAGGAATAATACTCGTTAAACGAATATAAGTTTCAATGTTCTCCAGGAATGTGATGCAGAAGCTAGAAGAATGAAACGTTACAGCTCTCGTGTGTCATTTCCATCACGTGATCAAGATTTAAAATTATGAGGTCCGTTACCAATCGCGGTGATGTTAATTCAAACTAATAATGAGTCATATTGAATCTAAGTTCTCATTATTCCACGGGCCTTGGATTTGTGATAGTTGTCACATGATTGCAAATATTCGTAATACACATATATCGTCTGCGTGATTGATTATTTATGTCACACTGCAATGGCCACGGATCTCGTAATTTTCAGCCATAGATTCCATTTTCTCTGAATGAAAAGATAAAAAACAAATGTGAAACGTAAAAAGGGAGACATACCAAGAAAATGTGAAACACTGAAGAAAATATAATTATCCGATACATTTGTCTTTATATTACCAATGCATTTATTTTGCATTTTATTTTTGAGATTTCTCTTAGCCTTTTCATGACTAAGGAAAACATTCCCCCACTTTATAATTGTTGATACTATCGTATTTACCGTAAAATACGGCGTATAACGCGCACCTATACTTTCAAGCTGCAATTTTTAATATTTAGGTATATTCGCTGTATAACGCACACCCCCTTTTACACGAAGAAACGTGAAATGTACATATACAATGCTCTTATGTTTTGAAGTAATTTATTCAAAGTATTATTCCAAGCTTTAAAAAAGCTTATACTTCTAGAATTCTACAACCTTTTAAGTTCATAAGGAATAATATTTCTTTTAAGTAAAAAGTATGCAGAAGTATAATTTTTTTATGGTAAGCTATTTTTTCATTTTTAAAGCTATCATTTTTACACCCGGTGTATAACACGCACCCATAAATTTCGATCTTATTTTTTGTGTTGAAAGTGCACGTTACACGCCGGATTTTACGGTACTTATAAAAAAAAATATCTGCATTTCTTATACAGAATGACAAAAGATAAATTATGCCTAAAATAATAACGTAAAAAGGAACGTATTGGGGAAAAAAAATCCTGTTAAATTAATTGGCACCAATGGTAAACTTTTTTGCGCTGTATTCTTATTTTAGTTTATTGTATCGGGTAGTAACATATTAATGTGTTTTCTCACGTGTATTATATTATTCAGCAAATATAACTTTATGCAAAAATAGAGTACATGTGAACAAATGAAAACCAATGCTTGATAAAACTACACATTGATCCAAAGAAACTGAATATTATGTATTTATCTTATAATTTTTTGTTTGTTTAGACGTAAAATAAACAGTTGCATACTAATATTTATTCTTAATGAATACAAGGTGTGCAAGGGTTAAAGCATAAAATACATCCTTTAAAAACAAGAAATGAAAATGTTATTTTTCTATTAAATATGATTAGAACGTCAAAATTCTTATTAACCTATCCATTTTGAGAATATTCTAAAAATAAAATGCCACTTTTTTGTCATTGTCTTTTTAAAAAAATAGTACTTTGTATTTAAAATATTATCTCATAATCTGTTAATAATCCATTTTTAAAGACTTTATCAGCTCATACATACCAATTGTCACATTCTAATGCTAAAAAATAAACGCACGAATTTATCTATGTGATTGTATTATTTCTTAAAGTGTTGGCTATATATATTTTCTCTTTTCGAAACTGTGGTTCTATAGATGTAATTTTTTTCATTAGTACCCCTATCGGTACGAAACCCAAAAAAGAGCTCTTCTCCATTTTTCTTCTCGTAAGAGTGATTCACAATGTAAAGTTTCTACCGAAAGAACCAAAGAGAAAATGTTCCTCTGTGTAGTTATGGAAGCTTTTCGGACTAACAATAGAAAATTCTACAGTAATTAAGACAGGGTATAAGGAAATAAACAGTCATAAATAAAATTATTTCATTGCAGCACAAGCAAAAACAATTTTTGATGATGTTACGAATTTCATTTGGAAGTTACTTTTGTTCAATATTGGAGTAGATATACATACAAAATAAGCATATCAGAAAACCATGGAAGATTTTAACTATTGGACCATAAAATAATTAAGAATAAAAGAAATGTTTATCAAAAATCATCAATCAGACTACTTTTAGAAATAAAACTATTTCGAAGAATGTTCAGAGTATAATAGGCGTTCACATGAAAAATTAAGCTCGCCTTATATTAAATGTTGCAATGCAAATGTTTTAATACATAAACGTATACAGATATATTGTAAGGGTATTTTTTTTATTAACATCGCTCTATAAAGTAACACGAGAATTATTGGTGACGGACCTCACATTTTTTAACCATTGTCATGTTAACGTAGGCGAAATGTATAAGCTGGTACCCTCTGTTCAAACTTCCACACCCCACCAACGTGAGGACAAACCCGCAAAAGATTTAACGTGCATAAGCCATTCTACATGGTGGGTCTTCAGGGGCACCAAGGGGCTCGAACTCATCATACATTGGCCACAAATTAGTGACCATAAACCCCGACCACTATGTTACCGCGGTCTGTATCTTCGGATGAGAAAGAACTGCACAGTTAAAATATATATTTTGCAAGGAATTTTAAAACAATTTTTTTCCAAACATTCGGTATGGTATATAAAATGTGGTGGATTATGGAATAAACATTAGTCTAAGATATATCGAATTAAAACTTTGAATTATCCTGCATAATTCTGAAACTATAAATACCTTCACGAATTTTATTGCTTTTTTCACAGTCTATATCACTGATATTTTTAGAACTTCAGAGATTGATTTTCAAAAATTTTCAAAATAATGTAAAGGGTGTTTTTTTTAGAGGTATAGAACTTTAAATTGCAATAAAACAACGATGCATTATTCGATTGACATGAATTTTTTTTATTCGAAAGATAATCTTGTGGCATTACGTTTTAAATATGATTTCTGGCATAGGACTGCCATGGCTGGCTCGCATGTAGTCCAATCTGGACGTCCAATTTTCGATGACTTTTTCCAACATTTGTGGCCACATATATCGGCAATAACACGGCGAATGTTGTATTCTAAATGGTCAAGCATTTGTGGTTCATCCTCATAGACCAATGACTTTAAATAGCCCCACAGAAAATAGTCTAGCGGTGTTAAATCACAAGATCTTGGAGGCCAATTCACAGGTCCAAAACGGGAAATTAGGCGGTCACCAAACGTGTCTTTCAATAAATCGATTGTGGCACGAGCTGTGTGACATGTTGCGCCGTCTTGTTGGAACCACAGCTTCTGGACATCATGATTGTTCAATTCAGGAATGAAAAGTTAGTAATCATGGCTCTATACCAGTGTTTCTCAAAGTGTGGGGCGCGCCCCCCTGGGGGGGCGCGAGCGTATCGAAAATTTAAAGATTTTTTTTAAAAAAAATAACAGGAAAGAGAAGTAAAACAAAATGCTTTCTTCCATAATAAAAAAAAATACACACAACAACACACTGACATAATTTATATTTATTATCTAGATTTTTTCCGTCATCAAATAGCTATCTTTGATCCCAAAACCAAATTAAAGAAAAAAAAAACATTTTGTTTTATTTGCTGTTTTTCCTCAATGAGAGATTTTTTTATTACGTTTTAACATAAAATATTACTCGTTAAAAGAAAAAACGAAACCCAGACCCTGAGAAAAATTCTAAGAAGATAAACAATTCACCGCTGCAATTATTATTGAAATACTGTACATTAGTTGTAGAAAAGAAAAGGAAGTCATGATTCACTTTTCAGCCAGGCTGCATAGTACGTTCAGTTCAGTTCAGGTTTTGTGGGATATGGAGCAACAAAGGCTATATATGATCCCTAAAAGACAGATGTTTCTTAAAAATTAGTAGATGTCAAAATATTTCAGTTTCTGGATAAAAAATCTGAATGTTAATTTGACCTTCAATCTTATGGTATGGTTATTATCAATATTAGTTCCCTCCCATCTTTCATGTGTTTGCTTTTCGCTTAAGGAAATTGTAAATAATTGAGTTTTGCGATATTTGGAAAAGAATTGATTGGTTTAACATTTCTGTAGGATAATTGAAAAATGTCTGATTTGCGTCCTTTATTATGGTCTTGTACTTTTGAATCATTTTAGTTCAGTTTTATTGGATTTTTCTCAAATCATCAAAGATTTGAATAGTCCTTGAAAGAAGGTAAGTATACTTTCTATAAATTAAAATATTCACTAGAATTCCGATTTGTATCGTGTACAGTAAAAATAATTCTAAGCAAATAATTGGGGTGACTGAGTCCCCCGCACTACCATTAATGTTAGTATCGAGTACGCGCCTGCTCCCGGGTTAAACTTTTTGAAGTCTTCTCGCTTTAAATGTTAAAAAGTAACACAATTATTCTTCATCGGAATTTTATATTCTTTTTCATAATTTAACATTAATTCTAAATGCTAATTGTGTGAGGTTTAAAATTACAGTTCTTTTAAACAGTTATTTACAATTATAGCATTTATCTAAAAAAAAAAATCATTTTACATTTTTTGTATACAATGTCGTGCACACAGTTTTACTCTCCTTACAGTTCAGCTATTATATCAAGAATAATGTTTTATTTTTTTAAAAAATGAACTCGTGTGAAGAGTCGGTGTTTCAGCCAGTATACGTTTGATGTATTAGTACTGAAGAAGGTATTTTATAAATAATTTCTTATTATTGAATTTGGCCGCGGTAGCCGAGTGGTATAGGTATCGGATCGTGGCTTGCCTTGTCACGAGTTCGAGCCCAGTACCACTAAAGACCCGCCATGTAGGGCAGCGCTGCATGTTAAATCTGTTGAGAGTTGAAACTTTTTCCCGTTGGTGTGGTGTGGTAGTTAGGAGAGAAGGGTGCCAGCTCAGGTGTCATCCACGTCACTTGACCATGGTTCAAAATTACGTGGTCCGTCGTCAAAAGCCCTCGTGCAGCTGAACAGTGCGACGTTAATATTCAATCAATCAATCTTATTACTAAATTAAGAACAAGTTTAATAATTATTAGGGACTTCCACGGGCTTTTCTTGTAGAGGAAAGTTTTTCAAAGGAAGGTTTTAATATCAGAAATTGACACTTAAAGAGTTATTTTTCTATATTTAGCTGAGATCTATATTTTGTCTTCAAGGCATCCACTGCAGAAAATCCGGTTTGAAAAGGTAGGATGTTGAAAATGGTAATAGTATACGAAGTGCTTTTGTCTTCAGTACAGAAAATTCCTCATCCACCTCTACCCCAAATTCAAAGAGCGATTTATTACAAAATTGCCTTTTAATTTTTCACTGCATGTGAAATCTATGAAGATTTCTTCTTCGGAAGTTGAGAGCCCTTATGGAGTATCTTGAAATAGATCCCTAATCCACTCGTAACTTGCTACCAAGCTGTCCTCATCCAGAAAATACTTTTTAAAATTCTTTGCCAACTAGGCTAAATGATTTTACATATTTTAAAAACAACTTTCACATGTTGTTCTACAGATTTGTAAGTTTTAACACATATCGAGCTGGGCCTTTTTTCCCATCATTTACTTCAGTAGTGGTAAATCCAAACTTTTAAGTATTTTTGAGAATATCGCCTTGATTTAATTTTCGGAACCATGCTCGTTCGTCTGTGTACTTGTCGATTCTTTATTATCATCGAATGTTTGCTAACGACTTAAAAATGTATGTATGATTTTGTTTTAATCTACTGCCGTAAATACTTAATTACCGTGAATTACAATTAACGTGTAAATTTAAAAAATGAACATTCAAGCTAGATTCGGTAGCTATAGGAGTATCGAGTCGACCAAAACTGACTGGAATTGTACAAGGAAAAGCATTTTTACATGTTTTGCGCAGACGTCTGATAGGTTGCCCAGACTCACGCAAACGTACCCTATAATGCCAGCTGTGATGGATATGATAGAGAGCGACATTGACTAGACTATTTTTCTAATGACATTTGTGCTTTGAGAAATGAATGCTGAAGGAAATAAATCTTTAATTAAATACATCATTTTGCGATCTGTTCCAATTTAAAAATTAGAGAAAGAAAAATAAAATATATATATTACTTAGAATTATGTTAAGTAATTTTCTTAAAAAATATATATATATATTACTTAAAATATACACAAAATTTAATATACTTATCGTATTAATTTGTACGGTTTATAATTAAGATCGTATTGTAACTTTAGCGTCTCTCTCTCAAAGTGCATTTTTATTGCAGTAAATACATTATTGTTGTACAGGGGGCGAGACAAAAATTATGATTGAAAATTGGGTCGCCAGTATTGAAAGTTTGAGAAACACTACTTTTAATGTATGAGTGGCGCACAGAGTATTTTAGGACTAATTAATTAATACTAAATTAAGAACAAGTTTAATAATTATTAGCTACTTCCATGGGCTTGTCTTACAGAGCAAAGTTTTTGAAAGGAGTTTTAAGATAAGAAATTGACCCTCTGAGTTCATTTTCTATATTTAGCTGATATCTATATTTTGTCTTCTAAGCAACCACCGCATTTTGTAATATGTTCCAATTTAAAAATCAGAGAAAGGAAAAATAACTTAGTAATTATACTATTACTTAACTTTTTTTTGCTTAAAAGTAACATATACAAAATTTAATACTTATGTCATGAATTTGTACGGTTTATAATAAAGATTGTTGCTTTAGCGTCAAAGTGCATTATTATTGCATTCAGTAAATTATTATGTATAAGGGGGGGCGCGATAAAAATTGTGATTGAAAAGGGGGGCGCCAGTATTGAAAGTTTGAGAAGCACTGCTCTATACCGATCACCATTGACCGTAACGTTGTGGCCTTCATCGTTTTTGAAGAAGGATTCCACCAGCCCATAAAGCGCACCAAACAGTTTTTCTGGATGTATCGGTGTTTCGGCATACACTTGTGGATTAGCTTCACTCCAAATGCGGCAGTTTTGTTTGTTGACGTAGCTATTCAACGAGAAGTGCGCTTCATAGCTAAACAAAATTCGCTTATGAAAATCGACCATTATTATCGAAATAAAATTGCACAATTTGAAAGCGTTGTTCAGGCGTAAGTCTATTCATGATGAATTGCCAAACCAAACTGAGAATAAATCACTTGACAGCTATTAAATCGGTCGCCATCTTGGAAAGTAATGCCAACTTAAACTTCTATACCTGGAAAAAAACACTCTTTGTATTTGGCGTTCTATAATTTGGTGTTTAATATATTTTATTTTTAAAATACTCTGCGATACCCTAAATAGCCACGACATTTGTTATTTTTTTTTGTTCATCTGGTCAAATTTTAATTTATTTTCTTAGGTAATCATAATACTTATAAATTATATCCACATTTTTATGTGTTATACTTGTTAGTTGCCAAATAAATATAAATTCTAATTCAAAGTTGAGCAAAATATTTCAAATATTGCTTGTACAGCTTCTTTAAATTATTTTCTAGAGCATTAAAAGAAGATATTTTATTGAAAACGAGACTAATATACTTAAAAGTTGCATAACTATTATAAGTGAATGCCCGATTAAAGTAAAGAAACTAATCGCAAGTGAGAGTAAAATCTGGAAGAGCTCGGTTTTGATTTAAAGAGCAGATTATAGTTTGCTTAGTTGCCAAGTTCTTAATTGAAATCGCACCTATGTTACGAATTAACACTTCTATATCTTTAGTTTTTTGTTCAAAACGTGAAATCATTTTTGTTACAAAAAAATGCTACGCTTATTTATTTTTCATTTAATTTCCTTTCAAATATGTTAAATTTATTTTTGTGAATATAATAAAGAATATAACATGGAATGAAACTAAGAGCTAATAACAGAATCAAATATGAATTCAATTCAATAGAATGCTTCCTGAATTCAATTAGATGTCGATCGCAAGATGATAATATCGATACATAATGTTTGTCGGATTCATATTTTTTATCTGCATAGTAATAACTTTACGATAGGTTATTGTCCCCATCGATAAATGATGTACCTCTAAATGTATATTTTTTTACATTTTTCATTCACATAATTTTACAGCCGTGAAACTCGTTGCTAGCTGCACAATTTCCAATGACGAGCTAAGGTTCCTCGATAAAAGCTATATTTGGGTTGAAAATTAACTAAAACATATTCCCTCATATTGCATAACATGTAAAATAAGTTTGAAATCTTTATATTTAATCTGAAAGAAACCTCATCATTTGACATGACTGTATTCGATAGAAGGCCATGGGTTCTCCTCGAGTCTTGATTTTATCTAAGAAACGTCTCTGAGGTTAGGCTAAACGTAAAATAACAGATGATCGGAACTCACATTCAAACAACATCGTGAGGAAAAATAACAGCATTTTTGCGTGTGAAATCTGATATATGTTAAATCACCAAACTGGGCAAAAAGGAAATTCAAGCGAGTTAAATTACAGCTCAAGTGTCGTTCTCAAGATCTAATGGTGATTCAAAGCAAGTAAGTAAGTAACACTTTGCGCTCCTTGACTATAATTACAGAAAAGTATCTTTATTTAGAAGAAATAATGCATATGCATACATTTCTTAGATTTCTTCTTTCTAAACCTGTTTACACAAAAATGGATTTTAACGCAGAAACAGGTCCCAATCAATCTCTTAATGACAGTTCGCCAATGGGTATGTAGGAAAAAAAAACAATACGATACTCCGAAAAGAAAGCCCCAAAAAGAAACTGTATTATCGAGAGCTACTGTACCAGAAAACAGGATCCAACCCTTTAATCTCGAGTAACTGATCTGTTTTATTCACGGGAGGCCAAAAGTCGGATGCATTGAATGGGAATGGCTCAAGCCTTGGCCTGAAACCTCCACCTTTTTGCAAAGACTAACCACCGCATTCGGAAAAATGCCGCAGAAACAATACCACGTTTGTAGGCGGGAAGACACCCAATTAGTCGGTTAAAGCAAGTGTGAAGCGCGATAGCGTGACCACTGGCTAAGGAAGAGTCTCTCTCACGCCCAAAGTCCATCACCTACTTTCTCGCAGAGGAAGTGACAGCTCCCACTCCAGGAGGGGGTCTCCAGGTTTATCGTCTGCACAATCACACAATGATTCCCGCTACGGGACGCTAAATGTTCATCTGATTGCGAGTTATTTGCATCTCCCAACCATTTGGGAGACCCATTCAAACGATTTGGATTCTCAGCGGCCACCCCCGTCATTTATTTGGCGCGGGGCATCAGTTGATGGATAGCAGGAAGGGAGAAGGATTCCCACCCTTGTTGAATGCCCGTGATGTGTTTCGATTTCTTTTATTCTGTGTTGAAGAGTCGAATGTGAATGAGATTTTAGATAAAGAAAAGTAACGTTATATTTTTTTTACTAAAATCTGTTCATCATTCTTGCATTTACTCATTCAAAACAGGCAAAAGATTTCAATCTCTTCGATATTCCTATTTTTTTTTTAAATAAAATAAACCTATAATTCTCAATTTTTTTTTTTTGTGGTATCTTTTTTTTTTTTTTTTTTTGATGAAGAAAATTGAACATCTTAAAGGTAGGATATTAGAAAATTATACATGTAGATTTGCTTTTCGAATATTGGTGAACTCCTTAGAACATCCCTGCTTAACCCCGTGAAGAACCTTCGAAATAGTGGAATATAAAACAGTAAAAATTTAGTGATTACATTTACATGTTAGAATATTCATTTAAAATGAATGTAAAATACTCCAATACCTTTTGAAGTCTCGCTTTTTTCTATGTATATGTGGATAAGTTAAAGGAAAATATATTTCTCTCTATATAAAAAAGTTTATCGCGTGATATTTTAATGAATTTATTTATACATAAGGTATAGTTAGTAAAAGTGGATTGTAAAAAGTTCAATACATAATACATGTTAACTACAATTTTACAATTTGAGCAATGAGTATGAAGAGTAGAATTTGTACAATAGGGTTTGGTCCCCCCCCTCTCTACTTAGCGAATAAAAAATAATTTTTTCTTACCGGAATTTTTTTCATTGTTCATTTTCTCAAAACATGCAGAGAAACAAAAAGATCCCGATATATTTATCGATGCCTCGATTTTTCTCCCGTTTTATTTTGATTTCAAATAAGTGCAAAGAAAAGAGCGTTGTTTCCCTTAAAATTAACTTAATTTATTTAACTAAAAAAATATTTTTAAAAAAAGAAAAAAAGCAATTTTTTCTCGAGGGATCAATACTGTCTTATTTATTATCATTATGAAGCAAGTATGCAAGAATTGATATTTTCGGTTGTTATCCAGATTTTAATGAAGGATTAGTCTTGCGTTCATTTTTGTGTTATGTGGTATAAATAATATAAAAATCTTAAAACATTTTAATGTTTTAACGTGTAATCTTCAAACTATAGGGTTCTCAAACTTTTCTAAGACTGACTCTTTTAAAAGGATAATCTTTTTCATAAACGTCCCCTTAAAAATATTTCTGTATAACATATAAGCATATAACATTATCACAATACTAATAATCGGGCAGAAAATTTAAGAATATGAACAGAACATTATAAAAAATGTTTTATTAAATTTATGTGTTTTAACATTTTAACATTCAACTTTAGATGAGTGGACCATACCTCCCTATACAGGTTTATATTGTAATTTATATATATTAAAATGAATATCATTATCTTATAATTGCAATAATTGAAAATCAAATAAAGATTTAAAAACAAAAATAATAGTATCATTGAAACCCAGTTGATCCCTGGAATACAAAAGACCCTCTTTTAACCTGTGGATTCATGCATTTGAATCCTTGTATCACCCAAGATCCACTGTACAGAGGGACTGGAGCATCTTAAACCGGTGGAAGCTCAAAATCCTCATATTAACACAAGGAAGTTTGAAAAGTAGTGTGCCAGCTTAGGTGTTATCCTCATCACTTCACCATTGCTCAAAATTACAAGGTACATCGCCAACAGTCTTCGTGTTGCATGCAAGTACGACGCTATAAATAATTAGTTAAATATAAATGACATTTTCCCCGCATTAATGCACTTGTTAGTCCTAATGTTAAAACGGCTGATTAGAATACAATACTTTATTAAGAATTTATGAGCATCTTTCATTTGTTCGTGCATGTAAGCATTGAGACGTAAAAGAAAAACAGAATGACTCAAAGTATTTCTAGGAATCTGGTTTCTATACGTAATTTTTATACAAATAAGTTTTAGGAACATTTAAAACGTTTTTCTCTCAAATTGCACGGTTTCAAAATATTGTAATGCTTTCTTTTTTTAATTTATGAAAAAAAAAATCGAACAGTATGATTACTTCTGAGCTGGTTGGAATCATGTCTCAAGTTCATCTCTCCCCCATACAGTTGTTTGGATGAGTATTATGTAAAAAGGAGTAACGGGATTTTGCAGCAGAGAGCGAGTGGTTTCTCCCAGCAGGTAAGAAGAAGACAATGCTCGTTGAAGGGCAGGAGCGGGTTGGGGGTCAAGGGTCTCGGCGTGATGCGAGGGGTGAGCACCTCTGACCCTTTCCCAGGACTCCGCGGGAAGACCCGCCCACATTCCGCCGCTTTGTGGAGCGGTCAGTTCAATGAACACCAATCGGTGTCTTCTCCATTACATGGCGAGAAGGAAATAAGAGTGAATTTTTTCAGTTGCTTAAATCAGTGATTCTAACTGAGGTACGCGTACCCATAGGGTACATCTATGATTCCTAGAGGGGGTTGCGTGGTATTTGCGGACAGATAACATTTCGTGGTTTGAGTGGACACATCCCCCCATCTTAGAAAAAATAAAGGGTGCAGATGAATAAGGAAATAAATACTTTTAAAACATCGAACAATTCAGAAAAATGTCTAAAATCTTTAAGTTCTATACCAGGTGAGACTAAATCCAATGGTAAATGACATTTATGTCTTTATATTAAAGGTTAGTTAGTATTTATTTACTTTATCTTTACTTTAGTAAGTTTATCTTTACTGACATTAATGAAACTAATTTTATGGCAATTGCACCTGTTCTAATATTTATTTGACTCTAAAATACAAATCCCTGAAATTTGTCCTTGCTCTTTATTATAGTGTGTGTTACTTTTATTAATTTTTAAATATTTCTCTGAAAGTTTTTATTTTTATTACATTTAGCTGTGTTTAAAATGCATTCACACTATATACCTTAACAATTCAACATTAATAATTAAATTTGATTGGCAAAAATGTATTTATCCTTGTAATTCGATTAACTTCAGTAAAAAAAAAAACCCCATTATCTCACGTGAAAAAGATTTGCCGCTTAAAATACTGTTTTAAATTATATTTGTGATTTTTAAAAGTATTTATTTCCTTATTTATCTTCACCCTTTATCTGTTCTAAGATGGGGGGGGGAATGTGTCCGCTCAAACCATGAAACGTTATATTGTGTCCGCAACTACCACGCCACCCTGGATGGTACGTGAGCAGCTTTAGAAAAAAAAAATTATTATTACTGAACAGCTTCAGCAGAATATCATGCAAGTGAAATTGTTTCTAAAAATATAAAATACTCATACATTTTACATTTATATGGAAATTAGTGGTGTACACGAAGGGGAGGGGGCCAATCACTCATAGACCAACAGAATGTTTACCATAGAAATTACCCTTAGGAGCTTTCGCCAACGTGTGTTTTAGAATGTAACCCCCTATAAAAAAGGTCTATATACACCATTGATGGCAAGCAAAACTCTGAAATGTGCAATACCTAAATTTCTCGAATTTACAAGACATACTAAGATAGACGTAGTAATAAGCATATAAAATAAGGAAGATTTACATTCAATCAAAAAATACATTGAAACTTTTACTTATGATTAACAGGCACGTTGAAAACAGGGCCACTTGCCTAAGAGATTAGTACATGTAAAATAAACAAAACCGCACGTTAAGGTTTGTAATTTCTCTGAATAAAACTCTTAAAAGCAACATTCGTGAGTTAGGAATTATAAAGGGGTAGTATCTCCAATTGCTGCATGTGTTTGCTTAATTTTTTTTCACTCCAAAAATATTAATTATTTCGTTACTACAAAAATAAAACCGATGTAAAGTCAACCATACTAAATATTAA